>BLSH010304548.1:190451-200451 GCA_018402905.1 Glandirana rugosa | reverse complement strand
TCGCAGGGCAAAGTCAGATCGGAAGTCGTTCCGACTTCCATGTCAGGGGAGTGTGAAACCCGGCCTAAGGGTTAGCTAAAGAGACTTTGACTGTTTTGCAGCTCCCTTTGTCTGATTGAAACATAAGAGACGAGTCATTGCGATTGGCTTGAGATCTACAGTATAAACAATGGGCTTTTCTCAGCAATGCCCCGGCAAAGATACAATGCTGAACATGAAAAAGGAGACTGGAGCTCCATCTACAGTTTGTACAAGAGAATGCAAAATGATATGCAATATTTTACTAGAAAAATAAAAAAGATACTTTTATTTATTTTTTCTTTAGCTATGAATGAAATAAAAGAATGTAAACAATAGTGTCGTGCTAATCATAAAAAATATTCTATAAATATGAATCATGTGATATATAAAGTAAATAAAGTGTAATCACACACATAAAAAATTATAAAATATGTAAATGATATTATAAAAAAAACACTAACATTCACATGAATACTGAAAAGTAAAAAAATAGTGATTATCACCCAAGCTCATATAGTGAATAAACATGCGGGTTCAATAAAGCAAACAAAATGTTCAAGGTGCAGCCTTGGATTCCAAGACTGGAAAGATCACCGCAGTGAAAAAGGTCCACCACCAAGGGAATATAAGGGGGCTTACCAGAACGTATGGACCCAATTGGCTTATACCAAGATGGGTCAATACAAGCAGTGGTGTTTAACCCCTTCAGCCCCCGGAAGGATTTCCCACTTTAGGACCAGAGCACTTTTTGCGATTCGGCACTGCGTCGCTTTAAATGAACTTTTTTTTCATTGGTTTTGGCTGATTTATATTCTTCCTCATATTTTTGGTTAAAAAAAAAAATCGCAATCAGCGTTTATTGATTGGTTTGTGCAAAAGTTGCCGCATTTACGAATGATGAGAATTCATTTATGGGGTTTTTATTTATTTTTTTTATTTTACTAGTAATGGCGATCTGCGGTTTTTAGCGGTACTGCGATATTGCGGCGGACATGTCGGACCATTTTGACACTTTTTTGGGACCATTGCATTGATTACTGTGTAAATGCCTTTGGCAGTGAAGGGGTTAACCTGGAGGGGGCGCTCTAAGGGTTAACTGTGTTCCCTCAGTGTGTTCTAACTGTATGGGGGCTGGGCTGGCAGGGGGAGGGGAGTGATCACAGCTTCCATACACAGGGAACCTGTGATCACATCCTTTCCCCCTCTGTCAGAATGTAGATCCATGTTTACTTACACGGACCTCCGTTCTTTCACTGCAGAGGGGCCATTGCGGGTAGCCAGCGGCAATCAAGCCCTCCCTACCCGTTTCCTGGCTCCCCTGGAACACAGTGAGCGCACCAGCACGCTCACAATACTAGTTATCACGGCTGCCGTCAGGTGATGGAAGCTTGCGATAACGTTCACTCACTGCGGAGGGGGCATCGCGGGTAGCCAGCGGCGATCGAGTCCTCCCTACCCGCTCCCTGGCCCCCCTGGAACACAGTGAGCACACCAGCGCGGCTCCGGCGGCGCGCACGCTCACAATACTCGTTATTGCGGCTGCCATCAGGTGACAGCGGCTTGCGATAACGAACCACTTTGCCTCCGTCAAGCCATGGCAGCCAGTCGGCAAGTTGTTAAACGCCCGATATGGAAGGAAACCTCATTCCACTAATCAACGAATGGACTGTAAGTTGCTGGAAGGTTTGACACTCGTCTCCTTAACCAATATAGCCAAATTGCGCACTGCTATGGAAGACCATCAGTGTAGATACAGAGGAGGAATCTTCTCACTATCCCTTGCGATAACGTTCTCTCACTGCGGAGGGGGGCATCGCGGGTAGCCAGCGGCGATCGAGTCCTCCCTACCCGCTCCCTGGCCCCCCCGGAACACAGTGAGCGCACCAGCGCGCCTCCGGCGGCGCGCATGCTCACAATACTCGTTATCGCGGCTGCCATCAGGCGACGACGGCTTGCGATAACGAACCACTTATAGCCAAATTGCGCACTGCTGTGGAAGACCATCAGTGTAGATACAGAGGAAGAATCTTCTCACTATCCCTCCATGTGCATGAATCCGGGAAGAGAAGATAGGAAACTCGTCATAGTGTAAAACCGTACACCGGAGTTTTATTAAAAATATATTAACATTAAAAACATTCACATTTCAGGCGACATAAAAGCACATAACAAGCAAATCCTTGTAGACTGTAAATGGAATGCAATGGCACAGACAGGAGTGTAGATCCAACGCGTTTCGTCTTAAACAGACATCATCAACAAATGCATGCACAAATATAATGCAAAATAACAGACTTACGGGCAGGATCAATGGGTAATAAATCTATGTCACACGAGGGATCAGAAAAACATGCTCCTGACAGACTGTATCATATACGGCATGTCATGTTTCATTCCTACCTGCTCTGACGGAATAGTTGTTTGTTAGAGCATATCCTGTGCAGACTGATTCTGAATGGAAGGGGCTGGTTCATTATAGTCACCTGGTGTACTCTGTGTTCTGATGAGGAAAGTTGCAGGGTCTGCATCCCTTGCAGAGTGATTAACCCTAAGGGAGTATCTCACCAAAACTGACATTTTTGTTGCAGAGGATGACTAAAGCCACAAGCAGGAAATGACATGTTTGGGGGCGACGCCTCCAGGCTGCCATGTAAAACGTAGTGCTCTGCAGAGGGAAATGTAAAAGTAATTAAAAAAAAAAACAATAAATGGATGCACGGCGTGTGTAGCAATTCTATATTCGGTACTATTTACCTTTACATTGGCCGTGTTTGTGACAGGAAATCACTAAAATCTCATATAAGCGTCAATGTGTTTATGTAATTTTATCTATCTATCTATCTATCTATCTATCTATCTATCTATCTATCTATCTATCGATCTATCTATCTATCTATCTATCTATCTATCTATCTATCTATCTATCTATCTATCCCATGTCTATCTATCTATCTATCTATCTATCTATCTATCTATCTATCTATCTATCTATCTATCTATCCCATGTCTATCTATCTATCTATCTATCTATCTATCTATCTATCTATCTATCTATCTATCTATCTATCTATCTATCTCTCTATCTATCCATCTATCTATCTATCTATGTATCTATCGATCTATCTATCTATCTATCTATCTTTCTATCTATCTATCTATCTATCTATCTATCTATCCCATGTCTATCTATCTATCTATCTATCTATCTATCTATCTATCTATCTATCTATCTATCTATCTATCCCATGTCTATCTATCTATCTATCTATCTATCTATCTATCTATCTATCTGTCTGTCTATCTATCTATCTATCTATCTATCTATCCCATATCTATCTATCTATATATCTTTCTATCTATCTATCTATCTATCTATCTATCTATCTATCTATCTATCCCATATCTATCTATCTATTTATCTATCTATCTATCTATCTATCTATCTATCTATCTATCTATCTATCTATCTATCTCTCTTTCTTTTCATCTATCATTCACTCTCTCTCCTTATCCATTGCTATGTATTTATCTATCATTCGCTTTCTCATTTTATCTATCGTCCCCGCTCACTTTTTATCTGTTACTGTCTATCTATCCCTAGTGTTCCCTCTCTCTAGCTATTTTTTTTTACATTGTATTATTCTCTATTTTTATCTATCATTTCCTCTCAATATATTTTTTTTAATATCTATCTATCTATCGATCAAGTGGAAGGTTCTGGTGACCTAATCTGTTAAGTCCACCCAATCCTCCCTGAACCTCTCCTCCTGGCCCAGGTCAAAACATTCAGGCCTGCACCTACAGTCAGGCCTGACTAAATTTCACGTCACCTAGCAAATCCTGCTAGAAAATTGCACCTACTCTATGGGGGTGCTACACTCACCTCCCCCAAACATCAGCTAGTCCCCAGCTGAAATTTTACAAAAAAGAATGGCTTTTGAGCCCAAGAGCACGCTTATCCCAGAATCAGAAAATGGGAGGGCAAAAAGAAACAAACTTGGAAGGGGAAATACAAAACTGTTCATGAATACATAAGTATCAAAAATATATCATCTCCATTTTTGTAGTATTTACAATATACAGTTTATCACAATTCCTATCTACACTCCTAGCATTTATTCATATGCAGCATACTATATATTTCCTGGGTCAGAGCACCTCCCCCTAAAGGGAAGCCCTCCACCCGCCTAGTTAGCAACAGTTGACGTTTGACTTGACTCTCAACAGATATAGATGAACAGCCGTTCCATCCAGGAATCCTAAGAGAAGGGAAAAACAACTATCTAAACCAGCCTTTCTCAACCTTTTCAACTCAGAGGAACCCTTGAAATAATTCTCCGGTCTCGGGGAACCCCTGCTAAAAATTAAAAATCTACAACTCATGATACATTAGTGTGATGGTCAATGGGAAGAATGCTCCTTAAACTTGTGGCCATTGGGAAGAATTACCCCTTACAGATAGCTAAAAAGATCAATGATATCATTGGGAATTTATCTGAGAGGTAGAAATTGACCATTGCTCAAGGAACCCCTAGCAACCTCTGGAGGAACCCTAGGGTTCCACGGAATCCTGGTTGAGAAACCCAGATCTAAACTAACTAACTGAACAAACAATCCATTAGGAGAGGGTTACGAACCTTCCAATAGACAACGCAGTAATACTTTAACACAGTCCTTTATCTGCCTGCTCTGCCAATGAGGTGTTAGAAAATCACAGCAGAGCAGAAAAGAGAAACATTATTAGAGGTTCCTTTAAAGTTCCTGGTGGGAGGAGCCCCTCCCATGTTGCAGGATTCAAAGGGAAAAAAACAAACAGGGCAAACTTCACCCAAGTGTCCTTCCAGTGGGCAAGTCCCTTCCACAGGGGCAAATGGTGGCAGGCTTGTTTGTCCTGCAGTTCAGGGGAAAGTGCACACTCCGCTACTGTCCTGGATTAAAGGGATGATGTGGCAACCCTACCGGCCAGGCCTCGGGCCACGACAGCCTCCTTCTCTCTTCCCTTGTCCTCCAATTCCGCGGGGGAGTCACTAAGCCACAACTCCTCTCCGCCTTTGGGTAGCGACACCAGACACGACTCGGCCCTCCGAGGCTGCCGTGGTTGCGGAACACATCTTCCTGAAGGCAGGTCCACTTGGTAGTACTGTGGCCCCTGCTGCACGGATGCCAACCGAGTGAGTGGATCGTCACAATGGCCACACCGGGCCCAGGCAGCGATGACCGTCAGTCCGGGCAGATCAGGCACAGCCACTCCTCTTCGTCAATCACTCCCAATGCGAGTCCCCCGCATGGCTCCAACCGGACCCCCGTGTCAATCACGGTCCTCTCCGGCTTATCTGACAACCAGGGCAGCGCTGATTACCACCTTCCACCATCTTCCTATCCCGCGTGGTGTCTGCTGCAGACTGTAAGTGCTGAGACTCTTCCAGGGCATGGTGCCGCCCTTACGTTCCTAGATGGACTAGCGCCAAAAGTCCTGATAAGCAAGCTTGCTGCATGTCACATAGCTATAACCCCTTGTGTGATGGATGAAACTTTGCAGGTACGCTGACACTGGCAGAACTTGTCCCGACTTACTGACTTTGCTGGTGGTTGCTGGTAGCAATAGTAATTTGTAGTAGCCACTGTTTTGCTGGCAAGCACACCTGTAACACAGTCTCTCCCCTTGACAACAAGAACAGTCTCAGGCATACTTTACTGTAAGGAGGAGTTGGAGCAGAGTTCAGGATGCCCAGCTTTTGCAGCGCGCTGGGCATATTTGTAATCTAGTGAGTAATGTCCGGCTTTACCAAGGCGCAGGACATATTTGTAATCCATGGGAGCGGTCACCCGGCGTGGCTGCCACAGGAAACGGCACATGGTAACAAAGTCACTAAATTGCAGGATTGGTATTTTCTAAGTGTCCGTCCCCAGTGCTGTTTTGGAGCGGCTGGGTGAGCAGGTAGCAATACTGTTGGCGGCTCCCGCTGCTTGCTATGGACAACGGCACACTTATTTAGCACAGTTCAAAAGCCAAGCACACAGTCTTTAATCCAGTTAAATCCACATCGGCAATACAGCAATTACACATTCCTCTGACTCAGTTCTCTTGTGGTTGCTATGGGTGACGACTGGCAGCCTTACAGGTAATCCCGGACGAGCCCCCAAATGTAGCCATGTACTCCCTTGAGAGTGGCTGGTAGTAGTGGTTCACCTTATAGCTGCCCTAAATCACACCACATATCCCACACCCGGAGACACTGAACAGGCTTTTGAACAGGCTGGTTTTGTTGTTTTATTTAGGCGAAATCGTATGTTGGTTGTTGTATCTCGCGTACTGACTTGCACTAAATGATCGTATGACCAAGCCGAACGTAGTGACTTGTTATGAACGTATAAAGAGAAAGTTAAGGTGCATGTAATTAGCGTCCGGCCGTTCCTGACTTCCGAGCATGCGTGTTTTGCACAATAAAATACAATACAACTTGTTGGACCAACTTCTCTGTACACACGATACAACGGTCGTACGACCGCTGGTTGGTACTACCAACGTTTTCTAGTCTTCTCATCCAACAGCTGTTGTATGACCGTCGTATGTAGGCTGATATAATCGCGCATACTAACAGTCGGATGATCATACAACGAGCAGTCGTACGTCTGTTTGCATATGACCATCGAACCGTGTATATGAGGCTTTAGTTTCCATTTCCAGCCTGAAAGGAAATTTATCAAGCTTCTCTACTCCTTCCTCTTCACCGCAGCTAGCACATGGTGAGGCCCACTCTGTATTAGTAGGGCCTCAGGAATACCCATTACAGGCCAGGGATCACGCCCCCTGTATGTGTAGCAAAGTACTTCAGTGCTAGCTGGGCCTTTGATAGACTACAACTCCCAGCCCATCTTTCTTCCAGGTCCCACCGACCTGCTTTTCCTTAGTGACTCTCCTTGCCCCACTGGCTCCAAAGACTTCCACAGACTGTCCACTATTCCTCTCCCAGCCTGCTCCAGCACTTTCTCCTCTAACTCACAGGGACCGCCACTCACCAAACCGGTGGATCGCCTTAAAATATCTCTCTCTGTGTAGCACCTCCGCTGTTCTCCTGTTCCCCTGTGCGACTCCAGGAATCACCACCACCCTGGCTGCACCCGAACTTCGAGGCCTCAAGGTCACCTCCCCCCCTTCAGATGGGAGCGACCTCCCGGATAGAGGCTTCCACAGCGCCTCAGCTACATCTCCAGACTTCCACCTGACACTTCTCCTCCCAGATTGAGCTGACTCAGAGTATTTAAGGAGGCCTACCCCCTGCCAATCCTGCTTGGGGATTAGTCAGAGCTCCTCAGAACACTCCAGGTGGCTTCACCTATCTCCCTGCTCTCCAACCAGAAACCTTCCCCAGGTTTCTAGAAAGAAGTGGGAGGTTCTGGTGACCTCATCTGTTATGTCCACTGAATCTTCCCTGAACCCCTCCTCCTGGCCCAGATCAAAACATTCAGGCCTGCACCTACAGTCAGGCCTGACTAAATTTCACCTCACCTAGCAAACCCTGCTAGAAAAAAGCACCTACTCTATGGGGGGCGCTACACTTTTTATCTGTGTATATCTATAGTGTTCCTTCTCTCTTTTATCTATCTATCTATCTATCTATCTATCTATCTATCTATCTATCTATCTATCTATCTATCTATCTCATATCTATCTATCTATCTATCTATCTATCTATCTATCTATCTATCTAGGTGTAGCCGTATGTATGGCCGTTTCTAAACACATTATAGAGACATGATCTGCTGTTGTCACCTTAGGGAAACCGACCCGGAGGAATGCCCTGCAGCCATCACTGGAGTGACCGTAGATAAGAAGTGGCTGCAAAGGGACTGCATGAGATCAGCATTGCTGAGATGTAACAAAGGATGAAAAAAGGAAAAAATGAGGATGTAATTGAAGACAATGGCAGTTGTGAATGATAGGCAGAGCATTGCCAACCTCCAATGTTCTCCAGTCGGGGTCTACCTCAACTTTACACATTCTTATTCCTACGCACATTGAAAGAAACAAACAATCTCTCGCTCCCCGTCACACATGAAGTGACAATAAAAAGTAACAGCAAACGATTGCCGCACTTTTAATAAAAGCGAGGAGTTGAGGTGGAGACGGGGCCAGCTCACACACCGCGCCGCGTATAATCAGACTGGAGCGGCTGAGCCAAATCAGGTAACCAATTCATTAGTGTCTCCTGGAACAAAAAGGATTAGATAAACATCTTCTAATACAGCGCGCACATTCCCGCCGCCACCGCCGCCTGCCGCTCATCGCCGCCATTTGATTTACACACAGAGGAAAATAAACAACGCAGAGGTGTGAGGCGTACAACACGCCAATAACATGACTTTCATTTGGAGTTTTATTCATTCTTTTATGTATCTCTTTATTATTCTGCGTCCGCTCATCTTCACCTTGCGTGCTCCGGATATGTTCCAACCCCTTTACCAACAGCCCCTCATAATGGGCACAGCAGGGGTACAGACCATAGAACTCAGTACAGGGATGGAGGGAACCCCTCATAATGGGCACAGCGGGTGTACAGACCCGGGAACTCAGCACAGGGATGGAGGGAACCCCTCATAATGGGCACAGCAGGTGTACAGAACTGGGAACTCAGCACAGGGATGGTGAGAACCCCTTATAAAGGGCACAGCAGCTGTACAGACCCTGGAACTTAGCAGAAGGATGGTGGGAACCCCTCATAACGGGCACAGCTGGTGTACAGACCTAGGAACTCAGCACATGGATGGTGGGAATCCCTCACAATGGGCACAGCAGGTGTACAGACCCGGGAACTCAGCACAGGGATGGTGGGAACCCCTCATAAGGGGCACAGCAGATGTACAGACCCAGGAACTAAGCACAGGGATGGTAGGAACCCCTCATAATGGGCACAGCAGGTGTACAGACCGCAAAACTCAGCACAGGGATGGTGGGAACCCCTCATAATGGGCACATCAGGTGTACAGACCCAGGAGCTCTGTACAGGGATGGTGGAAACCCATAATAATGGGCAAAGCAGGTGTACAGACCAGGGAACTCAGCACAGGGATGGTGGGAACCCCTCAACATGGGCACAGCAGGTGTACAGACCCGGGAACTCAGCACAGGGATGGTGGGAACCCCTCATAAGGGGCACAGCAGGTGTACAGACCCAGAAACTAAGCACAGGGATGGTAGGAAGCCTATATAATGGGCATAACAGGAGTGCAGACCATGGAACTAAGCACAGGGATGGTGGGAACCCCTCATAATGGGCACAGCAGGTGTACAGACCATGGAACTCAGCACAAGGATGGTGGGAACCCCTCATATTGGGCACAGCAGGTGTACAGACCCAGGAAATCAGCACAGTGATGGTGGGAACCACTCATATTTGGCACAGTAGGTGTAAAGACCTGGGAACTTAGCACAGGAATGGTGGGAACCCCTCATAATGGGCACAGCAGGTGTACCGACCCGGGGACTCAGCACAGGAATGGTGGGAACCCCTCATTATGGGCACAGCGGGTGTACAGACCCAGGAACTAAGCATAGAGATGGTGAGAACCCCTCATAATGGACACGGCAGGTGTAGAGACCCAGGAACTAAGCACAGCGATGGTGAGAACCCCTCAAAATGGGCACAGCGGGCGTAAAGACCCAGGAACTAAGCACAGGGATGGTAGAAACCCCTCATAATCGGCACAGCAGGTGTAAAGACCCCAGAACTCAGCACAGGGATGGTGAGAACCCCTCAAAATGGGCACAGCTAGTGTACAGACCCAGGAACTCAGCACAAGGATGACGGGAACCCCTAATAGTGGGCACAGCAGGTGTACAGACCTGGGAACTTAGCACAGAGATGGTGAGAACCCCTCAAAATGGGCACGGCTAGTGTACAGACCCAGGAACTCAGCACAGGGATGGTGATAATCCCCAAGGGCAGTAGGAACACGACTCAAGGACCCAGACATGTGA
>BLSH010304548.1:174506-186333 GCA_018402905.1 Glandirana rugosa | reverse complement strand
GACACGATTCAAGGGTCCAGACATGTGGACGACACGGGTGATAATCCCCAAGGGCAGTAGGAACACGACTCAAGGACCCGGGTGTACAGACCCAGGAACTAAGCATAGAGATGGTGAGAACCCCTCATAATGGACACGGCAGGTGTAGAGACCCAGGAACTAAGCACAGCGATGGTGAGAACCCCTCAAAATGGGCACAGCGGGCGTAAAGACCCAGGAACTAAGCACAGGGATGGTAGAAACCCCTCATAATCGGCACAGCAGGTGTAAAGACCCCAGAACTCAGCACAGGGATGGTGAGAACCCCTCAAAATGGGCACAGCTAGTGTACAGACCCAGGAACTCAGCACAAGGATGACGGGAACCCCTAATAGTGGGCACAGCAGGTGTACAGACCTGGGAACTTAGCACAGAGATGGTGAGAACCCCTCAAAATGGGCACGGCTAGTGTACAGACCCAGGATCTCAGCACAGGGATGGCAGGAACCCCTAATAATGGGCACTGCAGGTGTACAGACCCCAAAACTCAGCACAGGGATGGTGGTAACCCTTCATGATGGGAACAGCGGGTGTACAGACCCCGGAACTCATTACAGGGATTGTAGGAACTCCTCATAATGGGCACAGCAGGTGTACCGACCCGGGGACTCAGCACAGGAATGGTGGGAACCCCTCATTATGGGCACAGCGGGTGTACAGACCCAGGAACTAAGCATAGAGATGGTGAGAACCCCTCATAATGGACACGGCAGGTGTAGAGACCCAGGAACTAAGCACAGCGATGGTGAGAACCCCTCAAATGGGCACAGCGGGCGTAAAGACCCAGGAACTAAGCACAGGGATGGTAGAAACCCCTCATAATCGGCACAGCAGGTGTAAAGACCCCGGAACTCAGCACAGGGATGGTGAGAACCCCTCAAAATGGGCACAGCTAGTGTACAGACCCGGGAACTCAGCACAAGGATGACGGGAACCCCTAATAGTGGGCACAGCAGGTGTACAGACCTGGGAACTTAGCACAGAGATGGTGAGAACCCCTCAAAATGGGCACGGCTAGTGTACAGACCCAGGAACTCAGCACAGGGATGGCAGGAACCCCTAATAATGGGCACTACAGGTGTACAGACCCCAAAACTCAGCACAGGGATGGTGGTAACCCTTCATGATGGGAAGAGCGGGTGTACAGACCCCGTAACTCATTACAGGGATTGTAGGAACTCCTCATAATGGGCACAGCAGGTGTAGAGACCCCGGAACTCATTACAGGGATGGTGGGAACCCCCCACATTAGGCACAGCAGGTGTACAGACTTGTGAATTTAGCACAGGGATGGTGAGAACCCCTCAAAATTGGCCCAGCTAGTGTACAGACCTGGGAACTCAGCACAGGGATGGTGGGAACCCCTCATAATGGGCATAGCAGGTGTGCAGACCTGGGAACTCAGCACAGGAATGGTGGAAACCCCCTATAATGTGTACAGCAGGTGTACAGAGCTGGAAACTCGGTTCAGGGATGGTGAGAACCCCCCATAATGGGCACAGCGGCTGTACAGACCCTGGAACTCAGCACAGGGATGGTGGGAACCCCTCATAATGGGCACAGCAGGTGTACAGACCCAGAAACTTGGTTCAGGGAAGGTGGGAACCCCTCACAATGGGCACAGAAGGTGTTTAGGTCCGGAAACTCAGCACAGGGAAGGTGGGAACCCCTCATAATGGGCACAGCAAGTGTACAGACCCGGGTTCTCAGCACAGGGATGGTGGGAACCCCTCATAATGGGCACAGCAGGAGTGCAGCTCCGGGAACTCAGCACAGGGATGGTGGGAACCACTCATAATGAGCACAGCAGGTGTATAGACCTGGGAACTCAGCACAAGGATGGTGGGAACCCTTCATAATGGGCACAGCAGGTGTATAGGCCTGGAAACTCAGCACAGGGATGGTGGGAACCATCATAATGGGCACAGCAGGTGTACAGACATGGGAACTCAGCACAAGGATGGTGGGAACCCCCCATAATGGGCACAGCAAGGGTACAGACCCCAGAACTCATTACAGGGATGGTGGGAACCCCTTATAATGGGCACAGCAGCTGTACAGACCCTGGAACTTAGCAGAAGGATGGTGGGAACTCCTCATAACGGGCACAGCTGGTGTACAGACCTAGGAACTCAGCACATGGATGGTGGGAACCCCTCATAATGGGCACAGCAGGTGTACAGACCCAGGAACTCTGCACAGGGATAGTGGAAACACCTCATAATGGGCACAGTCGGTGTACAGACCCGGGAACTAAGCACAGGGATAGTGGGAACCCCCCATAATGGGCACAGCAGGTGTACAGACCTGGGAACTCAGCAAAGTGATGGTGGGAACCCCTCATAATGGGCACAGCAGGTGTGCAGACCTGGGAACTCAGCACAGGGATGGTGGGAATTCCTCACAATGGGCAAAGCAGGTGTAAAGACCAAGGAACTCAGAACAGGGATGGTGGGAACCCCTCATAATGGGCACAGCAGGTGTACAGACCCGGGAACTCAGCACAGGGATGGTGGGAACCCCTCATAATGGGCACAGCAGGTGTGTGCAAAAGCAGGAACTCAGCACAGGGATGGTGGGAACCCCCCATAATGGGCACAGCGGATGTACAGACCCTGGAACTCAGCACAGGGATGGTGGGAACCATCATAATGGGCACAGCAGGTGTACAGACATGGGAACTCAGCACAAGGATGGTGGGAACCCCCCATAATGGGCACAGCAAGGGTACAGATCCCAGAACTCATTACAGGGATGGTGGGAACCCCTCATAATGGACACAGCAGGTGTAGAGACCTCAGGACTCAGCACAGGGATGATGGGAACCCCTCATAATGGGCACAGCAGGTGCACAGACCCTGGAATTAAGCACAGGTATGGTGGAAACCCTTCATAATGGGCACAGCAGGTGTACAGACCTCGGAATTCAGCACAGGGATGGTGGGAAGCCCTCATAATGGGCAAAGCAGGTGTGCAGACCTGGGAACTCAGCACAGGGATGGTGGAAGCCCCCCTATAATGGGCACAGCAGGTGTACAGACCTGGAAACTCGGCTCAGGGATTGTGAGAACCCCCCATAATGGGCACAGCGGCTGTTCAGACCCTGGAACTCAGCACAGGGATGGTGGGAACCCCTCATAATGGGCACAGCAGGTGTGCAGACCCTGGAACTCAACACAGGGAAGATGGAAATCCCCCATAATGGGCACCACAGGTGTACAGACCCGGAAACTTGGTTCAGGGATGGTGGGAACCCCTCATAATGGGCACAGCAGGTGTACAGACCCAGTAACTCAGCACAGAGATGGTGGGAACCCCTCATAATGGGCCCAGCAGGAGTGCACCCCCGGGAACTCAGCACAGGGATGGTGGGAACCCCTCATAATGGGCAAAGATGGTGTATAGACCTGGAAACTCAGCACCGGGATGGTGGGAACCCTCATAATGGGCACAGCAGGTGCACAGACCAGGGAACTCAGCAGAGGGATGGTGGGAACCCCTCATAATGGGCTCAGCAGGTGTACAGACCCGGAAGCTTGGTTCAGGGATGGTGGGAACCCCTCAAAATGGGCACAGAAGGTGTACAGGTCCGGAAACTCAGCACAGGGAAGGTGGAAACCCCTCATAATGAGCACAGCAGGTGAACAGACCGGGGAACTCAGCACAGGAATGGTAGGAACCCCTCATAATGGGTACAGCAGGTGTACAGACCTGGAAACTCGGTTCAGGGATGGTGGGAACTTGGAACCTCCCATAATGGGCACAGCAGGTGTACAGACCCTGAAACTCAGCACAGCGATGGTGGGAACCCCTCATAATGGGCACAGCAGGTGTGTGCAAAAGCAGGAACTCAGCACAGGGAGGGTGGGAACCCCCCATAATGGGCACAGCGGATGTACAGACCCTGGAACTCAGCACAGGGATGGAGGGAACCCCTCATAACGGGCACAGCAGGTGTGCAGACGTGGGCACTCAGCACAGGGATAGTGGGAACCCCCCATAATGGGTGCAGCAGGTGCTTTCTGTGTCTCTATTTGTCATTTCCCTTCATTTCCTGTGTGGTCACCAAAATCTTTTCAGTAGGATCACAGCTGGTGAATCCAAACACTGAGCATGCTGGGCAAAGTAAAAAGTTCCCTTTACTGGATGAGCCATAGGTACCCCAACTTACCTTGTGACCGCTCACTGCTCTATGAAAAACTTTGCATTGCTTTGCTGGGTTTTTCACTGGATTATCTGTGGGTATAGGATTTTGTATATGGGATTGTACGATTTTTTTGTTATTGGTTGATCTAGATGGACTTGTGTTCTTTTTCTACCTGACTTTTTTTAAGACTTTTTTTAGCATTTTCCAGCACGCTAAAGTGGCTTCTCAAGCCGTGTTAGCCATTTTAGCATACCTCGAATGAGTTTTGAGTTACACTGGATCGTGGAGTGAGCCGATGTTTCTGCCAAAAACTCCAACTCGCCAAAGTCTCCAACCACGTCACTCCCGGTGACTCTCCAGCAGCAAGAATTGTAGATTTTGACGAGTTGGCTGTTTCCACAGAACACCAGCAGTGCGATACACAATATAATGAGTGGACATTCGCTATTGTCACACAACTGGGTGGGCTTTGGGCTTTGAAGCCTATTAGAGTCTCAGGCTCTAAAGCAGGTGCTTCAAAGAAAAAAAAACCCCATTGGGATCCATGTATCCGGCGCCTTGTATGTAGATTAGGGGGCCGGACACATGGATAGGGGGAGCAGCGTCCTTGCGCCCCTAGTGGACGGGCCCCCATTGTATACCACCAGCCGCCACTGTATACCACCAGCCGCCACTGTATACTACAACCTACCATTGTGTACCACCACCCGCCACTGTATACCACCAGCCGCTACTGTGTACCACCAGCCACTACTGTGTACCACCACCCACCACTGTATACCACCACTGTATACCGCCACTGTATACCACCAGCGGCCACTGCATACCACCACCCACCACTGTATACCACCAACCGCCACTGTATACCACCAGCGGCCACTGCATACCACCAGCCACCACTGTATACCACCAGCCACCACTGTGTACCACCAGCCATAACTGTGTACCACCAGCCGCCACTGTATACCACCAACCGCCACTGTATACCACCAGCGGCCACTGTATACCACCAGCCACCACTGTATAACATCAGCCGCCACTGTATACCACCAGCGGCCACTGTTTATCACCAACCGCCACTGTATACCACCAGCGGCCACTGCATACCACCAGCCACCACTGTATACCACCAGCCACCACTGTGTACCACCAGCCATAACTGTGTACCACCAGCCGCCACTGTATACCACCAACCGCCACTGTATACCACCAGCGGCCACTGTATACCACCAGCCACCACTGTATAACATCAGCCGCCACTGTATACCACCAGCGGCCACTGTTTATCACCAACCGCCACTGTATACCACCAGCGGCCACTGCATACCACCAGCCACCACTGTATACCACCAGCCACCACTGTGTACCACCAGCCATAACTGTGTACCACCAGCCGCCACTGTATACCACCAACCGCCACTGTATACCACCAGCGGCCACTGTATACCACCAGCCACCACTCTATAACATCAGCCGCCACTGTATACCACCAGCGGCCACTGTTTATCACCAACCGCCACTGTATACCACCAGCGGCCACTGTGTACCACCACCCACCACTGTATACCACCAACCACCACTGTATACCACCAGCGGCCATTGCATACCACCACCCACCACTGTATACCACCAACCGCCACTGCATACCACCAGCAGCCACTGTATACCACCAGCCACCACTGTATACCAACAGCCACCACTGTTGTACCACCAGCCATCACTGTATACCACCAGCCGCCACTGTGTACCACCACCCACCACTGTATACCACCAACCGCCACTGTATACCACCAGCGGACACTGTATACCACCAGCCACCACTGTATAACATAAGCCGCCACTGTATACCACCAGCGGCCACTGTATATCACCAACCGCCACTGTATACCACCAGCGGCCACTGTATACCACCAGTGGTCACTGTATACCACCAGCCACCACTGTGTACCATCAGACGCCACTGTATACCACCAGCCGCCACTGTATACCACCAGCCACCACTGTATAGTACGAGCTGCCACTGTGTACCACCACCCGCCACTGTATACCACCAGCCGCCACTGTGTACCACCAGCCACCACTGTGTACCATCAGCTGCCACTGTATACCACCAGCGACCACTGTGTAGTACCAGCCGCCACTGTGTACCACCAGCCATCACTGTGTATCACCAGCCGCCACTGTGTACCACCAGCCGCCACTGTATACCACCAGCCGCCACTGTGTACCACCACCCACCACTGTATACCACCAACCGTCACTGTATACCACCAGCGGCCACTGTGTACCACCAGCGGCCACTGTATACCACCAGCCACCACTGTATACCATCAGCCACCACTGTATACCACCAGCCGCCACTTTATACCACCTGCCGCCACTGTATACCACCAGCCGCAATTGTGTACCACCAGCGGCCACTGTGTACCAGCAGCCGCCACTGTGTACCACTAGCCATCACTGTGTACCACCAGCCGCCACTGTATACCACCAGCGGTTACTGTATACCACCAGCCGCCACTGTGTACCACCAGCCGTCACTGTGTACCACCATCTGCCACTGTGTACCACCAGACACCACTGTATACCACCAGCCGCCAGTGTGTACCACCAGCTGTCACTGTGTACCACCAGTCGCCACTGTATACCACGAGCCGCCACTGTATACCACCAGCGGCCACTGTGTACCACCAGCCGCCACTGTGTACCACCAGCCGCCACTGTATACCACCAGTGGCCACTGTATATCACCAGCCACCACTGTATACCACCAGCCGCCATTGTGTACCACCAGCCATCACTGTGTACCACCAGCCGCCACTGTGTACCACTAGCTGCCACTGTATACCACCAGCGGCCACTGTGTACCAACAGCTGCCACTGTATACCACCAGCCGCTACTGTATACCACCAGCCGCCACTGTATACCACCAGCGGCCACTGTGTACTGCTAGCCACCACTGTATACCACCAGCGGCCACTGTGTACTGCTAGCCGCCACTGTATACCACCAGCGGCCACTGTGTACTGCTAGCCGCCACTGTATACCACCAGCGGCCACTGTGTACCACCAGCCGTCACTGTATACCACCAGCCGCCACTGTATACCACCAGCGGCCACTGTATACCACCAGCGGCCACTGTCTTTTATAATCCTATAGTGTATATTACGGGGGAAAAAAATTGTTCCTGTGCTGCTAAAGTGTTCGGATTTGGCTTATTGAAAAAGGTGGTGACCCTATTTCAGCTATAGCACAGGAAGTGAAGGAAATTCTCCCCTATGGCAAAAAAATTAAAATAAAAGCTGAGGAGTGATAACCCTCCCTTATTCTATCCAAAATGCAAAATGTAACTTTAGTTCTACTCTAAGTGGACCTGTCACTTTGCAAGATAGAGGTCCACCGTAACGAGCAATAGAAGTTTGACAACGCGTCAGAAAACAGAAAGATCACCAGCGTCAGTTGCATCAAAACTTGGCAAAGCCAGAACACCTGCTGGATGAGCGACCCATCCCTCTATGGGTACCGTAAGCTGGCACCGCCTGCCGCGAAGCGTCAGCCAAGGACACTGCAGCAAAAAGTTGGACGCACTTTTTCTTTTTTTTTTGTGCTGCGTCTCCTTTTTTCTTTCCCTTTCTTTTTCTCCCGCCTGTCTAATCTCTCTCGCCGTCGCCGCCGCCGCCTCCTCCGCGCTTAAGCCAGACTGATATCAATGAAGCCGCCGCGTCTTGGGGGGGGGGGCCGCGAGCACCAGGTGTTGCCCACGGGCATTAACAAAAGCCGGAACAAGGCTCAGGGCGTCCAGTTAACCTGATTACCATTCAGCCTTTGTCGCGGAGGAGCCCCGTCCGCGAAAAAAAAAAAGGCTCGCCGCTCATCGAAAAATGGAAAGGTCAGCGCGAGAGGAAGGAAGCGGATCGCGAGGATGATGGAGTGACCTATCAGATCAAAAGGATGTTAACTTTTATTGTCTCGTTCGACGCTCTGGAGAGCGGGGCGGGCTGGCTGTTGCGGCAGCTGCACGCGTCCCCCCGCCCCCCCCCCAATCAGACGAGCCCGACAAGAGACAAAAGTGTCTGCAAATAATACGGCTGGAGTGTCATTTTCCCGTTCACCTCTCCCTTTATTGATTGGCTTTTCTTCCACCGCGTACATGGCGAGCGATTGTCTTTGTAGCCGCGGTTTGGCGGACGGGTGAAATCCGCTCTCTGGCCTCTCGCGCTCTCTCCCATGTATTTAGGTCACTTTTTTTTTTGGTACAAATCGGGCCGTTTCCGAGACACGCGAGGCCCCCTCCCCGGGGCGGTCAGATTTGTAAAGCCGGGCTCCTTCGCGGGTCCAACTTGCGGCGCCGGCAGAGGACAGGAGTTTTGTCAGAGTTTGCGACTTTAAAAGGAGAGCTCCAGAGGTCGTGGAACCTTTGAAACTTTATACAAAGCGTCATTTTTTTTTTTTTATCCCTTTACGAAAATCCATCGCTACTTTTATCTGTGCCGACCTCATAGGCATTGTGGCCACCAACAGGCCAAGGTGGCCCCGTTCACACTCGGGTGCGGCGGAAAGGCACGTTTCTGCAACTCTGCGAAAAACGCAAAAAGCGCTTGCGGCGACATTATTTTTTAATGGCGTCCCCAAATGTGAGTAGCGGTCGTGCGTTTTGCCGCGCGTTTCCACAAAGCGTCCAAAAATTTGACACATGGACTCATGGCTTGTAACCGCGCTGACACGGCGGCGCATTTGTGTGGATTGGCGTTCACCGGTGCGCATGTGCAATTCCGGGAATGGCACCAAGCTGTGTATTTAACCACTCCAGAAGATTTACCCCCCCCATGACTTTAACTGGCAATTGTACAGTCATGCAACGCTGTACGCATGTTCCAGCACACAGATGGACTTTGCCCAGTAACCGCACTGACATGTTGGCACATCTGTGTGCATCAGCGTTCAGGGGCGCACAAAAACATCCAAAATTTGACACTTGGACTCTTGGCCAATAACCGCACTGACATGTCGGTGCATCTGTGTGCATCAGCATTCACGGGCGCGTGCCGGCAGATGCCCGTGCGATTCTGGGAATGGCACCAAGCTGAGTATTTAACCACTTGACCTCTGGAAGATTTACCCGCTTCATAACTTTAACTGGCGATTGCGCAGTCATGCAATGCTGTACGCATGTTCCAGCACACAGATGGACTTTGCCCAGTAACCGCACTGACATGTTGGCGCATCTGTGTGCATCAGCATTTACGGGCGCATGCCGGCAGATGCCCGTGCGATTCTGGGAATGGCACCAAGCTGAGTATTTAACCACTTGACCTCTGGAAGATTTACCCGCTTCATAACTTTAACTGGCGATTGCGCAGTCATGCAACGCTGTACGCATGTTCCAGCACACAGATGGACTTTGCCCAGTAACCGCACTGACACGTCGGCGCACCCATGTGCCGCGCGTTTCCACAAAACACACAAAAATGTCCAAAATTTGACACTTGGACTCTTGGCCAGTAACCGCACTGACATGTCGGTGCATCCGTGTGCATTGGCGTTCACGGGTGCGCGTGCCGGCACATGCCCGTGCAATCCCGGGAATGGCACCAAGCTGCGTATTTAACCATTTGACCTGCGGAAGATTTACCCCTCTTTGTGACTTTAACTGGCAATTGTACAGTCATGCAACGCTGTACGCATGTTCCAGCACACAGATGGACTTTGCCCAGTAACTGCACTGACATGTCGGTGCATCTGTGTGCATCAGTGTTCACGGGCACCTGCCAGCAGATGCCCATGTGATTCTGGGAATGGCAACAAGCTCAGTATTTAACCACTTGACCTCTGGAAGATTTACCCCCTTCATGACTTTAACTGGTGATTGCCCAGTCATGCAACGCTGTATGCATGTTCCAGCACACAGATGGACTTTGGCCAGTAACCACAATGACACGTCGGCGCATCCATGTGCATTGGCATTCGCGTGCTGGCACATGCCCATGCAATTCCGAGAATGGCACCAAGCTGCGTATTTAACCACTTGGCCTCCGGAAGATTTACCCCCCTTCGTGACTTTAACTGTACACATGCTCCAGCATGCAGATGTGCATACTAGCACATTATGTGAAACTTACCTTAGAACAAAGCCCTCCAGCGGCGTGCTGTCACCGCTGAAGGCGCTTTCATCTTCACCCGGTCTTCCTTCTGGGTTTGCGGACTCCGGCTGTGTAAGTAGCCAGAGGCGAGATGATATCACTCCAAGGCATGCACGCGGGAGCCGCCATTTACGGCACAGGACTCAGAAGGAGCGGCCAGGGTCGCCGTTCCTTCAGGGTGCATGCGCTGGTGACATCGCCAGCTGCAGCTACAGTAAATATCTCCTAGACGGTGCATGTTTAGGAGATATTTACACTACCTATAGGTAAGCCGTACTCCCACTTTAACCACTTGACCTCCAGAAGATTTACCCCCCTTCATGACCATTTTTTTGCGGCATGGCGCTGCGTTACTTTAACTGACAATTGCATGGTTATGCGACGCTGTACACAAATTAAATGTATGTCATTTATAGCGGGACTGCAATATTGCGAAGGGCAGTCTGACACTAATTGACACTTTGGGGGAACCAGTGACACTAATACAGTGATCAGTGCTAAAAATATGCACTGTCACTGTACTAATGACATTGGCTGGGAAGGGGTTTAGGGCAATCAAAGGGTTAACTGCTTGCCTAGCCAATGTTTCTGTGCACTGCATGTGCTGCTTTTACTAAGGGAAGTGATGGATATTATCCAGCGATGTCCACGAGAGCCTTGCCTCTCTGGGGACTCACACTCCTGATTGGCTTTTGGCAGCTGCAGCTGCAGCTCAGGAACGTGCCTGCTTGAGTGCCCCACAGCAAGCTGCTTGCTGTGAGGGCACCCAGCAGGAGGGAGGAGCCAGGAGCGCCGGCGTGGGACCCGATAAGTGGAGGATCCGGGCTGTTCTGTGCAAAACCATTACACAGAGCAGGTAAGTATAACATGTTTGTTTTTTTTTTTTCCAAAAAAAAACATAACACAAGACTTTAATATCACTTTAATGGAAGCATAGTAAAGTATGTTTACTATGTTACTATGTTTCAGTTTGTTGTCAGTTTGAACAGGAAGTCACTCAGCACAGAGCACTTCCCATTCTTGTCCTGGGCAGCTGATGCTGCAGAGAAAGGGATGGGGAATCTCTGTCCTCAATCCCTTTCTCTGTCTCAAAAGTGAGACTTCGGGGGGGTCTGTTTAAACTGTTGTTTTTTTACAATTTTATTTATTACAATTTCTTTTTTTTATTATTTTTTTTACAAGTTATTTACTTTTTTACATTACTTTCTTTTTTTTTTTTTTGGTTGGGGGGGTGGTTATTTTAGTTTTTATTATCTTTACAAATTCTTTTATTTTTCAATATTTTTTATTTTTGATCAGCCCTGTTGGGGAGTTTTGATGAGATATCGGGGGTCTGACATCTCCCCTTTGAGACAGGGAAAGGGACTGAGAACACAGATTCCCCAGTCCCTTTCTCAGCAGCCTCAGCTGCACTAAAGATGAATGGAGAGGAGACAGCAGGGATCAGAGGAGCACAGAGGGGGGACAGGAGAATGGAAAGGGATCAGAGGAATATGGAG
>BLSH010304548.1:108528-124646 GCA_018402905.1 Glandirana rugosa | reverse complement strand
TCCTCTTTTGTCCCCCCCCCCCAAAACGCTTAGGTTGCTTTGTCTGTTCTTACTGTGAACCAATTTTTCTCAATAAAAGAGTTTGATTGCCATTCATGCAAGCGCTAGATAGATTTGCCCCCTCTCTTTACCCTGGTGACACCAAAACTTAAACCAGAACTTTACCCTAAACAGGAAGTTCCACTTTAATGCCTCCTTCTCCCCCCTTCCTGTCCTCAACTCTCTGGGACACATCACAGATCCCAGGATGCTGTTGAACCAGGTAAAGTTCCTTTCATCCAAAAGGGGAAAGTTCCGTTTTTCCGCCTCCTCATCCCTTCTCTATCACTTTTGGAGACAATTTTTTATTTTCACAGGTGTCCACCCCCTCTTCCGCTTGAATCTCCTAGGTGATCCAAGCGGAAGTTGGCCCCCCTGTGGGCAGGTGCAATCTGTTTTCTCCTCTGTAGGTGGTGCTCGTTGCAATTGGAGAGGAAGTCAAGAGGAACATGGTTCCTCTATGTTTTCCTTGGTCATTGGGCTATCTGATTGGATGCTGCCGCCCCATGTGACTGGCAGCCATCTTGATTCAGACAGAGCCTAATTAAGGCCCTGGCTCCCAGGCTTGGCACGCATTTAGTGTGTGGGTAGCGTAGGGACAGGTCATCTGTCTGGCAGGGACAGTGATTAGTGCTAGGGAGAAGTTCCAGACGAGTAGAGAAAGGATAAGGACATGCCACCCTTCTTGGACATCTCCTCATTTGGGAACGGACCGGCCAGGCCACTTTCCGCCCCTCAAGACAGAAGCTGTCGGCACACCCGAGACCTGATTTGCTACACATCGCTGTTGCATTCTGTGACTGTTCCCAGTTGGGGACCTACCTGCAGGGATTGTTGTGAATTGCTGAACTTTAACATCAATACAAGTTCTGTCCTCTGCAACCGGGCTCTGAGTGTTTACTGCCGCCGCACCATGCTGTACCTCCCCACACACCCTCCTTTGCCCACAGCCCTCTGAGACATGTGACAGGTCCCAGAAGGCTGCAGGATCATTTCACAAACTGCAGCGTGGCTCACTCATGCACAGTGGGAAGCCGCAGGGAGTCACAGCTGGCTTCCCTCGGTAAACATGCCGTCACCGGGAACCGGAGGACTGGTAAAGAATCGGCCCGGGTGAGGGCGGTACTTGATCCTTGGAGAGGTAAGTGTCCTTTTTTAATATTTTCCTCTTGAAAGTGGGGGAAAATACAAAAATTTGAGTTGCCATCTGAACAGGAATATATGGAAAAGCTTTTAATAGGGTCTAAATGACAACTAAAATGTGATTTCACTTACTTTGGATAGATTTTCTCTTACTTCCGGTTGTGACTACAGGAAATCTCCCCAATGGAACACAGGTGGCAAAAGGGGAGATGGGTATATTTTGAAGTGCCACTTTAATAGAGATGTATGTTTTGTTTTTTTCCAGAATCATACTTACCTAGATGGATGCAGCATTGGTCCAATGCTGCATCTGTCCCTCGGCGCCTCTAACACTGAGAACCGAGTGATCAAACACCGCTGATCGCTCAATTCTCACAGCTCAACGAGCAGAGAGCTGTTGATTGTCTTGCTGAGAGGCTGAGCTGGGTGCCGGTCCAGGCATGTGGGCGGATCCCGACTCTGTTGTCGTGATCTTGCCCGAGCCTGGAACGGCTCTGTGACATCAGCTGACACTCGCTGTTTTGCTGAAAACAGGCCACAGGAGCACGGAACGAACTGCACTCCTTTGATCCACAGCCAAACAAGCTTTCCCCGTACTTCTCCTTTAGGCTGATCCGACACAAAAGTAGTACGACTTCTGATCCGACTTTTCCCTGCGACTCTATGTCTGACTTCCATACGACTTCAATGAACGGGATCCGACTTTGAGTCTGGTATAATTCTTGAGGGGAAACCCCATGCCAAAAAAAGAAATAAATAACGGTGTGGGGGTCACCCTCAAAATCCATGCCAGACCCTTATCTGAGCATGCAGCCCTGGCAGGTCATGAAAGGTGGGGGGGGGACACAAGCGAGTACCCCCTCCCACTCCTGAACCATACCAGGCCACATGCCCTCAACATGGGGGGGGGGTGGGTCCTCTGGGGCAGGGGGGGCTCTGTGACTCCCACCCCAAAGCACCTTGTCCCCATGTTAATGGAGTCAAGGGCCTCTTCCTGACAACCTTGGCCGGTGGTTAGTGGAAGTCTGCGGGCGGGGGGCTTATCAGAATCTGGAAGCCCCCAGACCTCACCCCCCCCATGTGAATAAATATGGGGTACATTTGAGCTGCACGATTCTGGATAAAATGAGAATTGCGATTATCTCATGATTCTCGGTGTAACATCATCTTTCACATTATACAAAAGAAATGGGCTAACTTTACTGTTAAGTGTTTTTTAATTCATTGAAGTATATTTTTTCCTAAAAAAATGCTTTTGAAAGACCGCTGCGCAAATACAGTGTGGCAAAATATTGCAACGATCTCCATTTTATTCTCTTCTTTAGTCTCTGGGAAAAAAAATATGTATAATTTTTGGGCGTTCTAAGTAATTTTCTAGCAAAAAAAATACTCATTTTAACTTGTAAGCAACAAGTGTCATAAAAGGTTTAAGCCTTTAACCACTTCAGCCCCGGAAGGATTTACCCCCTTCCTGACCAGAGCATTTTTTGCGATTCGGCACTGCGTCGCTTTAACTGACAATTGCGCGGTCGTACGACGTTGTACCGAAACAAAATTGACGTCCTTTTTTCCCCACAAATAGAGATCTCTTCTGGTGATATTTTATTTTTTGCGTTATAAACAAAAAAAGAGCGACAATTTTGAAAAAGAAAACAATATTTTTTACTTTTTGCAATTATACATATCCAAAAAATGAATATATAAAAAAAATGTATTTATCAGTTTTGGCCGATATAGATTCTTCCTCATATTTATGATAAACAAAATCGCTTTTTTGATTGGTTTGCGCAAAAGTTGCCACGTTTACAAACCATGAGAATTAATTTATGGTGTTTTTACTATTTTTTTTTTTTTACTAGTAATGGCGGTGATCTGTGATTTTTATCGGGACTGCGATATCGTGGCGGACAGATCGGACACTTATAACATTGTTTTGGGACCATTGACATCTATACAGCGATCAGATCAAAAAATAGCCACTGATTACTGTATAAATGTAATTGGCAGGGAAGGGGTTAACCCGCAGGGGGCAATTAAGGGCTTAACTGTGTTCCCTATGTGTGTTCTAACTGTGTGGGTACTGGGCTGGCAGGGGCATGACATATCTAACTGATCCCGATCACAGGGATCAGTAGACATCATTGTCATGCCGCCTGACAGGACGGGGAACCGCTGTGTTTACATTGGCGGTTCCCCATTCTTCCTCTCTAGAAGGTGATCGTGGGTTGCCGGTGGATATCGAGTCCACCCGACCCGCGGCCACACTCAGGCTGAGTGCGGCGGGCACGAGAGCGCGCTGGGGCGTGCCCGCCTGCAACTGCGGCTGTGCAGATCGCTGTTTATAGATGTCGATCTGCCAACTTGCCGCCGTTTATGTACGCAAGGTGGTTGGCAAGTGTTTAAGTGAATACTGACCTCATTTGCAGATCGAAGTTTATTTCTTTGATCTATAAGAACAGAGAGATACATTTTTCTCTTTATTGCTGCTGATAAACATTTGCTGGCTGAGTTTTTTTTTTTTTCCATTTGACAGCTCTGCTCGGCTCTGCACTTGTTTAACATGAACCAGAGAAATGCTGTATTAAGATCAGGAGGGGGTGGGGTTGAATTGCGATAACGATTTTTTAACGATTAATCGTGCGGCTCTAGGGTACCCCTACCCAATCACCCGCAAAAAGTGTAGTGTTACAAAAAACAAGAGACAGTTTTGCAAAATTCCTTCGCTAAAAATGAAGAATGTCCCCCATTGTAGCTCCTTGTCTTCTTCCTTCGGTATTCTACATCCGCTTCTTCCGGTTCTTCTCCCTCTGCTTCTCCTCCCAGGTCTACTCCCTCTGCCTCTTCTCCCAGATCTTCTCCTTCCGCTTCTCCTCACAGGTCTTCTCCCTTCACTTCTTCTACCAGATCTTCTCCCTCCGCTTCGTCTCCCAAGTCTTCTCCCTCCGCTTCGTCTCCCAAGTCTTCTCCCTCCGCTTCCTCTCCCAAGTCTTCTCCCTCCGCTTCTTCTCCCAAGTCTTCTCCCTCCACTTCTTCTCCTAGGTCTTCTTCTCCCAGGTCTTCTCCCTCCGCCTCTTCTCCCAGATCTTCTCCTTCCGCTTCTTCTCACAGGTCTTCTACCTTCACTTCTTCTACCAGATATTCTCCCTCCGCTTCGTCTCCCAAGTCTTCTCCCTCCGCTTCTTCTCCCAAGTCTTCTCCCTCTGCTTCTTCTCCTAGGTCTTCTTCTCCCAGGTCTTCTCCCTCCAGTTCGTCTCCCAAGTCTCCTCTCTGCTTCTTCTCCCAGGTCTTCTCCCTCTGTTTCTTCTCCCAGGTCTTCACCCTCCGCTTTGTTTCCCAGGTCTTCTCCCTCTGCTTCTTCCTCCAGTCTTCTACCTCCGCTTCTTCTCTTGGTTCTTCTCCCTCCGCTTCTTTTCCCAGGTCTTCTCCCTCTCCTTCTTCTCCCAGGTCTTCACCCTCCGCTTCGTTTCCCAGGTCTTCTCCCTCTGCTTCTTCTACCAGGTCTTCTCCCTCCGCTTCTTCCTCCGGTCTTCTCCCTCCGCTTCTTCTCCTGGTTCTTCTCCCTCCGTTTCTTTTCCCAGGTCTTCTCCCTCTGCTTCTTCTCACTGTTCTTCTTCCGGTTCTTCTCCCTCAGATTCATACCAGACTCAAAGTTGGATCCCGTTCATTGAATTTGCATGGAAGTCGGACATGAAGTTGCAGGGCAAAGTCGGATCCACTTCCGTGTTGGATCAGTGTAAACATAGCCTAAATCCTTCCTTACGCTATCCAAAATGAAATAGGTTTATCTATTTTTTACACTTAAAGGACATTAACATGCATTGCTAAAATGGTATAGGGTACTTACTATAGAGAGGTTGCTGAAGCTTTGCATAAGAACGCAGAGGCGCAGAACCTACAGGAAAATAAACAAGGCAAGGGTTAAGCTCTACTATCTACCGGTAATTCCACTTACCCAATCTTCTGTCATACATAAACAATCTCTCTATATATCATTACAGGAAGCATTTTGTAAAAAAAAAAAAAAAGTTATTAAAGAAAAACGTTCCCAAATCTTTAGTAATCGTCGCCCCTCAAGCTGCGTTTGTTTAGCTCTGTGTGATCTGTTTTTTTTTTTGTTTTTGAATGATTTTCCTAAGCTTACCTATAATTTCGGAGGAATAGGCTGCAATCAGGCAAATGCGCAGTGAATCGCCGCTCTCGCTCGGCGAATATTAATGCGGCCGTTCCAGACAAATACTAACATTTTCCCCGTCTCAGCGCGCCGAGGGAAAGGGTCATTTGTAACGCGAGACATTTTTTTTCGAAAAAGTGCCGCTGTTGTTTTGGGCAGGCGGCTTGTTTATGATCCGCGTTGATAGCCAGGCAGCGTCTTAACAATTTGCATTCTCTGCCTTTGCAAATTGGACGGCGAGGAAGAAAATTGAATGTTGTCAAATGGACTGGAATGGAGGGGAGGAAATGGCTCCTGGGGAGGAAACAGGAAGCAAGGTGGACGACACGGATGGATGTTCTCAGATGTCCTAGGTGACTAAAAACTAAACTCCAGGCAGAGATTAGAAAACACCAATGAATTAAAGGTATGTATTTATTAATTATAAATTTGATTTAATTTCAGCCTTAGTACAACATCCCTTGGACTTGGAGGAGAACGGCACTAGGGAGCCAATCAGGTGAGCTGACAAGGAAAATGCTAACAGGAGGAGTGAGCAGAGAGACAAGTTCATCAGTCTTCCACTGATCCTTTAATATCCAATCACAGGCTGGGGGCGGGGAGGTGACCAGGCTGTGTTGCTTAACTGCAGCAGAAAAAAAATCAGGTCACTGGGTTGACTGTGCTGTCTGGCAGGGTTGTGTAAATTTCAGTGCTGGCCGTGAGAGAAATAAAAAAAAAAAGTGGCAGGTAAGATACCTCCCTTATATTTCAACTGTATTATCAGCTATTGACCTGGAGTTCAACTTAAAGAGACTACTCCAGTCAACAGATAACAAACTCTGTTCCAGTTCTATGTGCAAGGATCTCAGTGCTGCATGCAGAGATTCTTGGAAGGCAATTTACTAATACTGGAGCAAATAGAATCTGCAGCAGCTGTGTATGGCAACCAATCAGCTTCTATCTTTCATCTTCAAACCTTAACTGAACAAGATGAAGATAGAAGCTGGTGGGTTAATATTCACAACTGCCCCAGTTTTAGTAGATGTGTGTGGAGTTGCATGCTACCACTGGAGAGGTTCTGGGTGTAGGACTACACCCTATCTATGTATAGGCTCCTGGTGTAGGACTACATCTTACCTATGTGAAGGCTCCTGGTGTAGGACTACATCTTACCTATGTATAGGCTCCTGGTGTAGGACTACATCTTACCTATGTATAGGCTCCTGGTGTAGGACTACATCTTACCTATGTATAGGCTCCTGGTGTAGGACTACATCTTATCTATGTATAGGCTCATGGTGTAGGACTACATCTTACCTATGTGAAGGCTCCTGGTGTAGGACTATATCTTATCTATGTATAGGCTCCTGGTGTAGGACTATATCTTATCTATGTATAGGCTCCTGGTGTAGGACTACATCTTACCTATGTATAGGCTCCTGGTGTAGGACTACATCTTACCTATGTGAAGGCTCCTGGTGCAGGACTACATCTTACCTATGTGAAGGCTCCTGGTGTAGGACTATATCTTATCTATGTATAGGCTCCTGGTGTAGGACTACATCTTACCTATGTATAGGCTCCTGGTGTAGGACTACATCTTACCTATGTATAGGCTCATGGTGTAAGACTACATCTTATCTATGTGAAGGCTCCTGGTGTAGGACTACATCTTATCTATGTATAGGCTCCTGGTGTAGGACTACATCTTATCTATGTATAGGTCCCAGGTGTAGGACTGTATCTTATCTATCTATAGGTTCCAGGTGTAGGACTATATCTTATCTATGTGTAGGCTCCTGGTGTAGGACTAAATCTTATCGGTGTATAGGTTCCAAGTGTAGGACTGTATCTTATCTATCTATAGGTTCCAGGTGTAGGACTACATCTTATCTATGTGTAGGCTTCTGGTGTAGGACTACATCCTATCTGTATAGGCTTCTCGTGTAGGACTACATCTTACCTATGTATAAGCTCCTGGTGTAGGACTACATCTTACCTATGTATAGACTCCTGGTGTAGGACTACATCTCATCTGTGTATAGGCTCCTGGTGTAGGACTACATCTCATCTGTGTATAGGCTCCTGGTGTAGGACTACATCTCATCTGTGTATAGGCTCCTGGTGTAGGACCACAACCTATCCCTATCGGCGACAGCTTCCCCTTTGCCTCTGACCCTGGTTCACACTTTGCCACTTTGCAACTTGGTTAGGCTTCCGACATGAAGCCCCAACCCTCCGCTGCTGTCAGGGGCCTATTACAGAGCCGCGGTCGCGCAGGTGTATGCGCATGCGGGTCCCTACAGGAATTCTCCAGACTGGACACCGACGTGTGCGCATGTGCGGGGCATGCGCTCACTAGCATGAATTGCCACCAATGGCCCTTTGAAAAGACAGCAGCTGCACTTGTGCGGCGCTGTCTGATCTCACGGTCTGAGCTGACCATCCTTCTGTCTGCACGAGTTCCAGTGGACTCTCAGTTACCACCAGTCCAGCCCTCATGCCCCCCTGTGCTCCAGAACTCCCTGTCACCACTACCAGGGGTTCTCGAGCCAGGGCCGTAAGAGAGGTTGTCCCCTGCACAAGTCAGACTCGACCACCAGGTATGTGACAGCACCCCTGTTCAAAACCTGGGTGCTACATGTGTATAGGCTCCTGGTGTAGGACTACATCCTATCTGTGTATAGGCTCCTGGTGTAGGACTACATCCTATCTGTGTATAGGCTCTTAGTGTGGGACTACATCCTATCTGTGTATAGGCTCTTAGTGTGGGACTACATCCTATCTGTGTATAGGCTCTTAGTGTGGGACTACATCCTATCTGTGTATAGGCTCCTTGGTGTAGGACTACATCCTATCTGTGTATAAGCTCCTGGTGTAGGACTACATCCTATCTGTGTGTAGCCCAGACCTCTGAAGAGCTGATGATGAACTTCAGGGTCAGAGAGAGCCGACATCCATTCTCACAGTGTGGGTCGCTAGGCATAGTGGATGTGAAGTAGTGTAGATTAAGTTGGGCGCCAGACACTTTGATGATGCAGAACAAAACAGATTTATTTTTCTCTTCAAGAACTGGGGAGAGAGGGTTTAGGGCCAGGACAACCCTTGAATAGGTGCAATAGCACTTAGCGGACTCACTGAATAAGACTCTTAATGTAGCTGTATAGTCCCACAGGCTTTCCAACTAAACTTTGCCTGACTAGAACTATTTCCTTAAGCATTGAACTTGTACTTTGGACTTCAACACAGTTTGATGCACATACAGTACCAAGCTTGGTAGCCCCGTTGTGCAGATCTGGCCTCCGTCTCACAGCCTCCCACTATAGCTTCACAAGTTTACACTCACAGTCTCCCAACAAGACTTCTTGGACTTCCACTGCCACTGGGTCCCTTGTACTTCACACAGCCAACCGCTGTATTTCCCGAGTGTCCCCCACGCCAACCTGCTGGGTCCCTTCCTCGGCTCTTAAGCCCAACTGCTGAACTCTCTTGCAAGCATCACCCCCTATATTCCTCTGGTTTCCTATCTTGACTTCTGCTGAGACTTTCCCAACTTTTCCACTGTCCTCCAGCTAGTAAAACAGGCTGCTCTGGTACTCTCTCAGACTCCGAACTCTGATAGCAGGAGCGTTGTCCCTCATAGGCGACAGCTTCCCCTTTGCCTCTGACCCTGGTTCACACTTTGCCTCTGGCGAAGGGAATGGTTGTCCTCCATTAGCAACTTTGTCCCTTCACCTCTGACAAGGAGGGGTTCTCCGACCGGCAGAACCTGTGCAACTTGGTTAGGCTTCCGACATAAAGCCCCAACCCTCCGCTGCTGTCAGGGGCCTATTACAGAACCGCGGTCGCGCAGGTGTATGCGCATGCGGGTCCCTACAGGAATTCTCCAGACTGGACACCGACGTGTGTGCGCATGCGCAGGGCGCGCGCTCACTAGCATGAATTGGCACCAATGGCCCTTTAAAAAGACAGCAGCTGCACTTGTGCGGTGCTATCTGATCTGCAGCTATACCTGTGTTCCTGTGTACCTGTATCTGCTATACCTGAAAGACCTGGCTTATCCTGACTATCCTGCCTTCTCCAGTCCTGACACTGGCTTGCCTGACCTTGCTTAGAGACTTATTATCTGCTAACCTGTTGCCAACCTTGTGCCTGTTCTTTGACCATTCTGTGCCTGCCGTCTGATGTACCTGATACCTTGTCTTGACCCGGCTTGCCTCACCCTGCCCCAGTCTGCTGCTGAATCTGCATCCAGTGCCTGGGACTGCTAATCTGCATCCACTTCACCTTCATCAAGCTGTCATCATATCTAGCTTATCCGGTGAAACCTGCACCTGGAATCCTGCCAGTCCCTGCAGCTTCCACAGGCACTCCTACCCCGCTGTGCTCATAGGGCTACTGTCTCCATTCCAGTGGTCCCTGAGCCAGAGTTGTATGAGAGGTCACCTCCTACAGAAGTTAGGCTCTCCATCAAGGTATGTGACAAATGTTACAGCTGCTTCCTCTGATCCTGGGTAGGCCTCAGATTGCCTAGCATCCAGGAACTCAGGCTTCTGGCCTTGCAGCCGGGAGCTTTAACACACATGCAACCAGACAGCAGTCCATGTGGCACAGAACAGTGATCACCTGACTCCTCCCAAATATATAGGTTTTCCCAGTAGGCCATGGGGCCCACGAAAATCCCTGGCCATTGGCTGGAGCAGCCCATACATTCATATTCCAAGTTCATATATACCTTATTATTCCAATGCCATCAGCAGCAGTGTTACCCAATGGCAGAGGGGAGAGGTGCATCAAACTCAGGATTAGGAAAGAATCAGAGGATCCCCTAACTATCAGCCAGGTTAATTACCACCCAGCAAACTAAATTTGACAGCACCTGTAAGGAATCATCTCAGGCCATGGAATCGCCTATGCACGGGCGCACGTAGCGTGTGCTTTTGCGCACACTTGTGCGCTCCCATGCGCGCGTATGCGTTGGCAATGGCGCCAATAGCTGCCATTTAAGCAGTCAGCACTAGGAAGCAAGTGCTGTCCGTTCTACAGCGTTCCTGTACCCTGCGACCCAGCGTGTTATTCTGCAGAGACTTCCTGTACCTGTGACCCCGGCTTTCCTTGGACTTTGTTTGCTTTCTGGCTGCCCTGACCCCTGGCCTGTCGACGACTGTTCTTTGCCTGCTCCTCTGTACCTCTGCTGCCTGCACGTTGCTGACCCTGCCTGCACCCGACCATCCGCCTGCCTGATCCTTCTGTACTGTACTGCCAGCTTGTTACCAACCCGGCCTGCATCACCATCCTTCTGTCTGCACGAGTTCCAGTGGACTCTCAGTTACCACCAGTGACTAAGTCCAGCCCTCGTGCCCCCCTGTGCTCCAGAACTCCCTGTCCCCACTACCAGGGGTTCTCACGCAAGAGGGTGTCCCCTGCACAAGTCAGACTCGACCACCAGGTACGTGACAGCACCCCTGTTCAAAACCTGGGTGCTACATGTGTATAGGCTTCTCATGTATGACTACATCTTACCTATGTATAAGCTCCTGGTGTAGGACTACATCCTATCTGTGTATAGGCTCCTTGGTGTAGGACTACATCCTATCTGCGTATAGGCTCCTGGTGTAGGACTACATCTTATCTATGTATAGGCTCCTGGTGTAGGACTACATCCTATCTGTGTATAGGCTCCTTGGTGTAGGACTACATCTTATCTATGTATAGGCTCCTGGTGTAGGACTACATCCTATCTGTGTATAGGCTCCTTGGTGTAGGACTACATCCTATCTGTGTATAGGCTCCTTGGTGTAGGACTACATCCTATCTGTGTATAGACTCCTTGGTGTAGGACTACATCCTATCTGTGTATAGGCTCCTTGGTGTAGGACTACATCCTATCTGTGTATAGGCTCTTAGTGTGGGACTACATCCTATCTGTGTATTGGCTCCTTGGTGTAGGACTACATCCTATCTGTGTATAGACTCTTAGTGTGGGACTACATCCTATCTGTGTATTGGCTCCTTGGTGTAGGACTACATCCTATCTGTGTATAGGCTCTTAGTGTGGGACTACATCCTATCTGTGTATTGGCTCCTTGGTGTGGGACTACATCCTATCTGTGTATAGGCTCCTTGGTGTAGGACTACATCCTATCTATGTATAGGCTCATTGGTGTAGGACTACATCCTATCTGTGTATAGGCTCCTTGGTGTAGGACTACATCCTATCTGTGTATAGGCTCCTGGTGTAGGACTACATCCTATCTGTGTATAGGTTCCTTGGTGTAGGACTACATCCTATCTGTGTATAGGCTCCTGGTGTAGGACTACATCCTATCTGTGTATAGGCTCCTTGGTGTGGGACTACATCCTATCTGTGTATAGGCTCCTTGGTGTAGGACTACATCCTATCTGTGTATAGGCTCCTTGGTGTAGGACTACATCCTATCTGTGTATTGGCTCCTTGGTGTGGGACCATCCTGTGTCATCTACCTACACTCTCTCGTTATCTAGCACTCATTGTGAATCCACATCCACCCATGCCCTCAGAGCCTGAACCAATCAGGAAGAAAGGTGCCCTCCCCAGAGCAGTCCTTCCCAACCTATCTGCTCACACGTTCACAACCTAAAGGGGCACCTCTGCTGCTACACCAAAACTATGAGTTTGAATCTTGATAAAGCAGTAGTCCTTTTTTGTCCTGATATGAATCCAATATATGAAAAGGAATAAAAAAAACTATTATAACCACGGTCCTTTCTTCACATCCTTATCCCCCAAAAGGGCATATCATTTATTCTGAAAGCAAATGCCACTTTTTCCAACCGTGTGGTTTTTTTTTTCTCCTCGCTGTCCGACACTTTCAAACAGACGCAGCACGGCAGATTATCAAGGAAAATTATACATTGTGTTATTAATGTATTCACAAGGCAGGTCAAGGAATTGTTGTTAATATCAGTTTAATGGCGCTCGGCAGATGAGAAATAGCAGGGTTTTCACGGCAAGGAGTTACATTAAAAAGGTGTTAATAGGCATTTAAGTGTCTTGATAGTATTTTGTGCCATTAGGAAACGCTTGTAATTGGTACTCTTAACTTTTCACCCGTCATCAGACAGAAGCGCGCAAGGAGGGGCAGAAGAAACTAATGATGAGATGTCTTTTTTTATTTATTTTTTTTACTTTTCCAAGAATTGAAAATCTGGGGTTTTATTAAGGAAGAACTCTGCATCTAAACTAGATGTATGCGTTTAATGTAAATCCTGATTGGCTGACAATGAAGCTCCACTAACTAACAACTAAATACAAAATTTAAATACATATACTGTATGGGTAACGTGAATTCTTTACAAGAAAAAAACATACCAATAGAAGGTGCATCAGAGCAAATTATAAAACAGCTCAAACTTATTTACTAGCTTGCATTACAGCGAGTTTCAGGGTGCCACCCTCCTTCATCAGGGCTTCAGTTAAAGCCAGAAACTTGAATAAACTCAAAGTAGGGCTTTCCTGTGTAAATCTAGTGATTTACAGGAATGGCGCAACTCTACAGCTACTTTCCACAATTCTCCTTCAGTCTCATAGCCCAGACCAGGCTGCCTTCAGGTGTCTTCATGGGTGCCTTGGCAAAATGCGTAAAAATTGCCCAAAAATTGTATACAAGCCAGCAGGCGGATAAAGCCTGCCTATTATAGTTACACCAAGCCTAGGGTTCTCATTGTGCACTGTTACAACCTTCTAGCCGCTGGCACATCACAATGATATCATCAGTTAATAGGGGGGAGGCATTGGGCGTCTACACAGCATCGTTGTTTGCCCCTCCCTTGCATCTCTCCATCAGCACTGGGTACACTGTACAGTGTGCAAAGGAGAAATTCACTTTGGAAGAATAAAGCACCCCTAACGTTGGGTGTCCTACATGACTGAATGTTGCTGTGTTATGTAAAACTAGTAGTTTCATTTTTTACATTTTATAATCGGGTGTCTCAAGACTGTGAAGGATTTTAAAGGGTGTCTTGACTGAGAAAAAGTTGAAAAACACTGTCATAGCCTTTTAGGGCCTGGACTTGAACCTAGGACCTGCTGGCTGAGCCATCTGGAAGACTGGACAGTTCCTCGAATAACCTTGTTTGTCTTGAACCTTGAACTCTTTGCTCCTCCCATGAACTTCCTGATTTAGACCATTTCTCTGCACTTCCTGTTTGCTAGATTATTATGCTCTAGCCATCCAATATCTTGCTCTTGTTTCTCCTGCTGCCATCCATATCTTCGCTACCATTTGTTACCGACCCTTTGACTTGTTTCTTGACAATGCTTTTCCCTAATCCCAGCCTGCAACCATTCCTTACTGACCTTCGGCTTGTTTACAAACTATGCTTCTGCTTGTTCCCTACCTGCAATATCTGCTACTGGACCCTGGTGTTAGAAGGAATCCTGTGCTAAAAGGACTTGTTAGTGTTTTTTTGCGCTCTTGCACGTGCCTGTGCACGTTCACACGCGCACGGCGCCAAATGGCTCTATTTGGGCTGAGTGCACCCTGCAGCAAGTGCTGTCTGATCTACAGCGTTTAATGTGTGTTCCCGAGCTACCTGCGATCTGATTATCTGTTCCTGTGACCCGGCTTGCCTTGACCCTGCTGATTTCTGCCTGCACCGACCCCTGGCTTGTCTACGACCACTCTCCTGCCTGATCCTTTTATACCTTTGTTGCCTGCCTGTTGACGACCCTGCCTGGACCTGACAATCCACCAGCCTGCTCCTCCTGTACTGCACCGCCAGCCCGTTTCACAACCCGGCCTGTACGACCATGCTTCAGCTGCGCGAGTACACCAACGGACTTCCTACCATCACCAGTGACCCAGTCCAACTCTCGTGTCATCCTGCACTCCCGAGCCACCTGCCTGCTCTACCAGGGGTTCCCGAGTCAGGGTAGTAAGGGAGGTTGCCTACTGCATAAGTCAGACTCTTCCACCAGGTACGTGACACCTGGCTTGCTCAGCTCCTGGTGGGGCGATCCTGAGGACTGCAACCTGGCACTAAGATGCAACAAAACACCATCTCCACCATCAGGATCTCTGGTGAATACTGGTTAGTACTTAGACCCTGGAGCTCAGGTGAACCCGTGTCATCAGCCAGGGTGACCTGCTTGCATACCTGTCCCGCTTGTCAGTTGGTACTGCTATAGTTTCTATCCGAGCCTGACTCCGGACTGTAACATAGCCATTTAAACATTCCTCCACTGATTCCCAAGTATGTTCACTTGCAGACCGTCGGAACGCATTGGATGTCTTTCAATGCAAACCAATTAATCAATGTAGACTTTATCATTTGGTCTGGTGCTCCTTCTATTAGTACCTTTTTTTCCCCTAGTAACCTGCTGGGTAGCTGTTGAAGGGTAGCCCTGCCCGTTGTGAGCAGCCTAACCTGAGCCAGTGAGCCCTTCTCACAACCTCATATGAACTAAGACTAAAGTCCCGGCTTCTCTTGGATGCTAGACTAAAGGATTTGTCAACCTTTGATCCTTGAACTTATAATAAAGACACATAACTGTGTGGTTTAGGTTTAAACAGCCACAGCAGCAATTTTAATAACAAATGAATAAATAACATAAATTGAACAATTTTAACAATGAAACATTCAACAATGCCTGTCCTCGCGGTTGGAATATCCATATATAGATGGGCCTCCGGCCATATATTCATATCTCTTCTCCCTCGCTCTTCCATTTATATCTCCTAATAACCTTTCCTTTCTTCCTCTCTTCCTTACCTTTTTCCATCCTCCGTCTATTTCTTTATTCAACATCTCTAAGCTGGGGTGTAGTCCCCTCTTCTTCTCTTTCCCTATCTCTGACATATTATGTTAGCTTACTATAAGACTAACACTCAAAGCTACGATGTTTATCCATATGAGGCCCTATGACTGGTTCCTCAGGCCGCAGGGCCGGCTCTACCACTAGGCGGGGTAGGCGGCAGCCTAGGGTGCCTGGCCGCTGTTGATCCATCACTGGCTGCTCTGCATTGATTCATGTCATCAGAGAGGAGAGCCGTAGCTGGCAGCTGCCTCGATCATGTCATCAAGAGAAGCTGTATTTGATGGGCACAGGTGAGGCTGCATTTGATTGGCACTGATCGCGCTGCATTTGATTGGCGCTGATCAGGCTGCATTTGATTGGCACTGGTGAGGCTGTATTTGATGGGCACAGGTGAGGCTGAATTGATTGTCGATGGTGAAGCTGTATTTGATAGGCACAGGTGAGGTTGTATTGATTGTTGTTAGTGAAGCTGTATTTGATGGGCACAGGTGAGGCTGTATTGATTGTTGTTAGTGAAGCTGTATTTGATGGGCACAGGTGAGGCTGTATTGATTGGCGCTAGTGCAGCTGTATTTTATGGGCACAGGTGAGGCTGTATTGATTGGCGCTGGTGAAGCTGTATTTGATGGGCACAGGTGAGGCTGTATTGATTGTTGTTAGTGAAGCTGTATTTGATGGGCACAGGTGAGGCTGTATTGATTGGTGCTAGTGCAGCTGTATTTTATGGGCACAGGTGAGGCTGTATTGATTGGCGCTGGTGAAGCTGTATTTGATGGGCACAGGTGAGGCTGTATTGATTGGCGCTGGTGAAGCTGTATTTGATAGGCACAGGTGAGGCTGTATTGATTGGCGCTGGTGAAGCTGTATTTGATGGGCACAGGTGAGGCTGCATTGATTAACACTGGTGAAGCTGCATTTGACAATTATTTTCATCTGTTCACCTTTTTATTACTCTGGTGCAACATATTGTAATTTCTTCAGTGG
>BLSH010304548.1:74721-86542 GCA_018402905.1 Glandirana rugosa | reverse complement strand
AAAAGTTCTATCCACCACTGGTACCGCCGGTAAAACTTAGGTTGAAAACAAAAAAGTTATCCTTCTCCCAGTGACCCTCTTCCTATTGAAAAAACAAAAGTTGGATTCAAAATGGCCGCCATGGTCACCACCTATCTTGAAAAGTTTCCCCCCTCACATATACTAATGTGCCACAAACAGGATGTTAATATCACCAACCATTCCCATTTTATTAAGGTGTATCCACATAAATGGCCCACCCTGTACAACAGCTGGTTCAACAGTAGGTTCCCTACCCTTGGGTTAGATGGTACAAGGTCCTTTAGTACCCAAGGCAAAAAAACAAAATGTGCCCCCCCCCCCCATGAGCTGTTAACTACAGCAGCATCTGCTGCAGGTCCTACCGTTTTGTGGTCAAATGAGGTGCTTTTCCTCTTGGCCTAAACCTGGTTAGAGGCTTTTAGGTGTTTAAGGTTATCTGGGAATGTCTACTCTAGGGGTGTCCCCCCTCATTGTCCTGGTGTCGCTGGGACAGGAAGTGTGGGTAACCAAGCCAAGGAGCTCACAGGCAGGAATAAAAGCCTGACAAGTTCCAAAACTCTCACAAACTTTGGAATCTACCTTTCATTTAGTTATATAGTGATGCCTGCTTCTGCCACCTTGACCTCAATTCTGTTCTGCATGGTATGTAGTGGAGGCTATATCTATTGTTTTTTTTGTAGAGGGAGGTGGAAGCCATTAAAAATACTGGATGCCTCTTCAAAGGGATTCAGGTTGTACAGAATGAGGCCTTCAACTATAAGAATGAAGGGGCAGCAAGGTGTGCAGTATGAATGCCAAAGGCACTCAGCATTATGCAATGGTAGTCATTATCCCCAATATTATTTTGCTTTTACAGCTTTCAGGTTCTTTGAAGGACAAGTAACTACTGTGTGCACACAATGCTTAATAGGGAAGTAGGTTTTTCCTGGGAACAATTACAAAGAACATAATGTATTTACACTGCAAGGATCATTCCATTTGGCAATCGCCTTCTCGGTTGTATAGTGTCAGCCTTAACTTTATTCTGCAGAGAAGTGTCTGCCTGCTCACGGCTAAAACTATTTGGCAATGGGATATTCTAGAATTGGAGCTTGCTAAAGACGTCTTGTCACTTAGGGGTGTATTTATAAAAAAAATGCAGAGCTATTTGTCCTGTGAAACTGCATGTGCACTATATTGTCAAAAGTATTGGGACGCCTGCCTTTACACGCACATGACCTTAAATGACATCCCAGTCTTATCTGTAGGGTTCAATATTGAGCTGGCCCACCCTTTGCAGCTATAACAGCTTCACCTCTTCTGGGAAGGCCGTCCACAAGATTGAGGAGTGTCTATGGGAGTGTTTGACCATTCTTCAAGAAGCTCATTTGTCTACCTCGCAGTCTCCGCTCTATTCAATGTTGCCAACCGTCCGTAAATTTACGGACAGCCAGTAAAAACAGGGCATATTTTTGCTGTCCGTAAAAGTCCGTAGCTGCTGATTTTGTGCCAGTAAAAACGGCAGCAACTCATTCGGGTCAGAACTGCGCATGCGCATGCAATTCCGGAAATCCCCGAAAACTTCCGATCATGACCTGAGCCGCCCGAGTCGCGTGCACATGATGTCATTGGATTTTGCCCGCCAGCCTATAGAAAGGCAGGAGCAGAGCGGGTGGACGGAGGAGCCTCGTGGACGTGGGACAGAGCGGGCTGCCTGGAGCGCACCGCTGACACACTGACAGAGCAGCAGACGCCGGAGATGGGACGGACATGTGGAGGACTGAGAGGGGGCGGACATGAAGGGCTGGTCCCTGGTCCAGGGCAGGCTGAATCTGATGGGTGGGTGGCCCTGGCTCAGGGCTGAACCGGTCCAGGGGTGTGGTGTATGTGCAGTGCACTGTGCAGCAGGCCCAGGAAATCTCCCAATCACAGCCCACTGACTGAGCCCAGGTCCAGGCTGAGTCTGATGGTAGGTGGCTCAGGTGAACCGGGGGTGTTTGTATTTGACATGGGTAATGTCAGTGTTTCCATGTTGTGTTTAAATATCGATTGTCTTAGTTTTTAATAGGAGTTGTACTTTTTTTTCAGGTTGCCAGTAAAAAATGTGCTCTGCCAGTAAATTTTCTATGTTTTGCCAGTAAAAAACGCTGCTGGAGGTTGGCAACACTGCCACTAGCTCACCCCAAAGGTGTTCTATCCGGTTGAGGTCAGTCAAGTTCCTCCACCCCAAACTCACTCATTCCTTTCTTTATGGACCTTGCTTTGTGCAGTGGTGAGCAGTCATGTTGGACCAGGAAGGGGCCATCCCCAAACTCTTCTCACAAAGTTGGGAGCATGAAATTGTCCAAAATGTCTTGGTATGCTGACGCCTTAAGAGTTCCCTTCACTGGAACTAGAGATTTGGACCAGTGCACAAAGCAAGGTCCATAAAGATATGGATGAGTGAGTTTGGGGTGGAGGAACTTCAGAGTCCTGACCTCAACCCGGTAGAACACCTTTGGGATGAATTAGAGCGGAGACTGTGAGCCAGACAAATGAGCATCGCATGAACTGCCATGATCGGCTCTCGAAAGCTCTGTACTAACAATCCGATTATTGTACGATCGATTCGAAAGCAGTATTTCCCGTACGATTTTCTGATTGTGTGTACGGGGCATAAGAGTTCCTAGCCTGTAAGGGACTGAGAGTTCCTAGCCTTAAAGGGGCTGAGAGTTCCTAGCCTGAAATGGGCTGAGAGTTCCTAGCCTGAAAGGGGCTGAGAGTTCCTAGCCTGTAAGGGGCTGAGAGTTCCTAGCCTGTAAGGGACTGAGAGTTCCTAGCCTGTAAGGCGCTGAGAGTTCCTAGCCTGAAAGGGGCTGAGAGTTCCTAGCCTGAAAGGGGCTGAGAGTTCCTAGCCTGTAAGGGGCTGAGAGTTCCTAGCCTGTAAGGGGCTGAGAGTTCCTAGCCTGAAAGGGGCTGAGAGTTCCTAGCCTGTAAGGGGCTGAGAGTTCCTAGCCTATAAGGGACTGAGAGTTCCTAGCCTGTAAGGGACTGAGAGTTCCTAGCCTGTAAGGGACTGAGAGATCCTAGCCTGTAAGGGACTGAGAGTTCCTAGCCTGAAAGGGGATGAGAGTTCCTAGCCTGTAAGGGGCTGAGAGTTCCTAGCCTGAAAGGGGCTGAGAGTTCCTAGCCTGTAAGGGACTGAGAGTTCCTAGCCTGTAAGGGGCTGAGAGTTCCTAGCCTGTAAGGGACTGAGAGATCCTAGCCTGTAAGGGACTGAGAGATCCTAGCCTGTAAGGGACTGAGAGTTCCTAGCCTGAAAGGGGATGAGAGTTCCTAGCCTGTAAGGGACTGAGAGTTCCTAGCCTGAAAGGGGCTGAGAGTTCCTAGCCTGTAAGGGGCTGAGAGTTCCTAGCCTGTAAGGGGCTGAGAGTTCCTAGCCTGTAAGGGGCTGAGAGTTCCTAGCCTGAAAGGGGCTGAGAGTTCCTAGCCTGTAAGGGGCTGAGAGTTCCTAGCCAGTAAGGGGCTGTGAGTTCCTAGCTTGTAAGGGGCTGAGAGTTCCTAGCCTGTAAGGGACTGAGAGTTCCTAGCCTGTAAGGGGCTGAGAGTTCCTAGCCTGAAAGGGGCTGAGAGTTCCTAGCCTGTAAGGGACTGAGAGTTCCTAGCCTGTAAGGGACTGAGAGTTCCTAGCCTGAAAGGGGCTGAGAGTTCCTAGCCTGTAAGGGACTGAGAGTTCCTAGCCTGTAAGGGACTGAGAGTTCCTAGTGTAGCGCCCCCATAGTGTAGGCATTTTTGTGAGATAGGTTATTTTTTGCAGGAGAGGAAAAATTTAGTTGGGCCTGACTGTAGGAGCAGTCCTGAATGTTTTGATCTGGGCTTGGGGAGTGGCTTGGGTAGGACTGGGGCAGTCCAACAGATGATGTCACTAAACTCTCCTATCTTCTTCTGGGAGGCACTGGAACTTTTTAGAGTGAAGGTGGGACAAGAGGTGTTATCATCTGGAATGTCATAGGAAGCCCTGACCAATCCCCAATCTGGATTGGCATTGGGCAGGCCTTTTCATATACTCGGCGCTGGGTCAGTCTGGGAGGAGTTGCTGGAGGTGGAAGTGGGAAGATGTAGCAGAGGTGCTGCTGAGGTGTCTACCCGGGAGAGAGCCCCCAGTCTGGGGGGAAGGGTAGCCTTGAGGCCCGGAGGTTCGGGTGCAGCCAGGAGTGGAGGTGATTCCTGGAGTCGCACAAGGAAACAGGAGAGCAGCAGAGGTGCTACTGAGACACTTTAAAGAGTCCATTGGAGTCGGTGAGTGACAGACCCTGGGAGCTGGAAGAGAAAGTGCTGGAGCAGTCTGGGAGAGGAATAATGGACAGTCTGTGGAAGCCTTGGGAGCCAGTCAGGGGAAGGAGTGTCACTGTGAGGAAAGCAGGTCCATGTGGTGGCCTGGAAGAGGGATGGACTGGGAGTTGTAGTCCATCCAGCTAGCACCCAAGTACTTTGCTACATATTCGGGGGCCCATGATCCCTGACCTGTAAAGGGTGGTCCTGAGGTCTTGCTGACAGAGTGTAGGCCTCACCACGTGCTAGCTGCGGTGAAGAGAAAGGAGTAGAGAAGCTTGATAAATTTCCTTTCAAGCTGGGAACCAAGTGATGTGCTGGAGAGTAGTGAAGGAGCAATAATCTGCAAGTACAGTACTAGATAGAGAATTGCATTAGTCAGCAAGCTGAGAGCTGGAGAGAGCTGTGAGAAGTAACAGTCTGCAGAAGGATGGTCTGCAGGGCAAGTGTGCATATACAGGACTGTATATGGAGGTCGTGTACAATAATTTCTGGGGCATCCTACAGTTACCCCGTTTGCCCATCCAAGTTATTTCCCCTGAATAAAACAACAAAAACAAGAGCCGGCCTGGTCAGTGTCTACGGATGTGTGAGATATGGTGGGATTGAGGGCAGCTATCAGGTGAACCACAACTAATGCTACCCCCAAGGGAGCACATGGCTACACTAGCCTGTAAGGGTCTGAGAGTTCCTAGCCAGTAAGGGGCCATTGCTGATCTAACAGCAATACACATGCTTAGATGCGCCTCCTGGTGTGAACAAAGCCCGAATGAGGGCAAAATGGAGTTATAATCTCTCCACAGATTTACAGAATAATGAACCAATACCGCATTATGGCCACTAGATGGAGATCATCATAGGAAATGCCATAATGTTGTATTTTCCAAGCTTATTTTTTTATGAATGAATAACATTCAACCTGGACAGAATAGCCTAAAGACGGCCATAGAGATTCGAACCATGTATGGGAAGGCTCAGGATCGATAAACTTGGGTACAACAAGCTTGTCAGACTGTTAATTCGATTATTGCCAGCGGCTATAGCAATAATCATCGTGTGTTCTGACGGTAGAGGCGGCCCCCCGCGCCTGCAACCCGTGGTTGCAGGAAAGAAAATGGCACAGTCTATGGCCAGCTTTTTCGGGCTGTGTCATTCTTTTTGGGGCTGTGGCAAGCTGTTGTGGTATTTGGGGCTGTGGCATGCTTTTTGGGGCTGTGGCATACAGTTGGGATATTTGGGGCTGTGGCATGCAGTTGGGATATTTGGGGCTGTGGCACGCTGTTGGGGTAATTAATGCTGGGGCATGCTTTTTGGGGCTGTGGCATGCTGTTGGGGTATTTGGGGCTGTGGCATACAGTTGGGATATTTGGGGCTGTGGCACGCTGTTGGGGTAATTAATGCTGGGGCATGCTTTTTGGGGCTGTGGCATGCTGTTGGGGTATTTGGGGTTGTGGCATGCTGTTGAGGTATTTGGAGCCGTGGCATGCTGTTGGGATATTTCGGGCTGTGTCATTCTTTTTGGGGCTGTGGCAAGCTGTTGGGGTGTTTGGGGCTGTGGTATGCTTTTTGGGGCTGTGGCATGCAGTTGGGATATTTGGGGCTGTGTCATTCCTTTTGGGGCTGTGGCAAGCTGTTGTGGTATTTGGGGCTGTGGCATGCAGTTGGGATATTTTGGGCTGTGGCATGCTGTTGAGGTATTTGGAGCTGTGGCATGCTGTTGGGGTAATTGAGGCTGTGGCATGCTTTTTGGGGCTGTGGCATGCTGTTGGGGTATTTGGGGCTGTGGTATGCGTTTTGGGGCTGTGGCATGCAGTTGGGATATTTGGGGCTGTGGCATGCTGTTGAGGTATTTGGAGCTGTGGCATGCTTTTTGGGGCTGTGGCATGCTGTTGGGGTAATTGAGGCTGTGGCATGCTTTTTGGGGCTGTGGCATGCTGTTGGGGTACTTGGGGCTGTGGCATGCTGTTGGGGTACTTGGGGCTGTGGTATGCGTTTTGGGGCTGTGGCATGCAGTTGGGATATTTGGAGCTGTGGCATGCTGTTGGGGTAATTGAGGCTGTGGCATGCTTTTTGGGGCTGTGGCATGCTGTTGGGGTATTTGGGGCTGTGGTATGCGTTTTGGGGCTGTGGCATGCAGTTGGGATATTTGGGGCTGTGGCATGCTGTTGAGGTATTTGGAGCTGTGGCATGCTTTTTGGGGCTGTGGCATGCTGTTGGGGTAATTGAGGCTGTGGCATGCTTTTTGGGGCTGTGGCATGCTGTTGGGGTACTTGGGGCTGTGGCATGCTGTTGGGGTACTTGGGGCTGTGGTATGCGTTTTGGGGCTGTGGCATGCAGTTGGGATATTTGGAGCTGTGGCATGCTGTTGGGGTAATTGAGGCTGTGGCATGCTTTTTGGGGCTGTGGCATGCTGTTGGGGTATTTGGAACCTTGGCATGCTTTTTGGGGCTGTGGCATGCTGTTGGGGTACTGTGACACGCTGACCCTTGCAGCAAAGAAGAAGGGGGTGGCCCTTACATTGCAGATGTTTTCGGTTGAAGTTGTAGCATAGTTCTTTGGATTCTTAGACAATTTTCATCAGACACAGTTTTGGGAAGCCTTGGTCTGTGGGCAGAAGGCAGCAGCCGCAGAACTGGGTGTTACGAGCCGCTCAGACAGAGCTTGTCGCTGAGCGTCTGAAGCATCCTATAATTTGCATCATCTGTGACTTACTGCAGTGTCATACAGTAAAGGGAACATCTGCACACCATTACGCTGGCACAGGGTGGAACCACATGGTCTCTGGCACGACACCATATCTCCCCGCTTCGCTGTGAGAATTGCAAGCACTCACGCAATACCTTCTCCGCTATTTCAGGCCATTTGAAAAGAAAAAGCTTTTATGTGTAGCAGAACCCCTGGAAAAGTAAATCCCTCTCCCAAGGAATTATAATAGACAACTGGCTGTGCTAACCGCTCTGTAATCTGACCGCATTGCCCCCAGTGCTGTCTCTGAAAACTGGGAACCTTTTAACAGCCAGGCAGATGTGAACGATAAAAACGGGACCTTTTGTCTTCGCTTGTCCACCCAGCACAAAACTTGGCACTGACCGACAACTGGATGTTTAGTTTGCTAAAGCAATTGGCATGGTTTGTTTTTCCATAAAGTACTTTTCACTTTCTTCATCTTTCTTTGCATATCGGTGTTGCTGATCTCCTGCAGCCTTACTGTCATTTCTGCCTACTATCACGCATTCTGTTGGTCCAGTTTCTCCATGGTGACCATGGTGGACCATGCCAATGTGCACCAGACTGGTTGCTTGTACTATCCAGTAGGGGGTGTTTGTGGTAGGGAGACAATACAGGAGCACATTTGGGAGACAGTTGTCGGTCTGCAACAGGAAGTGCATAATCAAGGTGTAGGCCGGTGCAGTCTATTATCTCCACTGCAGGTGGCGCTCATCCGCAGCGGCAATGCAGGTGGAGGAGGAAGTAAAGAGGATCCCAGTTTTTCCTCGGTCAGGCAGCATCCACTGCTGGCATCCAATGTGACTAGTGGCCATCTTGGGTCAGGCAAAGTCTATTTAATTCCTTGGCACCCGGGTTTGGCACGCATTTTGCAAGAGGGTAGAGTAGGGACAGGGCACCCGTATGCTAGGGAGTGTGCTTAGCGTCAGGGAGAGGTTCCAGACAAGTAAGGAAAGTACAGGGACACGCTATCCTTCTGGGAAGCCTCACCACTTGGGTACGGACCGGCCAGGCCGCATTCTGCCCCTCGAAACCTTCTGCTACTACTCACCACTGTTACATCCTGTGAGTGCTCCCGGTCAGGTTTGTGGTGTATTGCTAAACTTCAATTCCATTTCTGCATCTGGACTCTAAGTTTTTTCTGCTGCCTCACCACGCTGCAGTGTTTGTGGGGGGTGGGGAGGTGGGGAATCGATGGCCAGTGGGAGTAAACCATGACTTGGCTTCTGTGGTCAGTGAGAATAAGTAATCCTCTTGGCAAAGTTGGGAGCTAACAATAATGTAGTGCCTGTGGGGGGAGTAGGAATAGTGCCCAATCATTGGTAGTATTGGGAGGAATGATGCCCCAATATTTGGTATTGTTGGTAGGGAGGGTGCCCAATCATTGGTGAAATGGAGGGTGCCCCATTGTTAGTGGTAGGGAGGGTGCCCTATCGTTGGTGGTAGCAAGGGTGCCCCATTGTTGGTGGTAGGGAGGGTGCCCCATCATTGGTAGTAGCAAGGGTGCCACATCATTGGTGGAAGGGTGAGTGCCCCATCATTGATGGTGAGGAGGGTGCCCCAACATTGGTAGTAGGGTTGGTGTCCAATCAGTGGTGGTAGAGATTGTACTCCACCGTTTGTGGTTGCGAGGGTACCCCATCGCTGGTGGTAGGGAGGGTGCCCCATTATTGGTGGACGATAGGGTGCCCTATCAATGGAAGTGATTGTGCTCCATTGCTGTCAGAAGGGAGGGAGCGTTGGTGGTAGCAAAGGTGCCCCATTATTAGTGGAAGCAAGGGTGCCCCATTGCTGTTGAAAGGGAGGGTGCCCCATCATTGGTGGTAGCAAGAATGTCCCATCATGGGTGGAAGGGAGGGTGCCCCATAGTTAGTAGTAGTGAGGATGCCCCATCGTTGGTGGTAGAGAGGGTGCTCTATCGTTGGTAGTAGCAAGGTTGCCACATTATTGGTGGTAGCAAGGGTACCCCGGTGTTAGTGGAAGCAAGGGTGCTCCATCGTTGGCGGTAGCAGGGGTATCCCATGGTTGGTGGAAGCGAGGTTGCCCCATTTCTGTCAAAAGGGAGGATGCCCCATTGTTGGTGTAGGGAGGGTGCCACATTGTTGGTGGAAGCAAGGGTGTCCCATCGGTGGAAGCGAGGGTGTCCCATTGCTGACGGAAGGTAGGGTACCCCATTGTTGGAGGTAGTGAGGGTGCCCTGTCGTTGGTGGAAGCGAGGGTGCCCCATTGCTGTTCGAAAGGGAGGGTACCCCATCGTTGGTGGTAGTGAGGGTACCCCATCGTTGGTGGTAGGGAGGGTGCCTCATTGTTGGAAGCAAGGGTGCCCCATCAATGGAAGTGAGGTTGCTCCATTGCTGTCAGAATGGAGGGTGCCCCAATGTTGGTGGTAGCAAGGGTGCCCCATTATTAGTGGAAGCGAGGGGGTCCCATTGCTGACGGAAGGTAGGGTACCCCATTGTTGGAGGTAGTGAGGGTGCCCTGTCGTTGGTGGAAGCGAGGGTGCCCCATTGCTGTTCGAAAGGGAGGGTACCCCATCGTTGGTGGTAGTGAGGGTACCCCATCGTTGGTGGTAGGAAGGGTGCTTCATTGTTGGTGGAACCAAGGGTGCCCAATCAATGGAAGTGAGGGTGCTCCATTGTTGTCAGAATGGAGGGTGCCCCAGTGTTGGTGGTAGCAAGGGTGCCCCATTATTAGTGGAAGCGAGGGTGCCCCATTGCTGTTGAAAGGGAGGGTGCCCCATCATTGGTGGTAGCAAGGGTGTCCCATCATGGGTGGAAGGGGGGTGCCTTATAGTTGGTAGTAGTGAGGGTGCCCCATCGTTGGTGGTAGCGAGGGTGCCCTTTCTTGGTAGTAGCGAGGTTGGCCCATTATTGGTGGTAGCAAGGGTACCCTATCATTGGGGGGTAAGGAGGGTGCCCCAGTGTTAGTGGAAGTGAGGGTGCTCCATCGTCAGTGGTAGCAGGGGTATCCCATTGTTGGTGGAAGCGAGGTTGCCCCATTGCTGTCAAAAGGGTGGATGCCCCATTGTTGGTGTAGGGAGGGTGCCACATCGTTGTTGGAAGCAAGGGTGTTCCATCGGTGGAAGAGAGGGTGCCCCATTGCTGACAGAAGGGAGAGTACCCCATCATTGAAGGCAGCGAGGGTGCCCCATTGCTGTCGAAAGGGAAGGTGCCCCATTGTTGGTGATAACAAGGGTATCCCATTGTTTGGTGGAAGCGGGGTGCCCCATTGCTGTCGAAAGGGAGGGTGCACCATCGTTGGTGGTAGGGAGGGTGCCACATTGTTGGTGGAAGTGAGGGTGCCCCATTGCTTTCGGAAGGGAGGGGCCCCTATCGTTGGGGAGTATGTGAGGAGAACAGTGCCCTATTGGCTGAATAAAGCATAGGGCGTTATGTGGCCTGCTGTTTGGTGACCACAGACTTAGAGTTATTTCCCCAATTTTACGTTTTGAAGCCTATTTTTTTCTGCAGGCCAGAGTGGTCCTTTAAGCGCGGCTTTTAAAGCAGATTATCCGGTCAGTGAATTAGTGTCAGATTTTCAGATTGGGAACTCTGAACGCGAGCCAAGGTCGTAATGGTGATTTAAGAAACAAAACACTCGCAACTCAATGCTCCGCTCGCTAAATCGACATTTATTTAATGATCCCGTGTTTTAGCAGTGAATTACTTTACAAGAGAACAACCAATTGGGTACTGTACATATTACAGAGCGTAAAATACTGTCATTAACCCCGTCGCTCATAGGGAGCCGCGGCGGGGTGATGGATCGTTTTTACTCTGGGAGACCTGAAATGTGCCCTACACCCTGTAGAAGGGCCCGATAGCTTTGATTAAAGGAATCCTCTATTGCATTTCAGTAAATACATTTAGTTTTGTAAAATTGATCTGAAATTGACTTCTGACGTGACTTTCGCTTGCATCCCTACTATTAAATATTAAGACGATGCCCATTAAACGGTAGATTCCCTGAGAAATGGACTGTCAGCTGTCTGATCCTCCAGCATAAAACTGAAATCTGCCATCAATTTTGAACCGATCCTTCAAAAGCAAATTCTGGGGCTTAACCCAACAGCTCACTAATTCCCATCAAAGCCAGGAGTTGCACACGAATGCCATCTAAAGGTGGAACCGCTTTCATTGAACCATAATTGTCCACTTTGTCATGAAAGGGCGACTGCACACAGGATCTTATTTTACTTCATTTGACTCCTAATGTACATTCAGTTTTTTTAGGATGTTCATGGGGTCATTAATATTTTGTTCCTATCTATTTCCTATTGAATCTGAAATTGATCAAAGGACAATCAAAATGGAAAGAATTTAACAGGATGAGGCCTGGGTTTTTGATCCCCTACTAGGAAGGTGTAGACTCTTCTCCAGCCTGTGGGTGGCATTGTGCTGTTGTTACAGGTGGGGTGGAGGTAAATTTAAAGGCGTGAGCTTGGCTTAGGGGGGGTGGGGGGAATCGCAAGGCGTAAGTTTTAACCCAGTGGGGAGGGGCATTGCAAGGTATGGGCTTGACCTGAGGTGGGGATTGCAAGGTGTGTTTGACCCCAGGGGTTCTGGAAGGCATGGGATTGACTTGGGGGGGGGGGGGTGCAAGGTGTGGGTTTCACCAGGTGGGGTGTTTTGCAAGGCCGGTCCAGTTCGGGTATGGAACGTTAAGGGGGGGGGGGGGTCCAGTTTGGGTGCGGAACGAAAATGGGGGGTGGTGAGGGCCTAGTTTGGGTACGGAACGTTTTGTGGGGTGGACCACTTTGGGTGTGGAACGTGGGGGGGGGGGG
>BLSH010304548.1:54168-65832 GCA_018402905.1 Glandirana rugosa | reverse complement strand
CGACCCACCCACTCGAACCTACCTACCTACCCACACGTACTTACCTCATGCACACCCATCCATCCATCCAAGCTCACCCACCCAGCTGTGCTCATCCAGTCATCCATCCATGCTCACCCATCCATTCATCCATGCTCACCCACCGAGCCGTGCTCACCCAGCCATCCATCCATGCTCACCCATCCATCCATCCATGCTTACCCACCCAACCATCGCATAGTAGCCCATTATGTGCCACTTACCTGCAAACGAAGCCTGCGATGTCCAGCGCTGTCCCCCGTGCAGGCCGTGTCCATCTTCAGCTCCTCTTCCTTCTGGGGCCGCGACTCCGGGCGCTGTGAGTGGCCGGAGTCGGGTGACGTCACTCCCGCGAATACCCACGGGAGCCGCCAGTCACGGCACGATCGCAGTGGAGTAACGGCACATGACGTCGGCACAGCACATACACTGCATATCTCCTGAACCGTGCAGGTTTAGGAGATATGCAGGGCACCTACAGGTATAGGCTGACCTGTAGGATAAAGTGGTTGTCACGAGTTGACAACCACTTTAAATACCACCAAAAGAAAGCTCTATTTGTGTGAAAAAAGGACAAACATTTCATATGGGTGCAGTGTTGCATGACTGAGTAATTGTCATTCAAAATGTGAGAGCTGAAAATTGGTCTGGTTGGTAAGGGGGTTCAAGTGCCCAGTGGTCAAGTGGTTAAATAAAAAAATAAAAAAAATTCTACAACTGGGAACAGACCGCATCGTATGTCCAGCTTGTAGATTGGCCTCCCTTGAGCACCTGGGCAGTTTGTGAATTTCCCCCTCAAAAATAAAACAGAAGTTGGCCTGAGGACATTGTCAGAGGACTCGCTGCTCCTACAACTGTGCCAGGACGGCTAGAGATGAGATGACGTTGTCTGCAGCAGGCACCAGCGCAGAGTTTAAATTAGAAGCCGTCTCTCGGCCTTGCTTCGGCTGTGACCTGGCAGGAAAAATCGCACTAACGGTAAGAAGTGCGCTGGAAGTAATCTCTCCATTTCACAAGCTTTTGGAAACTATGTAGGTCAGCTATACAGGCAGAAGAAAACATCGCCAGCCTCTGCAGACCTACAAGCCCCGGTATTGCTCTGCTATCCAAACTTAACTCATAATCTCTTCTGTTTAACCTGCAGAGTCCTTGTGTCCCCCTTTCCTCCAGCTTTGCACATCCTTGGGGCCCACCAGCAATTCTTCTCTGGCCAATCGCTAGCACAGAACAATTGTCTGGTTCTGCCTCGTACTTTAGACCGCTCGAATCTCAGCTGGCTCAGCAGCAGGAACCGGCTGAGATTCGACCGCGTATGGGCGGTAGGGTTGCCATCTGTCCAGGATTCACCCGGACAGGTTGGGTTTTGAATCATGTGTCCACCTGAAACCCGGACACATAGGCGATTAAAATACCAAACTTGGGTCACATAGAGAGGGCCCCCTGGACCACAACTGGTCCAAGTTTGGGACCTCCAGCACCTATGGGTCTTATTGCAAGCATCGGGTGAGTCTGTGCTGTCTGTGCACTGTTTTTTTTAACCCCTTGGATCCCACACTTGCATGCATTGCACACTTCACTTGAATGGGTCATGCTTAGCAGTAAGGATGGGCTCCGGTGTGATTGAAAGTGCACGTGCGCAAACCCGCCAGGAAGTGAACCCGGCGCTGCGCCAATCACAGGCAGGGAGACATTCCCCGATCGCTGCAGCGCCGGGTTCGCTTCCTGGCGGGCTCGGGCGCGGTGCACTTGCGAACACGCCCGAGCCCACCCTTACTAGGTAGGCTACACCTGGTAAGTGTGACAGAGTGTATAATTCCTACTTCACCCCTGGCCAGTGGGCGAATGTGGTGGGATGGCCAGTGGGCAGGCCCTGGGGAATGTTGGCGGTCAGACGTGGGGGGGGGGGCCAGGTCTACTCTTTATACCCTATCTGGGACCCTGTATACCCTATCTGGGGCTCTGTATACCCTATCTGGGTGTGTAAGGGGCCCCAACATTTCTGATGGCTGCCCTGACCCCCGAAATATAATGACAGCGGGCAGCACAACAAGTGACAAAATTGTAAAGTGAATGGGAATAAATGTGCAGCGCTAGCGTGAAAAACGAACAAATAATCATGTGTATGTAACAACACAAATGAATATATACATATAAAAGACTATAACTTGTAAATTAAAGTGTGCGCCGCATTCACAATGAATAGCTAAAGAGTGAAAATAAGTGAAACGGAAATAATGTAGACCAGGTGATGAAAGAAAAAAATATTATGATAAAACTTGATTGTCCATTCGACTTCATACGAGTAAAGCCTCGTACGCACGATTCCATTTTCGGACGACCGTTCGTCCATTTTTCGTCGGACGCTGGTCTCGCGTCGAAAGCGAAGAGCGTACTGACAATACGAAAATGTTCGTACAGCCGAACTCAACGTCTGAAGTTTTTTTAGTTTCTGAGCATGCGCAGTCTCGGTCTACGAAAACCGTACTAAACGGAAGGAAACACGGACGTTGCGTTGTCGTGCAACAAAAATTTACTAGTTTGCACATCCAGCTTTTGTCCGACGAAAAATCTAAATCGGCTGTGGAAAGGAGCTTTACTAACGGTAAGAATTGCGGACGGCGGGCCGTCGAACGAAAATTCCCGTGCGAAATCCGCATCATGTGTACCGGCCTTAAGGTAAAAAGGAGGTGTATACAGTGGCGTATCATCCATGGGTGCAGGGTGTTCACTGAACACGGGCCCCAAGGGGTGGGGGAGCCCACAGTGCTCTGACCAACACTACACACAAGGATGATCTGTCCCTGGTTGACAGCCGGGGATTATCGGCGCGGTGTGGGCTTGCACACGGGCCCACTAATTTCATGACACGCCCCTGGGTGTATACCATGCAAAGTACAAGATAAAGGTAAATATGGATGGGTAGCTGCCACATAAACAAACAAACAGTTTGTGATCAGGATAAATAAACCAAAAATATATAGCGCTTACGCTAATAAAGCGAGCAAAGTGGTTCAAACTTCACTAAAAAGTGCTAATGCATAAATAAACAATGATAATTCAATCAAAAAGTGCATAGTCCATTAACCACTTCCTTACTGGGCACTTAAACCCCCCTCCTGCCCGGACCAATTTTCAGTTTTCTGTCGTGCTTTGAATGACAATTGCGCGGTCGTGCGACGTTATAACCAAACAAAATTGGCGTCCTTTTTTTCCCACAAATAGAGCTTTCTTTTGGTGGTATTTGATCACCTCTGCGTCATTTCTGATCGCCGCTATAAACAAAAAAAAGAGCGACAATTTTGAAAACAGAACAATATTTTTTACTTTTTGCTATAATAAATATCCAAAAATAAAAAAAACAAATTTATTCATCAGTTTAGACCGATATATATTCTTCTACATATTTTTGGTAAAAAAAATCGCAATCGGCGTTTATTGATTGGGTTTCGCAAAAGTTATAGCGCCTACAAACTATGGACATTGATTTATGGCGTTTTTATTATTTTTTTTTTTACTGTTAATGGCGGCGATCTGCGATTTTTATCGGTACTGTGACATGTCGGACGTTTTTGACACTTTTTTGGGACCAATGACATTTATACAGCGATCAGAAATTTAAATATCCACTGATTACTGTATAAATGTCATTGGCAGTGAAGGGGTTAACCTGCAGGGGGGCAGTGAAGGGGTTAACTATGTTCCCTGGGTGTCTTCTAACTGTGGGGGGGGGCGGGGTTGGCAGGGGCATGACAGATCTAACTGATCCCAGTGACAGGGGTCAGTAGATCTGTCATGCCCCCCCTCACAGAACGGGATACTGCCGTGTTTACATTGGCGGTTCCCCGTTCCGGCTCTCTGGAGGGAGATCGCGGGTGTCCGGCGGACATCGGGTCCGCCCGACCCGCGGGCACGCTCCCGCAGCGTGCGGCGACACGTGCGCCCGCGGGAGCGTGTCCAGCACGAGCCAAATGGGAGGACGTCTATAGACTCCCAGCATTTTAGAGCCGCGCTGTAGCCGTCATTCGGCTATGGTGTGGATGGGAGGAGGTTAAATATCTAAAAAAAAAATCGAAAACCCATCATAGACATTGCATAAGAAGAGAATAAAAATCCATATAGAGTTCAACAAATGTGCAAAAAAGTCAATATGTGCAACCAAGTGCGACTATTTTGCAAAAAAAAAAAATATAGATTTCTTACCTTTTTCTAAAATACAAATCCAAAATAAATATATAAAAAAAACAATTTTTTCATCGGTTTTGGCCGATTTATATTCTTCCTCATATTCTTGGTAAAAAAAAAATTAAAAAAAATCAATAAAAAAAACATGAAAACGCCAATCTACCTGGTTTTCAGCAGCGCTAATCAAAACACTGTGACGTGCATTAATATTATATCATAATAGTATAAAGTGCATCATTGTTCAATCAAGATAAAGTGCATCAGTGTTCATGGTGCAAAAGCAGCTGCATTGAAACATATGAAGTGCAAGTGCTAAAGTCCAAAAAAAAATGGAAAAATTGATGAGAAGAACAAACAATGCTCCCAAGAAGTCTCTCTTCCTCCACCAATATCACCGCGTGTAAACCATGCGCACACTGAGCCTCACCAGCTCTATCTTATCCAATGCGCCTGTGTAATAATCAATAATCACTGGTGACTCCATACTTTCTTCAGAGAGCAATGTTCATAACATGGGGGGGGGGGGGGGAGAAGGAAAACTCCTCATAGTGCATCACTTTAAAACATCCAAAACAAAAATCAACAGCCATTTAAATCCACAATGTCGCTTGGTACATAGCTGGTATGTGGTACTTCCTGACTTGTTCACAGGGTGCTCACTGTTGATGCTGGCTGTTGATTTTTGTTTTATATGTAAGCGCATTTTTACCTAGCCTGTCTATATACTACTCTAGCCTGCCCCTATATTACCCTAGCTTGTCCATATACTACCCTAGCCTTCCCATTTACTACCCTAGCCTGCCCCTATATTGCCCTAGCCTGTCCATATACTACCCTAGCCTGCCCATTTACTACCCTAGCCTGTCTATATACTACCCTAGCCTATCCATATACTACCCTAGCCTGTCTATATACTACCCTAGCCTGTCTATATACTACTCTAGCCTGTCTATATACTACCCTAGCCTGTCTATATCCTACCCTAGCCTGCCCATTTACTACCCTAGCCTGCCCCTATATTGCCCTAGCCTGTCCATATACTACCCTAGCCTGCCCATTTACTACCCTAGCCTGCCCCTATATTGCCCTAGCCTGTCCATATACTACCCTAGCCTGTCTATATACTACCCTAGCCTGTCTATATACTACCCTAGCCTGTCCCTATACTACCCTAGCCTGTCCCTATACTACCCCTGCCTGCCCCTTGGAATTGAAAATAATGGTATGTCATATAATTTTGCATATAGACAAGGTGCTGTTGCATGTAAATCTGATTCCTGATAAATTTAATTTTAGTTTTAATTATCATGATATAAAATAATGGATGTGGGGGCCTTGGTGGGTGTGATCTTTTTTTTTGGGGGGGGGGGGGGGCAGCATTTCATTCTTGGACCCAGGCAGCACAATGTCTTGGGCCAGCCCTGACTGGGAGGCATGCCTGAGAGGACTGGGATGCAGAGCCAGTCAGAACTGTGGTGGCACTGGCAGTGGAAAGGGGCAACTGCAGCCAGGAGGGCTGGCAGTGCCTCAAGAGTTGGCACTGGGATCAGTAGCCACGTGGGACAGCTAGCATTAGGACTACTATTTTTTGCTACACTATAGGGGCCTGCGGTCCCTGCCTGAAAGGGCACTTGCTTTGGGTCTGGCTGAGTCAGTGTCAGGTCTGCAATTCAGCGCTAACTGGTCCTGGGAGTTGTAGTTCTACAAGCAAGTTCGTGTTGGAGGTAGAAGGGGAGAAGTGTGTATATACCAGATGTATATAGTTAAGTGCCTGAAGAATACCTATTAATTACATGGGCATCCCATATGTACCCCATACAAGTTAAATTCCTTCAATAAAAACAACAAAAGAACAAGTACAAGGACTATTTCTTGACTGCTGTATGTTTGAGAATTCATATGCCTGGCTGTGCAGGGCGAGAGGCGGACCACAATCACCAGCAGCCTCTACGGGTGTACCGCTACATGTATGTCACATATCCCGGGAGGCATAGGCTTTCATTTGAAGAACAAGAGGAGGGGGCGGGTATATCGGTACGTCATTGAGGGGCCCGGCCTGCTGAACCCAGAAGAGCCGGCGGGCCTCTAAATGACGTCAGATAGAACATGGCGGCACGGGACGGAGCTGTGCCCAGGGATGAAAGGATCTCAGCGGTTCAAGGCTGGATTCACTGGATGGGTGAGTATCTGAAATGTACAGATACCACCATTAGGTAAGTGGGGGGGGGGGGGGCAGGTCAGCTGGAGTTCCTCTTTAACTTTTACATTTTTAAAGAGTAACTCCACTTTTGTTGAGAAGCAGAATACCTTCTGCATGACCAAGGTACATTTTGTACCTTGGTCACCTTTTATTGGGATTCTACTTTTTAATAGCTGTTTCGGGCCCTTTGCAGACTGATTCTGAATGGGAGGGTCTGGTTCATTCTAATCGCCTGGTACACTCAGTGTTCTAGAAAAGCTGCAGGGTCTGCGTCCCTTTAGAAGTGATTAACCCTTGGGAAGTATCTCACTAAAAATGAAATGCCTGTTGTGGAAGGTGGCCAAAATTTTTGTCCAGAATTTTGGGAAAATGTAGGCAGGGAAGTGGGCAGGTTAGGGTCGCCACCTGTCCGGGATTCACCTGGACAGTTCGGGTTTGGAATTATGTGTCCGGGTTCCAAACTGTCTGAAGCCCGGACACATTATTCAGACACACAAAGACGGGAAAGGAGAGGGGGCTTGATCTGCTCCTCTTCCTCCCGCCCCTACCCCTCTGTGTCTGCCCACACTCCAATCCCCGGCTCTGTGCCTCAGAAAAGGAAAGTGGGGGCTGGATGAGAGGTCCTGACTGCCAAGGGGTGAGTGAGCTCACCATCCATCTCTGTCTGTGACTGAAGTCTCCCCCCTCCCTGAGTACACTAAGGTAAATCAGAGTTCTCAGAGCACCCCTTACATCAGAGTTCCCCTTTACACCAGAAACCACAGTGTTCCCCCTTACATGAGAGTCTTCTCCGTGCATCAGAGTTCTCAGCGTTCCCCCTTAAATCAGGGTTCCCAGAGCAACCCTTATGTTAGAGCCCCCTGGGTACTCCCTTACATCAGAGTCTGCAGAGTCCCCCCCCCCCCCTTACGCTGCGAGTTCAGATATAAAAGGGAACTCTGCAGATTCAGATATAAAAGGGGAACTCTGCAGGTTCAGATGTAAAAGGGGAACTCTGTGGACTCAGATGTAAAGGGGGACTCTTGTGATTTACTTCATATGATTAGAAATGTTACTTAATTGCATAATATATGTATAGTTTATACTATTAAAAAGAAAAGCAAAATTCTGTGTGCCGCTAAAGTGTTTGGGTTTGACTTGAAGAAAAGGTGGCAACCCTAGGGCGGGGCAGTGGAATAGTTTGCAGAACTTGCTGTCTTGAGCATTCTATACCATGCAGCCTATAACACTGAAGTGGTTTTTGGGACTCAAAAGTACATTTATTGCAGAAAGACCTGAAAAGTAATACAAAGGATCCAGTGTGTATTAAATACGTGCTTAGCCTTTAAACCTGGCTGGTTGTGGCCTTCCCTAGAGTACAGGTAGATCAGGACGGGGCTCGGCCTGTATTTATAAGGTTTCCTCGCCCTGCAAAGCCTAATAAAGTGGGAATAAGACAAGTCTGGGAAGTGTCTGCAGCTGGGGAGGTGGAAGGAAGGCTTCCGCATAGCGCAGAGCGGGTTCAGGTCAGCTCGGGGTGAAAACGCCAGTTTTATTCCAATCAAGGAGCAGCTGGAAGCTTTTAGACAGCAGGCAGTTTGCAGAGTAGATTGTAAGCTCCTTTGGGATCAATCTTCCCCATTCAGTGCAGCTTGCTTCCATATTCCCCAGTGGATGAAGCTTGTTTTACACCGGCCGCGCAGCACTTGGTAACCGGTCAAAGCGGTGCAGAGCTGCGGAGTATAGCATGCACGACGATATCCCGGGGGGAATAAAAGCTTCGGTTGCACTTCTTGTGAACCCAGCGTATATTCAAGGTATTTAAAGGGAACGTGTCGTCTTGTGTTAAACATTTAAAAAAACAAATGATATCCACGTTTTTAGGAGCCTTTTGAATTCCTCAAGTTTTAGGACCGCTTCACACTTGAAGCGGCGCGACCTTCAAGGCGAAGCAAGTCGCCCCGCTCGAGGCGATCTCAGCGCGGCTTGCAGGAGACTTCTATCACTTATATCTGAGGTCGCCCCGAAAATAGTGCAGGAGCGACTCGCTCCAATTAGAACAGTTCCATTGCACGGCATTGAGGCGACTTGTCAGGCGACTCAAGTCGCCTGACAAGTCGCCTAGATGTGAACAGGCCCTTAAAGCGGTAGTAGACTTGCGTGAAGTGGTTAACAATGAACAATGGGACAGACATGCTTTGCAGAAAACACCTAACCCCGAATACACAGACAATAGCAGGAGACCACCAGTAACAGACCATCCGTCTCCCACATTGAACAGAGGCCAATGCGATCAGCTCCCTCAATCAACATGTATAGTTCAGAATCAGACAAACCAGGAATAGTCTTTATATATATCCTGGGAGATATTGTGGATAAATATTACTGTTCCATTTGAAGTAATCCAAACCACATTCTCAGTGTCCATTAAGTAGCTGTCCATCACTTTCTCGGTCGCCCTGTGCCCCTAATAGACACAGGGTGACTTAGACATAAGAGGGGCATGGGGAGCTGAAACAAGGTTTTCCCAAACTCTTCAAGGGATTCTGGGTTCCATGGACCCTCCACACTTCTCCCTGTTTTCTAGTGAGTTCTAAAGAGAGAAATAAAGGAAAAAGAGAAAAAAAGTAGGACTTTAAAGGTTGTCACGGTCATCCCAAACAGGAAGGCACTTAGTCTCATATATATATTAAAACCAATATTTATTTCGAATCATTAAAATATGGACAAAAATTATTTTGTATATACATGTGTACAGAAGAATGTGTTAAATTGGACACAATACCGAAATACTGAACATTGACGTCTCGCCTGAGAGGCCCAAAACAGAATGGTATGAAAGAATTGCAGCAACAACCAAGTGTTGCTGAAGGCCAAATCGATGAAATGTTCTGCTACCACACAGGGTTCTTCTCTTTATATAATTGGATGTGGTGTCACGTTCAGCAGTACCTATCTCTATTTTTCCCATTCTGGTGAGTTCTAGAATTTAGTTGGTTGGAAGAGGTAGACCCTAGACTTGCATATTCTTACAGGCTCAGCCAATCCTTGGGAGGAAGAATGATCAGTAGGGGGCCCAGGTTAGGGTTGCCACCTTTTCTTCAAGTCAAACTCGAACACTTTAGCGGCGCACAGCAATTTATTTTATAGTATAAACTATACATATATTTTGCAATTAAATAACATTTCTAATCATGTGCAGTTAATCACAAGAGTGCCCCTTTACATCAGAGTCCACAGAGTTCCCCTTTTACATCTGAATCCACAGAGTTCCCCTTTTACATCTGAACTTACAGAGTTCCCTTACGCTGTAAAGGAGGACTCGGCAGACTCTGATATAAGGGACAACTCTAGGGACCCTAACATAAGGGATACTCTGGGAGCCCTGATTTAAGGTGGGGGGGGGGGACACTGAGAACTCTTATGTATGGAGAGGACTCTGATGTAAGGGGGAACACTGTGGCCTCTGGTGTAAAGGGAAACTCTGATGTAAGGGGTGCTCTGAGAATCCTGATTTACCTTTGTGTACTCATGCAGAGGCAGGAGAGAGAAGAGGGCAGAGTTCAGTCACAGACAGGGATGGATGGTGAGTTCGCTCACCCCTTGGCAGTCAGCACCTCTCATCCAGATGTAACTGAGGTTGCTGGACTTCAAATTTCTGGCCCCCACTTTCCTTTTCTGAGGCCATGGATTGGAGTGTGGTCAGACACAGAGAGGTAGGGACGGGAGGAAGAGGAGTAGTTTGAGTCCTCTCTCCTCTCCCATCTGTGTGTGTTGGGGAGGGGGGGAATATTAGTGCTGGCTTTGGGCAATGTGAAAGAGAGTGTAACAGACACTCTTGGCTTACACAACTGCAGCCAGCAACGATGCTGGGAAGCCATAGTCTGGTCTGAATAATGTGTCCGGGTTTCAGGAGGCCTGAAACCTGGACAGATGATTCCAAACCCGAACTGTCCGGGTGAATCCCGGACAGGTGGCAACCCTAGCCCAGGTATGTATAAATAGGCTGAGACCTGGAACAGGGTCTTTGTCCAGGTGGAGAAGACCCAGCCTGGTGGGCTGTGGCCCTCTGGGTCACTTAGCTTAAGTCCACAGAAGACAAATGAGGTTTTAGCTCAGGGAGAGCTGAGGGACCCATTTCTGAAGTTGCTGGGAGCAGTTTGAAGGACTTCTACTGAGGATCTGGCCTGAAGGCTCACAGTACAGAATCAGTCTGGTTCTAGGGTTGCCACATCATCCCTTGAATCCAGGACACATATGAATTACACAGGTTGTTCTGAGGCTAATTTAATGTAGATGAGGCACCAAGTGAGTTTAATTACCACCTTAACCAGCCACAGAACAACCTGTGTGATTAATATGTGTCCTGGATTAAAGGGATGATGTGGCAACCCTATCTAGTACTGGGGGGGGGGGGGAGCAACCAAGTACCCAGGGCACAGGCGAGAGAGAGAGAGAGAGAGAGAGGGAGATCTCCTAGTGACTGTCCTTGGAGGGACTGTTCCAGAGTTGCTGGCTTAGGATTGCTTATGCATTGGAGCTTCCCTAGCTATATGTCCACCTACCACTAGCCAGAGTTGCCAACCGCCAGTAAATTTACTGACAGTTTGTAAAAATCTGTGATTTTTACAACTGGCTATGAATATCAGGGTCTGATAATTTGTCACGCTGTGCTGATTTTTTAAGTGTAAACCAGGGAAATTGCTTGATATGGGTATTGTCAGTGTTTCCATGTTGTGTTTAAATATCAATTGTCTTAGTTTTTAATAGGAGTTCTGTTATTTTTCAAGGTGCCAGTAAAAAATGTGCTCTGCCAGTAAATTTTCCATGTCTTGCCAGTAAAAAATGCTGCAGGAGGTTGGCAACACTGCCACTAGCTCACCCAGAAGAGTTCACCTATAGCCAGAGCGTCCTCTGTTGTGACCGTTCTGTACCTTTTAAATGACCGTCTCGTGTAAAAAATGACCGTGGAACTTTTTATTGTCTTGAGGATAATTTTTGATTCTGTTAACTATAAATTTGTGTTGTACCTTTGTGACTGTTATGGGTATAGTTCGTTAAAGGGACCAAATGTGAATTTTTTAGTCGTGTCGCACTGTTTAATAGTCTGGGACTATAAGTATCGGTCAACATTTTTAGTGTCTAAAAATGTTTGACAGTCATTTAAATGACCGCCAACCGTTGAGACCGATCACCATCCACCTGTATATCGATCCCTTCGAGGTTACGTATTCGTTAGGATTCGGTCGTTGAGACCTTGTCAGGGAGGTTCCTGTCAGTGATCC
>BLSH010304548.1:15979-46478 GCA_018402905.1 Glandirana rugosa | reverse complement strand
GGGGGGGGGGCTACTTGCTAACAACCTCTGAAGCTAAAGGAGGATTTCACCTGGGATCCGGTCTGGAGAGTCCACTAAGGAAATGTCTGCCTGACACAGGAGGGAGGCATCCCAGTACCCAGGGACTTGTGAGCAGAGACCTGAGTGCAGGAACTGGGTGACTGTTGCTGCTGTTAGCCCCTTGTGCACGAATACTAAGGCCATGGGCGGTTTGCAATTGCCCCCCCGGAATCAGGGATCGGGGTTCCTCACTTGGTCCTTATCCTCTTGAGCCATGTATCAGTTTCTGACAGTTGCTTGGGCTATGTATGCAGTCTCTGACCGCCTCCTCTACCATGTCTGCTGTCTCTGACCGTCTCCTGTACCATGTCTGCAGTCTCTGACTGTCTTCCATACAATGTCTGCAGTCTCTGACCGTCTCCTGTACTACCTCTGCAGTCTCTGACCGTCCCCTGTACCATGTCTGCAGTCTCTGACCATCTCCTGTACCATGTCCGCAGTCTCTGACCATCTCCTGTACCATGTCTGCTGTCTCTGACCGTCTCCTGTACCATGTCTGCAGTCTCTGACCGTCTCCCATACAATGTTTGCAGTCTCTGACAGTCTCCTGTACTATCTCTGCAGTCTCAGACTGTCTCCTGTACTATGTCTGCAGTCTCTGACCATCTCCTGTACTATGTCTGCAGTCTCTGACCATCTCCTGTACCATGTCCGCTGTCTCTGACCGTCTCCTGTACCATGTCTGCTGTCTCTGACCGTCTCCTGTACCATGTCTGCAGTCTCTGACCGTCTCCCGTACAATGTCTGCAGTCTCTGACCATCTCCTGTACTATGTCTCCAGTCTCTGACTGTCTCCTGTACCATGTCTGCAGTCTCTGACCATCTCCTGTACTATGTCTGCAGTGTCTGCCTGTCTCCTGTACCATGTCTGCAGTCTCAGACCGTCTCCTGTACTACGTCTGCAGTCTCTGACCATCTCCTGTACCATGTCTGCAGTCTCTGACCATCTCCTGTACCATGTCTGCAGTCTCTGACCGTGATAATGTGATAATGACATTGTCGAAAAGGAGCAGACTATGGGTGACCTTAAAATGAGGCCCACCCCCCTGAAAAAAAGTTCTGCGGATGCCCATGACTAAGGCTTGCCTGGCCTGGGACATTATGGTGTCCCAGTGCTTTCCATTCCCTGAGATATTGTTGAAGGCACTGCTCTAAGAAATAGCTGCAGAATGTCTTAATACTTTTCAGTGCTCTGGAGTATCCCACAGCTTCCTAAATCCTATCCAAGTTGTTTAGCAATAAATGCAATGAAAAGGCAACCCCTAGACTGTTCTTCAAAACAGAAGAGTGAATGTTGCTGTGTGCCTGGCTACAGCCAAATAAACTAGTGGTAAAGGAGCCTGGCACCACTCATTGGCTTCAGCGCTTCAGTTAAAAACACCTGGCTAAAGTGGCAATCAGCACTCCCATTAGGATCTGTGCCCAACATTTACAGACTGGAACTCAATGGTACTTGAAAAGTTTCAAGCTTGCTGAAAGCTCTGCAAATGCTTTGTCAAAGCTTGCTGTTCACACACCGCTCTTACACAGTGCGTTGCATTGCATGCAGACTAGAACAGACACAACACACTGCAAGGCAAAAATAAACAAAGCAATGCATGTAAAATGCACGCCAACGCATAACAAAAATAACGCAACGTGCATGTGTGCAGAGAGGTACGGGAATGCGTTCTTTTGTAGAATCATGCTTACCTAGCTAGATGCAGCATCTGACTGTACTGTACTGTAGAGGGGGCGGGAGCGGGGGGCTTAGACTCAGGCTTAGAGGCTGAGGTGGGTGCCAATCCAGGCATGTGGGTGAATCCCAACCACATGGTTGCGCTCTTTCCCCAGCCTGGACCGGCTCTGTGATGTCAGCAGACAGCAGACTTCAGCCCGCTGTCTGCTGGAAATGGGTCACAGGAGTGCAGAACAAACTACACTCCTGTGATCCACAGAAGTACAGCCAAGCAAGATTCCCATTACTTCTCCTTGTACCACCTCCTGCCCGCCGTCATTTTACTATACAGTGGGCTGGAGGTGGTTCAAGTTCTCGTTCTGGGATGACGTCATATGGCATTGCCACAGTGCCACCACTCTTGCGCGCCTGCGGGGGCGCACAACGCGGCGATCGTGGTTTTGCCGTGTTCCCAGGAGATGGCGCGTCCCCGATCTCAGTAAAGAGCCGATGACACAGCTCTTTACCCATGCGATCGGCTGTGTGCAATCACAGCCAGTCACATGTAAACATGGAAGTGCTGTTTATCGGCTCTTCTTGCCTCACACTGACAGAGTATGAGGCGAGGTGAGTCCATCAGTGCCCTGATTATCAGTGCAGCCCCAGCAGTGCCATTAGTGACACCAATCAGTGCCCATCAGTAACAACAATCAGCGCCCATCAGTGATGCCAGTCAGAGCTACCTTTCAGTTCCTATCAGTGCTTCCCATCAGCGCCACCTATCCGTGATACCTATCAGTGCTCATCAGTGCTGCATATCAGTGTCCCCTATCAGTGCCCATAAGTGTGGCATGTTAATGCCTCCTCATCAGTGCCACCTAATCAGCATCCTTCAGTGCTGCCTCAACAGTGCCCATCAGTGCTGCATATCAGTGCCACCTATCAATGCCCATCAGTGCTGCATATCAGTGCTACCTATCAATGCCCATCACTGCGGCATATTAGTGCCTCCTCATCAGTGCCACCTAATCAACGCCCTTCAGTGCCGCCTCATCAGTGCCCATCAGTGCTGCATATCAGTGCCACTTATCAGTGCTCATCAATGCCACCTATCGGTGCCCATCAGTGCAGCATATTAGTGCCTCCTCATCAGTGCCACCTAATCAGTGCCCTTCAGTGCCACCTATCAGTGCCCATCAGTGTGGCATATTAGTACCTCCTCATCAGTGCCACCTATCAGTGCCCATCAGTGAGGCATATTAGTGCCTCCTCATCAGCGCCACCTAATCAGTGCCACCTATCAGTGCCCATCAGTGTGGCATATTAGTGCCTCTTCATCAGTGCCACCTAGCAGTGCCCATCAGTGCGGCATATTAGTGCCTCCTCATTAGTGCCAACTATCAGTGCCCATCAGTGCAGCATATTAGTGCCTCCTCATCAGTGCCCTTCAGTGCTGCCTCATCAGTGAAGGAGAAAAATTACTAATGCACAAAATTTCATAACAGAAACTAAGAAAAACAATTTTATTTCCAAATTTTTGGTCTTTTTTTCCTTTTTTTTTCTTAGCAGAAAATAAAAACCCAGCGGTGATTAAATATCACCAAAAGAAAGCTCTATTTGTGTGATAAAAATGTCACATGGGTACAGCGCTGCATGACTGCGCAATTGTCAAAGCGCGACAGCGCTGAAAGCTGAAAACTGGCCTGGGCAGGAGTGGGGGGTAAAGGTGCCCGGCATTGAAGTGGTTAAGGAATGCATTGTGGTGTGAATAAGCCCGGGGTGAGCGCCTCTATGTAAACTGCACCCCACATGTGAGCTATCACTGTAAATGGCAGCAATAATCCCAGAGCCGTCTCAAGGTTTTTAAAGCCCCTCCTGTGGACAATTTTGGGTACTGCAGTTTTTTAGGACTTGACACGTTTGGTATCTATTTATTCGATGCAACCCTTTTTTTTTATAGTTTACCAAAAATGGGTTTTGTATTTGCGGTAAAATCAAGTTTTTTTTTTTTCTTGAAAATTTACTTTTTGATAACTAGCTGTGCAAATATCGCGCGTCATTTTAATGACACGGGGCCTCTGCTGTTAGAATGCCTCGTTCTCTGCACCCTTTCTGGTTGCTGTGTGTTTCCTCATTATTGCACAATGCTGCAGACCTCAATCAGGATGTAAGGTGGGGAGGGGGGGGTGATGAAATACGCAGCAGACAGAAATGGGGGGTAAAAGCTTTTGTCGCGCCAAACACAGCATTGCAAGTACTTTTTTTTTTTTAGGAATAACATCATCTTCTCTACAAAAGGAAAGTCTCACCTACACTTAAGACTTTTATTTCGCGAAAAGGACTTTTTTTTTTTTTTGTTCCCCCGGTAGTTGCTAAGGAGCAGAAATCTCTTAGAAACACAAATTGAATGCCGCGTCTTCCGAGTCTGTACTTTTCCGCTTGTCCTTACACTGATATATTCACGGTCACCTTTTGTCTCCGTATAAATAAGATTGTTTTCTTTAATAATTTACACTTCCTGGACTGCATTGTTCTAATACGCAACCGCTATTACCACAAACGCACGCCGGATAAATTGAGGCGGCCGGGACCGCAAATAGAAGAAGGGAGCCTCGGGTGCCTGGCGGAGGGCACCCAGTCTCTTGTTGGCTCTCTTTACTTCTGTTCTATAAGTGTTGGTCCTGCCACAAATCTTGTGAGATGATAGCTTTCTGCTCTGGCTGTTACATTGTTTCCAGCTATCCCTGCAGACACTGCTGATCACAGATTGGGGTAAAGAGACAATCAGAGGCTCTTTACCACCAATCACAGCTGATCACAGATGTAAACACAAGCTGGTTATCGGCACTCCTTTCCTTATGCTGACACCATGAGGAGGAGAAGAGAGCCGATAACCGGCTTGTGTAAAAGGGACATCTGCACTGATTATCAGGGCACTCCCAGCAATGCCCACCAGTGCTGCCAATCATTGCCAATCGGTGCCTCCTCATCAGTGCCTCCTTATCAGTGCCCACCAGTGCTGCCTCATTAGTCACCTATCAATGCCACCTATCAGTGCCCATCAGTCCAGACTATCAGTGCCCATCAATGCCCATTAGTGCCACCTCATCAGTGCCACCTACCAGTGCCCATCAATGCTGCCTATCAGTGCCTCCTCTCAGTTGAGCCTCATTAGTGTCACCTTTCAGTGCTGCCTATCAGTGCCCAGCAGTGCCCCCTCTCAATGCAGCCTCATCAGTGCCTCCTTATCAGTGCCGCCTCATTAGTCACCTATCAGTGCTGCCTATCAATGCCAATCAGTCCAGACTATCACTGCCCATCAATGCCCATCAGTGTCGCCTCATAAGTGCTACCTACCAGTGCCCATCAGTGCCACCTATCAGTGCCTCCTCTCAGTGCAGCCTCATTAGTGTCACCTTTCAGTGCTGCCTATCAGTGCCCATCAGTGCCCCCTCTAAACGCAGCCTCATCAGTACCTCCTTATCAGTGCCCACCAGTGCTGCCTCATTAGCCACCTATCAGTGCCGCCTACCAGTGCCCATTAGTGTCACCTATCAGTTCCCATCAGTCCAGACTATCAGTGCCCATCAATGCCCATCAGTGCTGCCTCATCAGTGCTGCCTACAGGTGCCCATCAGTGCTGCCTATCAGTGCACATCAGTGCCACCTATCAGTGCCTCCTCTCAGTGCAGGATCATTAGTGTCATCTTTCAGTGCCGCCTATCAGTGCCCATCAGTGCCCCCTCTCATTGCAGCCTCATCAGTGCCTCCTTATCAGTGCCCACCAGTGCTGCCTCATTAGTCACCTATCAGTGCCGCCTACCAGTGCCCACTAGTGTCACCTATCAGTGCCAATCAGTCCAACTATCAGTGCCCATCAATGCCGCCTCATCAGTGCCGCCTACCAGTGCCCATCAGTGCTACCTACCAATGCCCATCAGTGCCACCTATCAGTACCCATCAGTGCCTCCTCTCAATGCAGTCTCATTAGTGTCACCTTTCAGTGCTGCCTGTCAGTGCCCCCTCTCGATGCAGCCTCATCAGTGCCCATCAGTGCAGCCTCATCAGCTCACATTAGTGAAGCTGAAGGGACAGGGCCCTCCTGTCCCTTCTGTATTGAACTGTATTGTAATTGTACTGTCCCCCCTCTACACTGTAAAGCGCTGCGTAAACTGTTGGCGCTATATAAATCATGTATTATATTAATTACCTGTCTGCAACCTGTTTATAACAAACTATGAAAACTTTTTTTTTTTTTTTTAATTTTCGGTCTTTATTCGTTTATTTAGCGGAAAAAAAAACCCCAGTGGTGATTAAATACCACCAAAAGAAATCTCCATCTTTGTGAAAAAGATGATAAATATTTAATTTGGGTGCAGTGTCACATGACCGCGCAATTGTCATTCAAAGTGTGACAGCGTTGAAAGCTGAAAATTGGCCTGGGCGGGAAGGGGGTGAAAGTGCCCAATAGGCAAGTGGTTTGATAAAAATGTGACGTCACTTCTGGCCCTAGACCAGAAGTGACGTCACTTCCGTCCTCCTAGATCATAGAGGTGATTGAAGATGATCTGGCCTTCGTTCACCTCTATGGCCAGCCGCAGGAACCATCGGAACGTTTCCCGGGCTCGTCCGTAAAAGTGGTAAGTTCAAGAAACATCTGCAAGCAGCAGGAGGAGGGGACGTCTCCTCCCGCTGCTTCTAAAAGTGATCCAGCAGCTAATCAGCAGCTCCGATCACTTTTATGAGATACACAATCGCCAACTGAAAAGAAAAATATTGGGGTTATGGCTGATAGCTTGACAAAAACAAAACGAAAAGTACACCACATTTTCGTCCACTAATGAAAACTATGACGAAAATCAATTCCGTTTTCCTTACTGAATGAAAACGGGACGAAAGTATGAGACAGGGACCCTCATGAACTACCTTCCGGTTTCCACGGAACTCCACCTGCTTCCGCTCCCAGCAACCAAGCAACTGTGCAGCCAGCATTACAGGCCTCCTTGTCCTCAGGTGACCATCCAGAGCAGCACTGTGCATTACAGGCCTCCCGAGTCCCGACGAGAGTTCCACTCCCGAGTCCCGAGTCACAAAGATGACTGTCCAGAGCACTGTGCAGCATTACAGGCCTCCTCAGACAGACCACCATCCAGAGCACTGTGCAGCATTGCAGGCCTCCTCGGACCACTGTCCAGAGCACTGTGCAGCATTACAGGCCTCCTCATACAGACCACCGTCCAGAGCACTGGACCACCGTCCAGAGCATTACAGGCCTCCTTGTCCTCAGGTGACCATCCAGAGCAGCACTGTGCATTACAGGCCTCCCGAGTCCCGACGAGAGTCCCACTCCCGAGTCCCGAGTCACAAAGATGACTGTCCAGAGCACTGTGCAGCATTACAGGCCTCCTCAGACAGACCACCATCCAGAGCACTGTGCAGCATTGCAGGCCTCCTCGGACCACTGTCCAGAGCACTGTGCAGCATTACAGACCTCCTCAGACAGACCACCGTCCAGAGCACTGGACCACCGTCCAGAGCATTACAGGCCCCCTTGTCCTCAGGTGACCATCCAGAGCAGCACTGTGCATACAGGCCTCCCGAGTCCCGACAAGAGTTCCACTCCTGAGTCCTGAGTCACAAAGATGACTGTCCAGAGCATGGTGCAGCATTACAGGCCTCCTCAGACAGACCACCATCCAGAGCACTGTGCAGCATTACAGGCCTCCTCAGACCACTGTTCAGAGCACTGTGCAGCACTACAGGCCTCCTCAGACAGACCACCGTCCAGAGCACTGGACCACCGTCCAGAGCACTGTGCAGCATTACAGGCCCCCTCGGACCACTGTCCAGAGCACTGTGCAGCATTACAGGCCTCCTCAGACAGACCACCGTCCAGAGCACTGTGCAGCATTACAGGCCTCCTCAGACAGACCACCATCCAGAGCACTGTGCAGCATTACAGGCCTCCTCAGACAGACCACCATCCAGAGCACTGTGCAGCATTACAGGCCTCCTCAGACAGACCACCGTCCAGAGCACTGTGCAGCATTACAGGCCTCCTCAGACCACTGTTCAGAGCACTGTGCAGCACTACAGGCCTCCTCAGACAGACCACCGTCCAGAGCACTGGACCACCGTCCAGAGCACTGTGCAGCATTACAGGCCTCCTCAGACAGACCATCATCCAGAGCACTGTGCAACATTAAGCCGCATACACGCTATACAATTTTCTGTAGACTTTTTGATTTACCAAAACCATGTAGTGCAAGGGCTTGCCTGATTGCATGCAAATTGAAACTCTGACCTCATATTATATGGTTTTGGTAAATCTGAAGACAAATGTCTACAGAAAATTGTATAGTGTGTATGGGGGCTTTACAGGCCTCCTCAGACCGTCCAGAGTGGCTAAATCTGTATAGTTTGTTTCAAACCTTAATACCATAAATAATAACATGATGTTGATTTTTTTTTTACTCCAGGAGTATATAATGAGTTTGGAAACTCTATAGAAATGCTTAAATAATGCATTACAATTTAACCACTTCAGCCCCGGAAGGATTTCACACTTTAGGACCAGGGCCCTTTTTGCGATTCGGCACTGCGTCGCTTTAACTGACAATTGCGCGGTCGTACGACGTTGTACCCAAACAAAATTTGTGTCATTTTTTTCCCCACAAACAGAGCTTTCTTTTGGTGGTATTTGATCCCCTCTGCGCCATTTCTGATCGCCGCTATAAACAAAAGAAGAGCGACAATTTTGCAAAAAAACCCAAATTTCTTACTTTTTGCTAAAATACAAATCCAAAAAAAAATATTATAAAAAAAACATTTTTTTTCCATCGGTTTTGGCCGATTTATATTCTTCCTCATATTTTTGTTAGAAAAAAAAACGCAATTGACGTTTATTGATTGGTTTGCGCAAAAGTTGCCGCATTTACGGATGATGAGAATTAATTTCTGGGGTTTTTATTTATTTTTTATTTTTTACTTGTAATGGCGGCGATCTGCAATTTTTAGCGGTACTGCGATATTGCGGCAGACACCACTATAAAAATGCACTGATTACTGTGTAAATGCCATTGGCAGTGAAGGGGTTAACCTGGAGGGGGCGCTCTAAGGGTTAACTATGTTCCCTCAGTGTGTTCTAACTGTATGGTGGCTACCCTGACTGGGGGAAGGAGGTGATCACGGCTTCCATATAGAGGAAGGCTGTGATCACCGCCCTTCCCCCTCTCACAGAACGGAGATCCGTGTTTACTTACACCGACCTCCGTTCTTTCACTGCCGAGGGGGCATCGCGGGTAACCGGCGGCGATCGAGTCCGCCGCACCCGCTCCCTGCCCCCCCCCGACACAGTGAGTGATATCGCAGCGGTTTGCGATATCGAGCCACTTTGTTGCCGTCAGACACCGGTCGGCGGTCGGCAAATGGTTAACTAAACGCATTTGATTTTAGTTGACTAAAATTATTTTATTCAAATAAAAATGTACTGGAGATTTCAGTTATCTAAAATAAGAATAAAACTAAAACAACGGCGGATGACTAAAATGGGACTAAAACTAGAAAATGGCATTTTAGTCAAAAGACTATAATTAAAAACGAAATCAAAATTCAATGCTAAAATTAACACCGAACGAGGAAAGTGGCGGGGTCTGCATCCCTTTCATATGTGATTTTTTTATTTTTTTTCTGTTTGGGAGTATCTCACCAAAAATGAAATTTTTGTTGCAGGGGATGCTCAAAATCTGACTTGTATCTTCTGAGAAAATCACACAAGCAGGAAATTTACGTTTCCAGAGGGGAGGGGCGCTCTGTATACCATCTGTGTACAGAGCGCCTCCAGGTGGTCATATTGCATTTTACAGAAAATGTCATTCAATCACAATGTTACTTTTGTAACTATATTATTATTATTTTCTTTTTTATTTGCTATTTTTCCCCCCTTTAATCACTTCGCCTTTTCTCTTAGGGACGCGACATGGAAGGCTTTCAACTTTTTGAGCTGAAAATAACAATTTTTTTTCTTTCTTCCCTAAGAATCGCGGGAACAACTTGTCACCGCTTCACACGGCGAGAAAGACGCAAACTTTTACAAACCGGGTTTTGGTGTTCCCTTTGCAGCCGGCGAATGTAAAAAAAAAAAAAAACCACACAATACACGTTTCCCGCGCCGGGTGCGAAGCCCGCTGCCTGAATACATTGATGCGCGCTTCACAAAAGCGACACGGCGCCGCGAACAGAGACGCCATTTTGTTCTGGCCTCACAACGGTTGAAAAGAATTTTTTATTTTTTTTTTTGTGTTTTTCTTTCCCCTTCTTGAAAAGAGAGAAGGAAAAATGTACAACTTGTACTTTTTTTTTTTTGTTTAGCGGATCGGTTTGTCAGCTGGCATTAAAAATAAAAGACAACAGCGTAGGCGGGAATCCTGGAGGGTTTTTATGCGCAAACGTTTGCTGTAGGTACCCAAAACTGACGGCTCTCCGAAATTAGAAGACTGCGATGCCAACCTGGAGGGCAGGAGCTGAACGACGGCTGTGCCCGGAGATCGCTGACTTCTTTATATAGATTCTTTATATTCTTTATATATCTTTATATATATTCTTTATATTCTTTATATTCTTTATATATCTTTATATATATTCTTTATATTCTTTATATTCTTTATATTCTTTATATATATTCTTTATATACTTTATATATCTTTATATACTTTATATATATTCTTTATATTCTTTATATAGATTCTTTATATTCTTTATATATCTTTATATATTCTTTATATTCTTTATATATATTCTTTATATATATTCTTTATATACTTTATATAGATTCTTTATATTCTTTATATTCTTTATATAGATTATATATCTTTATATTCTTTATATATATTATATATATTCTTTATATATATTCTTTATATTCTTTATATATATTCCTTATATATCTTTATATTCTTTATATTCTTTATATATATTCTTTATATTCTTTATATATATTCTTTATATTCTTTATATATATTCTTTATATTCTTTATATATATTCTTTATATATATTCTTTATATATTTTATATTCTTTATATTCTTTATATATATTCTTTATATTCTTTATATATATTCTTTATATATATTCTTTATATTCTTTATATATATTCTTTATATATATTCTTTATATTCTTTATATTCTTTATATATATTCTTTATATATATTCTTTATATATATTCTTTATATTCTTTATATTCTTAATATACATTATAAATATTCTTTATATTCTTTATATATCTTTATATATATTCTTTATATTCTTTATATAGATTCTTTATATTCTTTATATTCTTTATATAGATTCTTTATATTCTTTATATATCTTTATATAGATTCTTTATATTCTTAACATATATTCTTTATATTCTTTATATAGATTATATATATTCTTTTTATAGAATTTTACCACACACACGTATATTATATACATGTGTATGCGCGCTCGAGAATATGACTTTCTTTACTACCAAGGCATGGCCGTCCACCTAAACTGACCGGCCGGGCAAGGAGAGCATTCATCAGAGAAGCAGCCAAGAGGCCCACGGTAACTCTGGAGGAGCTGCAGAGATCCACAGCTCAGGGGGGAGAATCTGTCCACAGGACAACTATTAGTCGTGCCCTCCACAAATCTGCCCTTTATGGAAGAGTGGCAAGAAGAAAGCCATTGGTGAAAGAAATCCATAAGAAGTCCTGTTTGCAGTTTGTGAGAAGCCATGTGGAGGACACAGCAAACATGTGGAAGAAGGGGCTCTGGTCAGATGAGACCAAAATTGAACTTTTTTGGCCTAAAAGCAAAACGCTATGTGTGGGGGAAAACAAACCCTGCACATCACTCTGAACTCACCATCCACACTGTGAAACATGGTGGTGGCAGCTTCATGGTGTGGGGATGCTTTTCTTCAGCAGGGACAGGGAAGCTGGTCAGAGTTGATGGGAAGATGGATGGAGCCAAATACAGGGCAATCTTAGAAGAAAACCTGTTAGAGTCTGCAAAAGACTTGAGACCGGGGCGGAGGTTCACCTTGCAGCAGGACAACGACCCTAAACATCCAGCCAGAGCTACAATGGAATGGTTTAGATCAAAGCACATTCATGGGTTAGAATGGCCCAGTCACAGTCCAGACCTAAATCCCATTGAGAATCTGTGGCAAGACTTGAAAATTGCTGATCACAGATGCCCTCCATCCAATCTGACAGAGCTTGGGGTATTCTGCAGAGAAGAATGGGCAGAAATGTCCTCTCTAGATGGGCAAAGCTGGCAGAGACTTCCCCAAAAAGACTTGCAGCTGTAATTGCAGGGAAAGGCGGTTCTACAAAGTATTGACTCCAGGGGGCGCCATACAAATGCCCCCCACACTTTTCACAGATTTATTTGTATCATTTATCATTTTCCTTCCAGTTCACAATTATGAGCCACTTTGTGTCGTCTATCACATAAAATCCCAATAAAATGCATTTACGTTTTTGGTTGTAACATGGGAAAATGTGGGGAATGTCAAGGGGTATGAAGACTTTTTCAAGGCATGCTGATGACTTTTATTTATTTTTTGTTCCATTTTCATTACCTTATTTTAGACATCACTGGGTCTCTGTGCTTCTCTATGCAATGCAGAAGACACCCAGCCCTTCCTGTATGTTGTATGTTCTATCTACAGAAGTTAAACACTTGAGCTCCAGGAGATTTACCCCCCCCCTTCATGACCAGGCCATTCTTTGTGATACGGCCCATGCGTTACTTTAGCTTTACTAGTGTTTTGCCGCGCTTCCTATTGAATTCTGTTAAATTAAGTGCGCCTCTGCTCCGTGGGTCCTGGAGCCAGCGTGCATTCCAATCGGCGGAAGCGACGGCCAAACTTGACCAGTGTGCCTGACCCTATGCGTTTCGTCATCTAGACGTCATCAGGAGGCGAGGACACCTCTCATGTGCTCCAGATCATGGGAGGGAAACAATCACAAAGGGGACAAAGCTTAATCCTGTTTGTTTAACCACTTGCCGACCAGCTCACGCAGATATACCGTGGCAAGCTGGTCGGATAGTGCGAACCGCCGTACCTGTACGTCAGCTCGTGCAAGTGGTGAAGCGGGCACGCGCTCTCCGCCCGCGGGACCGGGGATCGCCGGATACAGGGGCAGAACGGGGATCTGACTTTTGTAAACAAGGCGGCTCCCCATTCTGCCAGATGACATGGCAGAGATCTTCTGCTCCCAGTGATCGGGAACAGCGATCTCCGTCATGTCCCTGCCAGCCCATCCCCCCTACAGTTAGAACACGCTTGAGGGAACACACTTAACCCCTTGATTGCCCCCTAGTGTTAACCCCTTCCCTGCCAGTGCCATTTATACATTGATCACTGCATTTTTATAGCACTGATCAATGTAATAATCTCACTGGTCCCCAAAAAGTGTAATTTGGGGATTTGTCTGCCGCAATGTCGCAGTCCCGCTAAAAATCGCAGATCGCGATAAAAGTCCCTAAATCTTTCCCGTAGTTTGTAGACGCAATAACTTTTGCGCAAACCAATCAATATACGTCTATTGCGTTTTTTTCCCCCAAAAGTATGTAGAAGAATATATATCGGCCTAAACTGAGGAAGAAATTTGTTTTTTTTTGGATATTTATTATAGCAGAAAGTAATAATTTTTTTTTTTTTTAAATCGTCGCCCTTTTTTTGTTTATTTCACAAAAAATGATAAACGCAAAGGTGATCAAATATCACCAAAAGAAAATTATTTGTGGGGAAATAAAGGACGTCAATTTTGTTTGGGTACAATGTCGCACGACCGCGCAATTGTCAGTTAAAGCGACACAGTGCCATATCGCAAAAAGTGGCCCGGTCGTTAAAGGGGAAATCCTTCCGGTCCTTAAGTGGTTACCCAGCTAAAGGCAAGCAAAGGGCCACATCTGGCCAACGGGGCTGCATCTTGGAGACCACTGGTTTAAAGCAATCTTTAAAAAATCTCTCCTGATGACGTCTAGATGACGAAACGCATAAAAGCGTAACGCATAAAATCTCCCCAGGCGACAATTTAAACGCATTTACAGGTTACCTGTCTAGAGTTTACAGTTACGCGTTTCGTCACCTAGACATCATCAGGAGGCGAGGAGACCTCTCATGTGCTCCAGATCATGGAAGGGAAACCATCACAAAGCGGACATAACGTAATCCTGTTTATTAAAAACAATCTTTAAAAACGCCTCCTGATGACGTCTAGATGACGAAACATGTAGGGGCGCATGAGAGCACATGAGAGGCGTCCTCGTCTCCTGATGACGTCTAGGTGACGAAACGCATAACTGTAAACTCTAGACAGGTAACCTGTAAAGGCGTTTAAATTGTTGCCTGTGGAGATTTTTATGTACCATAGTTTGTCACCATTCCACAAGTGTGCGCAATTTTAACTACTTAAAGACCACCCACCGCAGATATACTGCGGCAGGGCGGCTCTGTTGCATGAAACAACGTACCTGTACGTGGTTTCGTGCAATAGATAGCGCAGGCATACAGAGGGGGAGCTAATCAGCGGATGTCCGCTGGGACCTGCCGATCGTTCCCCAGAGAAGCAGAGTGGTGATCTGCCTATGTAAATAAGGCAGATCGCCGTTCTGACAGGGAAGAACACAGTGATGTTAAGCAGGAACATGGATCTTTGTGTTCCCCCAGTCAGTCCACCCCCCACATAGTTAGAAAGCACCTCCTAGGGACACACTTAACCCTTTGATGGCCCCTGGTGTTAACCCCTTCCCAGTCAGTGTCAGTACAGTGACAGTGCATATTTTTAGCACTGATCACTGTATTTGTGGTACCCACAAAGTGTCAAAAAATGTCAGATAGGTGTCCGATTTGTCCGCCACAATGTCGCAGTCCCGCTAAAAATCACTGATCGCCACCATTACTAGTAAAAAAATAAAATAAATTAAAATGTCATAAAAATATCCCATAGTTTGTAAACGCGATAACTTTCACGCAAACCAATCAGTATACGCTTACTGGGATTTTTAAGATGCCTTTCATGCCACAAGTCAGGTTATTTCGGTGTAGGTAGGCAATGATTACAAATATTTTACCTCCGAAAATCCTTTCAAAGGGCAAAGAAAGGGTATCAGTCTGCTGGACAGGCCACAGCAAAATGGCTCCTGACCACTGACCCATACCGGTGTTCTATCAGATTTGCGAACCCAGCAGATCAGCGAACGGCGTTCTGCCCAAATGTCAAACTCCGCAGAATGAGCAACCCACTTCACTTCCAGTTGCTTTAACCACTTTAACCACTTCAGCCCCGGAAGGATTTCCCACTTTAGGACCAGAGCACTTTTTGTGATTCGGCGCTGCGTCGCTTTAACTGACAATTGCGCGGTCATGCAACGTTTTACCCAAACAAAATTTGCGTAATTTTTTCCCCCACAAATAGAGCTTTCTTTTGGTGGTATTTGATCCCCTCTGCGTCATTTCTGATCACCGCTATAAACAAAAAAAACCCCAATATTTCTTACTTTTCGCTAAAATACAAATCCAAAAAAAAAATAAAAAACACAAATTTATTCATCGGTTTTGGCCGATTTATATTCTTCCTCATATTTTTGGTTAAAAAAAAATTGCAATCAGCGTTTATTGATTGGCTTGTGCAAAAGTTGCTGTGTTTACGAATGATGAGAATTTATGAGGTTTTTATTTATTTTTCCGGCTCCCAGGGAACACAGTGAGCGCGCCTCCGGCGGCGTGCACATGCCCACGATCCGCGATCTTGCAGCCGCCGTCAGGTGACTGCTGGGGGAAGGGAGTGATCACTGCCTCCATATACAGGAAGCCTGTGATCACAGCCCTTCTCCCTCTAACAGAACGGAGACCCGTGTTTACTTACACCGACCTCCATTCTTTCACTGCGCTGTAGCCGGCGACGATCGAGTCCACCCTACCCGCTCCCTGCCCCCCCCCCCCCCCCAACACAGGGAGCGCGCCTCTGGGCGGCATGCGCTCACAGTGAGAGATATTGCAGCTGCCTTCATATGACGGTGGTTTGCGATATCGAGCCACTCTGTCGCCGTCAGACTGCGGTCGGCGGTCGGCAAGTGGTTAAACCTCAAGGAATATTATTTCTATGTAGGAAAGCGATGTGATTACAAACATTTTTTAACCTCAGAAAATCTTTTCAAAGGGTGCAGAAGGGGTATCAGTCTGCTGGACAGGCCACATCAAAAATGGCTCCTGACCTGCAATCTGGGAAGTGCGCTTGTCCAGTGCACTCGGTGGTTGTGCTGAATGCCTCAGAGAAGAATTCCTGTGCTCGGAAAAAGTAACATTTACCTCAGAAAACTTCAGAAACCATGGCGGGCTCTGCTGGACACGGCTGCTGGAAAGTAGTCAAGGAAACAAGTTCAGTTTCTGTCAGGTGAATGTCTGACAACAACAGGGATTATTTCTACACATTTCATGATAGCCAGCTGACAGAATTTACCTCATGGTTCGGTGTGTCATTTCAGGCCACATAATGATAAACATGGAAAGTGTTGAAAGAGACAAAATGGCCAACGTGCAGCTTGTCAGCTGAGGAAAGGGCTTTCCAGGGGAGTTACTCTTTAAATTTACCTCACAGTTCAATATGTCAGGCCACATAATGCTAGACATGGAGAGGGCTGGAAGAGACATAATGTCTGCCGTGTTGCCACTTGCTCCGTCAGCTGAGGGAAATGCTGTCAGCGGAGGCCTAGACCACAACAAGAATGCTGCGTGAACATTAAATTTACCTCACAGTGCAATTTGTCAGTTCAGGCCACATAATGCTAAACATGGAGAGTGGTGGAAGAGACAAAATGGCCGCCGTGCTTCTTGTCAGCTGAGGGAAGGGCTTTCCAGGGGAGTCACTCTTTAAATTTACCTCACAGTTCAATATGTCAGGCCAGGCCACATAATGCTAAACATGGAGAGTGCTGGAAGAGACAAAATGGCCGCCGTGCTTCTTGTCAGCTGAGGGAAGGGCTTTCCAGGGGAGTTACTCTTTAAATTTACCTCACAGTTCAATATGTCAGGCCACATAATGCTAGACATGGAGAGGGCTGGAAGAGACATAATGGCGGCCGTGTTGCCACTTGCTCAGTCAGCTGAGGGAAATGCTGTCAGCGGAGGCCTAGACCCCAACAAGAATGCTGCGTGAACATTAAATTTACCTCATAGTGCAATTTGTCAGTTCAGGCCACATAATGCTAAACATGGAGAGTGCTAAAAGAGACAAAATGGCCGCCGTGCTTCTTGTCAGCTGAGGGAAGGGCTTTCCAGGGGAGTCACTCTTTAAATTTACCTCACAGTTCAATATGTCAGGCCAGGCCACATAATGCTAAACATGGAGAGTGCTGGAAGAGACAAAATGGCCGCCGTGCTTCTTGTCAGCTGAGGGAAGGGCTTTCCAGGGGAGTTACTCTTTAAATTTACCTCACAGTTCAATATGTCAGGCCACATAATGCTAGACATGGAGAGGGCTGGAAGAGACATAATGGCGGCCGTGTTGCCACTTGCTCAGTCAGCTGAGGGAAATGCTGTCAGCGGAGGCCTAGACCCCAACAAGAATGCTGCGTGAACATTAAATTTACCTCATAGTGCAATTTGTCAGTTCAGGCCACATAATGCTAAACATGGAGAGTGCTAAAAGAGACAAAATGGCCGCCGTGCTTCTTGTCAGCTGAGGGAAGGGCTTTCCAGGGGAGTCACTCTTTAAATTTACCTCACAGTTCAATATGTCAGGCCAGGCCACATAATGCTAAACATGGAGAGTGCTGGAAGAGACAAAATGGTCGCCGGGCAGCTTTTCGTGTGAGGGAAATGCTGTCCAGGAGAGGCCTCCTAGACCACAACAATAATGGTGTCTGCACAATAAATTTACTTCATAGTTCGGTGCATCAGGTCAGGCCACATAGCTCTAAACATGGAAAGTGTTGGAAGATACAAAATGGCTGTCGTGCAGCTTGTCATGTGAGGGGAATAGTGTCCAGGGGATGCCTAGACCATAACAATAATGGTACGTGAATAATAAATTTACCTCACAGTTTAGTGTGTCAGATCAGCCATTACGCTAAACATGTAGGGTGCTGCAAGAGACAAAATGACTGCTTGCTTGTCAGCTGAGGGGAATGCTGTCCTGGGGAGGGAGAGAGGGGTGGCTGTTTAGACCACAAGAATAATGTGTGAATTTTAAATTTTACCTCACAATGTAATCTGTAAAATTGCTGTTGGTAGTGACTGCACAAAATGGCAGTGGCTATTATTATACGCGCCAATGCCTTCATTTAGCAGGTTTTGCAGAGTATTTGAGGGATAAAATGGCAGTGCCAACACCAGATAACCTTTATCACATGACCCACCAATGAGGGCGGTTTCTTCAAGATAGATGGCTACTGCCATGACTCTGGTCATGTGACCCACCTCTAAGGGCAGTTTCTTTAGGATAGATGACTATTGCCATGACTCTGGTCACCCACCGCTGAGGGCGGTTTCTTTAGGATAGATGATTATTGCCATGACTCTGGTCACCCACAGCTAAGGGCAGTTTCTTTAGGATAGATGACTATTGCCATGACTCTGGTCACCCACCGCTGATGGCGGTTTCTTTAGGATAGATGACTATTGCCATGACTCTGGTCACCCACAGCTAAGGGCGGTTTCTTTAGGATAGATGACTATTGCCATGACTCTGGTCACCCACCGCTGATGGCGGTTTCTTTAGGATAGATGACTATTGCCATGACTCTGGTCACCCACCGCTGAGGGCGGTTTCTTTAGGATAGATGACTATTGCCATGACTCTGGTCACCCACAGCTAAGGGCGGTTTCTTTAGGATAGATGACTATTGCCATGACTCTGGTCACCCACTGCTGAGGGCAGTTTCTTTAGGATAGATGACTATTGCCATGACTCTGGTCACCCACCGCTGAGGGTGGTTTCTTCAGGATAGACGACTATTGCCATGACGCTGGTCACATGACCCACATCTTAGGGCATGACTATTGCCATGGCTTTGGTCGTGACCCATTGCTGAGGGCAGTTTCTTTAGGATAGATGACTATTTCCATGGCTATGGTCAGGTGACCCACCTCCAAGGGCGGTTTCTTCAGGATAGATGACTATTGCCATGACTCTGGTCAGGTGACCCACCTCTAAGGACGGTTTCTTCAGGATAGATGACTATTGCCATGGCTCTGGTCAGGTGACCCACCTCTAAGGGCGGTTTCTTCAGGATAGATGACTATTGCCATGACATGTTAGGGCAGTTTCTTTAGTTTAGATGATTATTGCCTGGGCTTTTTTTCAGAGGAAATGTGTGGGAACGCAGTTCTGGCACCTCCATCACTGACTGTATGTAATGGCAAAGGGCGTTGGCGTGTGCTGCAGGGTCTTTTGATGCTTACTGCTGGGGGATCTATTCTAGCTGGAGGGGATCTTTTTTTGCATGTTGGTCTATTGGTGCTGAGGGGGTCTATTGTTTCTGCTGGGGGACCTATTATTGGAGGTGGTGGCTATTATATTGCTGGTGGGGTCAATTGTTGCTGGGAGAGATCTACTCCTGAGGGAGGGAACTATTGTTGCTGGCTGCCAGAGAGTCTATTGATGCTGGCTCTGGGGAGATCTGTTGTTGATGGAGTCTATTGTTGTTGGGGGGGAATTTTGTGGTGGGTGGTCCATTGTTGTTAGGGGGATCTATCATTGCTGGTGGGGGCTCTATTGTTACTGGCTGCAGGGGGTCTATTTTACTGCTTTTCTTGTTATAATTACCAAATTCCTTACAGATTACTTAGCACCACAAAATTATACCTGGCTCTATATTGTCTAAAAGGACAGTTCTGGGAGGTGGGAAGGGGATGGAACCAAGCAATGGTGGTGAGAGGTGGGTAGGGGGCGGAGAAAAGGGGTGATTCGGAAAGGGGGAGTTCCTGCACTTATTCTCTGAGGAATAAAAAGCCCTGACTATCACCATGGCTCTGGTCACGTGACCCACCTCTGAGAGTGGTTTCTTCAGGATAGATGACTATTACCATGGCTCTGGTCACATGACCCACTGATGAAGATGGCTTCTTCAGGAGAGATGACTGATAATGTTAAGTAACGTTTACCACAGAGATATGTCAACCTGTAAAAACTGTTTATTGGGTGATGGCACGCTATACTGGAAAGGGACCCACCGATGAGGGCGGTTTCCTCAGGATAGATAACTATTGTCATGACTCTGGTCATATGACTCATCGCTGATGGGGAATTCTTCAGGATAGATGGCTACTACCATGACTTTGGTCCCGTGACCCACTGCTGAGGTCGGTTTCTTCAGGATAGATGGCTACTACCATGACTTTGGTCCCGTGACCCACCTCTGTTGGCGGTTTCTTCAGGATAGATGGCTACTACCATGACTCTGGTTCTGTGACCCACCGCTGAGGGTGGTTTCTTTAGGATAGATGGCTACTACCATGACTCTGGTTCCGTGACCCACCACTGAGGGTGGTTTCTTTAGGATAGACGACTATTGCCATAACTTTGGTCACGTGACTCACCTCTGAGGGTGGATAAATTACTTTCGCCATGGCTCTGGTCACGTGACCCACCTCTGAGGGCCGCTTCTTCAGGATAGATGACTATTGCCATAGTTCTGGTCACGCGACCCTCCACTGAGGGTAGTTTCTTTAGGATAGACGACTATTGCCATAACTTTGGTCACGTGACCCACCTCTGAGGGCGGCTTCTTCAGGATATATGACTATTGACATGGTTCTGGTCACGTGACCCACTGCTGATGGCAGTTTTTCAGGATATATGACTATTTCCATGACTCTGGTCACCCACTGCTGAGGTCAGTTTCTTCAGGATAGATAAATATGTCCATGGCTCTGGTCATCTGACCCAACGCTAAGGGCAGTTTCTTCAGGATAGATGACTAGTGCCATGGCTCTGGTAACGTGACCCACCACTGAGAGCAGTTTCTTCAGTATAGATGACTATTTCCATGACTCTGGTCACCTAACCCACCACTGATGGCAGCTTCTTCAGGATAGATGACTATTGCCATGGTTCTGGTCACGTGACCCACCACTGACAGCAGTTTTTCAGGATAGATGACTAGTGCCATGGCTCTGGTCACCCACTGCTGAGGTCAGTTTCTTCAGGATAGATAAATATGTCCGTGGCTCTGGTCACGTGACCCACCACTGAGAGCAGATTCTTCAGGATATATGACTATTTCCATGAATCTGGTCACCTAACCCACCTCCGATGGTGGTGTCTTCAGAATAGAGATGACTATGGTCACCCAGCGCTGAGGGCGGTTTCTTAAGGATAGATGACTAGTGCCATGGCTCTGGTCATGTGACCCACCGCTGAGGGCGCACTGTACTGGAAAGGGGAGGAGCCTAATCTTGCTTGGTCTGTTACCTTGCTATGAATGTTGCCCTTGCGCATGTGAAGTGAAATTTTGGTTTCTAAGATCTGAACAGAGCGACACCACAGATTCGTCTTATCAACATGCAGAATATTTACCAAAATATTGTTTTTTTGTTTTCTTTAGTGATATATACACCGCGATCGGGGAGAGGAATTCAGACCGCTGTCCAAGTGCGCAAACGTGCCTCTAATGTTTTCTTCACACTGGGGTAAGAAAAGGGTATTTGTTTCTAATTACTGAAACTTTCCAAACGCATGGTACAGCCTATTGTGCAACGTAAAACGCAAACGTTCTAGTACATACAGAATGCGTTTTAGTTCTTGCCAGCAGCATTTGGCGACCTGCAAAACCCGCTGTGTGTCGCAAACAAGTGGCGTGTTTTATTTAAGGGTTCGTTCACACTTGCTTTGGTCTCTGAAGAGCTTATTTTTGCCCATCTCAGGGCAGCTGATCTCCTGCAGGTTCTTTGCAGCCACCATTCTTCCAGAAGCGCATTTATGAGGTCAGGCACTGATGTTGGATGAGAAGGCCTGGCTTGCAGTCATCCAAAAGGTGTTCTATCGGGTTGAGGTCAGTATAGTCAAGTTCCTCCACCCCAAACTCGCTCATCCATGTCTTTATGGACCTTGTTTGTGCAGTGGTCCAAATCATTTGGTGGAGGGAGGATTATGGTGTGGGGTTGTTTTTCAGGGGTTGGGCTTGGCCCCTTAGTTCCAGTGAAGGGAACCCTTAAGATGTCAGCATACCAAGACATTCTGGATAATTTCATGCTCCCAACTTTGTGGGAAGAGTTTGGGATGGCCCCTTCCTGTTCCAACATGACTGCCCACCACTGCACAAAGCAAGGTCCATAAAGACATGGAGGAGCGAGTTTGGGGTGGAGGAACTTCACAGTCTTGACCTCAACCCCATAGAACACCTTTGGGATAATTTAGAGCAGAGACTGTGAGCCAGGCCTTCTCACCAACATCAGTGCCTGACATCTGGAAGAATGGTCAAACATTCCCATAGACACTCCTAAACCTTGTGGACAGCCTTCCCAGAAGAGCTGAAGCTCTTATAGCTGCAAAGGGTGGGCCAACTCAATATTGAACCCTAGGGAGTAAGACTGGGATGCCATTAATGTTCATGTGCGTGTAAAGGCAGGTGTCCCAATACTTTTGGTAATATAGTGTGTATCTGGCACTTCTGGGTAGGGGGTGCAAATGCCTTCCCTTACCAAAAAGCACCTTCCCCCCAGTGCACAAACACTGGCTAGGCACACATTTAACCCTTTGATCACCCCTGATGTTAACCCCTTCCTAGCCAGTGTCATTAGTACAGTCACAGTGCATATTTTTAGCACTGATCACTGTATTAGTGTCACTGGTTCCCACAAAGTGTCAGATTGCCCGCCGCAATATCGCAGTCCCGCTATAAGTTGCTGATCGTTGCCATTACTAGTAAAAAATAAATAAATAAATAAAACTATCCCATAGTTTGTAGCCAGTGTCATTAGTACAGTGACAGTGCATACCTTTTAGCACTGATCACTGTATTGTGTCACTGGTCCCCATAAAAGTGTCAGTTAGTGTCAGACTGTCCGCCGCAATATCGCAGTCCTGCTATAAGTCGCTGATTGCCACCATTACTAGTAAAAAAAAATTAAAAAAAAAGAAAGAAAATAAATATATCCCATAGTTTGTAGACGCTATAAATTTTGCGCAAAACAATCAATACACGCTTATTGGGATTTTTTTTTTTTCACCAAAAATATGTAGGAGAATAAATATCGGCCTAAATTGATGAAGAAATTTGATTTTTTTTAAGTTTTTTTATTGGTTATTTATTATAGCAGAATGTAAAAAATATATATTTTTTTTAAAATTGTCGCTTTTTTTTTTGTTTATAGCGCAAAAAAAAAACCGCAGAGGCAATCAAATACCGCCACAAGAAAGCTCTGTTTGTGGGGGAAAAAAGGACGGCAATTTTATTTGGGTACAGTGCCGCACGACCGCGCAATTGTCAGTTAAAGTAGCTCAGTGCCGAATTGCCGAAATTTTTTTTTTTTTTCAAAATTGTCACTCTTTTTTTGTTTATAGCGCAAAAAATAAAAACCGCAGAGGGGATCAAATACCACGAAAAGAAAGGTCTATTTCTGGGGAAAAAAGGACGTCAATTTTATTTGGGTACAGCGCCGCACGACCGCGCAATTGTCAGTTAAAGTAGCTCAGTGCCGAATCGCCAAAATTTATTTTTTTTTTCAAAATTGTCACTCTTTTTTTGTTTATAGCGCAAAAAATAAAAACCGCAGAGGGGATCAAATACCACGAAAAGAAAGGTCTATTTGTGGGGAAAAAAGGACGTCAATTTTATTTGGGTACAGCGCCGCACGACCGCGCAATTGTCAGTTAAAGTAGTTCAGTGCCGAATCGCCAAAATTTTTTTTTTCAAAATTGTCACTCTTTTTTTGTTTATAGCGCAAAAAATAAAAACCGCAGAGGGGATCAAATACCACGAAAAGAAAGGTCTATTTGTGGGGAAAAAAGGACGTCAATTTTATTTGTGTACAGCGCCACGCGACCGCGCAATCGTCAGTTAAAGTAGCTCAGTGCCGAATCGCCGAAATTTTTTTTTTTTCAAAATTGTCACTCTTTTTTTGTTTATAGCGCAAAAAATAAAAACCGCAGAGGGGATCAAATACCACGAAAAGAAAGGTCTATTTGTGGGGAAAAAAGGACGTCAATTTTATTTGGGTACAGCGCCACGCGACCGCGCAATTGTCAGTTAAAGTAGCTCAGTGCCGAATCGCCAAAATTTTTTTTTTTTTTTCCAAAATTGTCACTCTTTTTGTTTATAGCGCAAAAAATAAAAACCGCAGAGGGGATCAAATACCACGAAAAGAAAGGTCTATTTGTGGGGAAAAAAGGACGTCAATTTTATTTGTGTACAGCGCCACGCGACCGCGCAATTGTCAGTTAAAAATAGCTCAGTGCCGAATCGCCGAAATTTTTTTTTTTTTTCAAAATTGTCACTCTTTTTTTGTTTATAGCGCAAAAAATAAAAACCGCAGAGGGGATCAAATACCACGAAAAGAAAGGTCTATTTGTGGGGAAAAAAGGACGTCAATTTTATTTGGGTACAGCGCCACGCGACCGCGCAATTGTCAGTTAAAGTAGCTCAGTGCCGAATCGCCGAAATTTTTTTTTTTTTTCAAAATTGTCACTCTTTTTTTGTTTATAGCGCAAAAAATAAAAACCGCAGAGGGGATCAAATACCACGAAAAGAAAGGTCTATTTGTGGGGGAAAAAGGACGTCACTTTTATTTGGGTACAAAGCCGCACGACCCCGCAATTGTCAGTTAAAGCAGCGCAGTGCCGTATCACAAAAAATAGCAAGGGGGTAAACCTTCCGGAGGTGAAGTGGTTAATAAAGTAAGCATATAAGGGATAACATAGTAAAACACTGACCAGGGCTCCTCGCCACCAGAGCTTACAATCTAAAATAACGCCGTTCATGCAGAGGATGAACTCTTTTTCTTCTATTTCGGCTGTGAAAGGGTGGCAGTGTAAAGCTATTAGGAGACATTGTCCACAGATTGACTTCCCATTTGTGCCGTCTGCGGGGCGGCTGCAGACTTGTATGAGTAAAGGGGTCAGATGGGAGGTGACCTGTGTGCCATCAGACGCGGGGACGTGACAGGCGAGGACAGCGGCGGCACACCCCTCCCTGTCTGCCCTTTATAAAGCCACCATCTCATTCCACCACCAGCTGTCTACTTAACCAGCACCACCCTCACCGCAGACGGCGTGAAAATGCAGACGCGCAGCGGCAAAGTCACACGACCCGCACAGGGCGAGAGCCTGGCCGTTCTTTCCGATTCGACCGCGAGCATTGACATGCAGATTCGCGGCAGAGCGCTCGCTTTTTAATCATTGGCGTCATCGCCTTAGGGCAGGGATCTCCAAACTACGGCCCTCCAGCTGTTGCTGAACTACACGTCTCATTGTAAAACTCTTGACATTCACAGATATGACTAGGCATGATGGGAATTGTAGTCCCTGAACAACTGGAGGGCCAGAGTTTGGAGAGCCCTGCCTTAGGGGTTACAACCCCAGTCTGTGCCCCCAGCAGGGGAGATTTACCTTCATTTGTCCTGGTGACCACTGTCCCCGAGACTGAAAGTGAGAGAGAATCCCAAATGTTGGAGTTGTCATCAGCACAGAAACAGGAAGGAAATCTTCCAATGGTTCTGGTGACAACGGTCTAAGAGGATTTGCCTCACTGTAGAAGAGTTCCTCTCCCCTCCTTAGGGGACAGGAAGTGAAGAGAAGTTCACCAAAGACACCTAAATTTTGGAGTTGTCACCAGAACAGGAATAGAGTGGAAATCTTCCAATGAGGGAATTTGTTATGGTGACAACTGTCTTGGAGGATTTCCCTCACTTTGGAGGAGTTCTTCCCTCTTCCATAGGGGATGGGAAGTGAAAAGAATCTCACCATTGGGTCCCAAATTGTAAGTTGTCACCAGAACCGGAATAGAGAGGAAATCTTCCAATTGGGGTTAGAGCCCCAGTCTGTGCCCCCAGCAGGGGAGATTTACCTTCATTTGTCCTGGTGACCACTGTCCCCGAGACTGAAAGTGAGAGAGAATCCCAAATGTTGGAGTTGTCATCAGCACAGAAACAGGAAGGAAATCTTCCAATGGTTCTGGTGACAACGGTCTAAGAGGATTTGCCTCACTGTGGAAGAGTTAATTTCCCTTTCTTAGGGGACAGGAAGTAAAGAGAAGTTCACCAAAGAGACATAAATTTTGGAGTTGTCACCAGAACAGGAACAGAGAGGTAATCTTCAAATTGGGACATTTGTTCTGGTGACAGTGGTCTGAGAGGATTTGCCTCACTGTAGAAGAGTTCCTCTCCCTTCCTTAGGGGACAGGAAGTGAAGAGAAGTTCACCAAAGAGACCTACATTTTGGAGTTGTCACCAGAACAGGAATAGAGTGGAAATCTTCCAATGAAGGAATTTGTTATGGTGACAACTGTCTTGGAGGATCTCCCTCACTTTGAAGGAGTTCTTCCCTCTTCCATAGAGGACCGGAAGTCAAAAGAATCTCCCCATTGGGTCCCAAATTGTAAGTTGCCACCAGAACCGGAATAGAGAGGAAATCTTCCAATTGGGACATTTGTTCTGGTGACAGCGGTCTAAGCGGATTTTCCTCACTGTAGAAGAGTTCCTCTCCCTTCCTTAGGGGACAGGAAGTGAAGAGAAGTTCACCAATGAGACCTAAATTTTGGAGTTGTCACCAGAACAGGAATAGAGTGGAAATCTTCCAATGAGGGAATTTGTTCTGGTGACAACTGTCTTGGAGGATCTCCCTCACTTTGAAGGAGTTCTTCCCTCTTCCATATGGGACAAGAAGTGAAAAGAATCTCCCCATTGGGTCCCAAATTGTAAGTTGTCACCAGAACCGGAATAGAGAGGAAATCTTCTGATGGGGACACCTGTTCCAGTAATAACTAAGAGGGTATTTGCATTTGTTTAGAAAGAGTTTCTCTCCCTTCTTTAGGAGACAGAAAGTGCATGGAGTTTCAACAATTACACCAAAATTTTACGTTGTCACCAGGACAGGTTTGGAGGTAAAATCTTGTTTTGATGGCAACTGTCTAAGAGAATTTCCCTCACTTTTGAAGGGGTTCCTCTCCCTTCCTTGCGGGACAGGAAGTGAAGGAAAGCTCAGCAACAAGACCAACATTTTCAAGTTGTCACCAGAACACCAATGGAGTGGAAATCTTTCAATAGGGGCATTTGTTCTGGTGACAACTGTCTGAGAGAATTTGCCTCATTGTTGAGGCATTCTTCCCCCCTTCCTTAGGGGACAGGAAGTGAAGTTCACCAAAGAGACCAACATTTTGGATTTGTCACCAGAATAGATATAGAGAGGAAACCTTCCAACGTAGACATTTCTGGTTCTCAGTCCCTTGGAGGAACTTTCTCCCTCTTCCTTGTGGGACAGGAAGTGAAGGAAAGTTCACCAATGAAACTAACATGGAGAGGAAATCTTCCAATTGGGGCATTTGTTCTGGTGACAGCTGTCTGAGAGGATTTGCCTCACTGTAGAGCAGTTCCTCCCCCTTCCTTAGGGGACAGGAAATGAAAAGAAGTTCACCAAAGAGACCATATTTTTGGAGTTGTCACCAGAACAGATATAAAGAGAAAATCTTCCAACGTAGACATTTGTTCTGGTTCTGAGTCCCTTGGAGGAACTTCCTCCCTCTTCCTTGTGGGACAGGAAGTGAAGGAAAGTTCACCAATGAGACCAACATTTTTGAGTTGTCACCAGAACACATATAGGGAGGAAATCTTCCAATGTAGACATTTCTGGTTCTCAGTCCCTTGGAGGAGCTTCCTACGTCTTCCTTTGGGACAGGAAGTGAAGGAAAGTTCACCAATGAGACCAACATTTTTGAGTTGTCACCAGAATAGATATAGAGAGGAAATCTTCCAATGTAGACATTTCTGGTTCTCAGTCCCTTGGAGAAACTTCCTACCTCTTCCTTGTGGGACAGGAAGTGAAGGAAAGTTCACCAATGAGACCAACATTTTTGAGTTGGCACCAGAACAGATATAGAGAGGACATCTTCCAATGTAGACATTTCTGGTTCTCAGTCCCTTGGAGAAACTTACTACCTCTTCCTTGTGGGACAGGAAGTGAAGTTCACCGAAGAGACCAAAATTTGTCACCAAAGAGTTGTCACCAGAACAGGAATAGAGAGGAAATCTTCCAATTGGGGCATTTTGTCACGTACCTGGTGGTGGAGTCTGCAACTGCCGAGGACAGCCTTTTACAATCCTGACTCAGGAACCCCTGATATAACGAACAGGAGGCTCAAGAGTGCAGAATGGCACGAGTGCTACACAGGAACACAGGTGCGGTGGTCACAGGCAGGGCTGGAGATGCAGCTAGCTGGAGCGGAGGAGGAACTCCGGGAAACAGCTGACGATAGCCCCGTCCGGCTGAACCAAGCAGGTGATGCTGGATAAGGAGGCCAGAGACAGACTGGATCAGACAGCAGGCAGGCGGATGAGGAACCGAGGAGCAGGCAGAAGGATGGTCAGACACAGGCCAGGTTGGCAACGGGCTGGCAGCGTGGTACCAAGGAGCAGGCAAAAGGATCGTCAAGGAAAGCCAAAGGTCAGGGCAGGCAGATAGCAGCGATGTCAGGATCAAGCCGGTAGAGAATGGGTTCAACAGATAGACAGGTAACAGGAATCTCAGGAACGTTGTAGACCAAACAGCATTGATCCCATGTCACTGTCCGGTTTAAATAGCCCCTTTGGCACCAAGAACGGTTAGGAACGGGAATGCGCACCTCCCGGTTGCGCGTGCCCACAAACGTTCGTGCACGCGCCTGCGCACCGTGTTTCTTCTTATGGAAACACGAGTTCTCCGTCTTTCCTGGCACATTTGTTCTGGTGACAACTGTCAGAGGATTTGCCTCACTGTAGAGCAGTTCCTCCCCCTTCCTTGGGGCACAGGAAATGAAGAGAAGTTCACCAAAGAGACCACATTTTTGGAGTTGTCACCAGAACAGATATAACGAGGAAATCTTCCAACGGGGACATTTGTTCTGGTAACAACAGTTTGAGAGACTTTGCCTCACTTGGAGGAGTTCCTCCAGCTTCCCTGGGAGGCAGGAAGTGAAAAGAATCTCACCAATGGGTCCAAAATTGTAAGTTGTCACCAGAACAGGAAAAGAAAGGAAATCTTCCATAGGGGACACTTGTTCCAGAAACTAAGAGGCTATTTCTATTCCTCTCCCTTCCTTAGGAGACAGGAAGTGAATGGAGTCTCACCAATTACACCAACATTTTAAGTTGTCACCAGAACAGGTTTGGAGGTAAAATTTTCTATCGTGGACACTTGTTTTGGTGGCAACAAAGAGGATTTCCCTCACTTTTGTAGGCATTCCTCTCCATTCCTTAGGGGGCAGGAAGTAAGAGGAAGCTCACCAATGAGACCAATTTTTTTTGAGTTGTCACCAAAACGGGAAGTGAATGGAGTCTCGCCAATTACACCAAATCTGTCACCAGAACAGGTTTCGGAGGTAAAATCTTCCGATGGGGATACTTGGTGATTTCCCTCACTCTGTAGGAGTTCCTCTCTCTTCCCTAGGGGACAGGAAGTTTGAGAATTTTGAGTTCCTCTCTCTTCCCTAGGGGACAGGAAGTTTGAGAATTTTGAGTTCCTCTCCCATCCTTAGGGGACAGGAAGTGAAACCCCCTAATGAGACCAAAATTGTAGATTGTCACCAAAACAGGAACAGGGGAAATATTTCAACAGGGATACAAGAGCTTCTGGTGACAACCATCTAAGAGACAACGTATCTCACTTTGGAGAGATTTCCTCTTTCTTCCTTAGACAGCAGGACGTGAAGAGAATCTCATCAATGAGACTGAAATTTTAGGTTGCCACCAGAACAGGAACAGAGGGGAAATCTTCTAATAGGGACACGTGTTCTGGTAACAACTATCTGTGAGGGGTTACCTCACTTCGGAGGAGCTCCTTCTTCTTTCTTGCAAGACAGAAAGTGAAAAGAATGTCACCCATGGGTCCAAAATTGTAAGTTGTCACCGGAACAGGAATAGAGAGGAAATCTTCCAATGGGGACACTTGTTCCAGTATCAACTAAGAGGGAATTTCCATCACAGATTTCTTCTCCCTTCCTTAGGAGGCAGGAATTGAATGGAGTCTCACCAATGAGACCAGAAGAGGAACAGAGAGGACATTTTGCACTGGGAACGCAATGCACATGACCTTTAATGGCATCCCAGTCTTAGTCTGTAGGGTTCAATATTGAGTTGGCCCCACCCTTTGCAGATATAACAGCTTCACCTCTTCTGGGAAGGCTGTCCACAAGGTTTAGGAGTGTCTATGGGAATGTTTGACCATTCTTCCAGAGGTCAGGCACTGATGTTGGATGAGAAGGCCTGACGTTTCCCACCCCGGTTGAGTTATAACTTGGGATGTCTGATTCTGACCCTACGGTAATTTCCAGTACACGTAACGCAAGGGTCACGTTTTACAGGAGAGACAAGGAGAAGACCAGAGTAACCACTCTGAGGTAAGTTAAGGACGGAGGATTCCTTCCCTCTTCTTTAGACACTACCTTTAAGGGAGAATCAACTATGACCTTGTTCACAGGGGTAACCTTCTAAAGGAGAGATAAGGACAAGGCCACTGTTGAATGTTAAAACCTGGGTACCCACTGTAAGAAAAGTGAAAGACAGAACGTTCTTTCTTCTTCCTCGAGGAGGCTTCACTCCATTGGGGAGTGTCTATC
>BLSH010304548.1:0-14622 GCA_018402905.1 Glandirana rugosa | reverse complement strand
CCCCTGCAAAACAACCCCCCACCATAATCCCCCCTCCACCAAATGATTTGGACCAGTGCACAAAGCAAGGTCCATAAAGACATGGATGAGCGAGTTTGGAGTGGAGGAACTTGACTGGCCTGCAGAGAATCCTGACCTCAACCCCATAGAGCACGTTTGGGATGAATTAGAGTGGAGACTGCAAGCCAAGCCTTCTCATCCAACATCAGTGCCTGACCTCACAAATGCACTTCTGGGAGAACGGTCAAACATTCCCATAGACACCTCCTAAACCTTGTGGACAGCCTTCCCAGAAGAGGTGAAGCTCTTATAGCTGCAAAGGGAGGGCCAACTCAATATTGAACCCTATGGACTAAGACTGGGATGCCATTAAAGTTCATGTGCGTGTAAAGGCAGGCAATAAAGATATAAAATAATAATACATTTATTATTTTATATATATATGTATATATATATAAAATAAATAAGTTATTCTAAACATTACTATATATACACCACTGTTTTTTATTATTATGGTTCATATCTATTACTGTAACACAGATATAGAAGTAAAATGTTACTTTGTTATAATAATATATTGACAAATAAACTTCTATTGTGAAAATAAATAAATAAATATAAATATATGAAATATAAATAATAATAAATATATAAAAATATTACTAATTATAAATATAAATATACAAAATATTAATAATAATAAATATACAAAATATTAATAATAAATATATAAATATCAATAATAATACATATAAATATAATAGGAATAATTATAAATACAAATATACAAAATAATAATAATAAATATAAATATATAAAATATTAATAATTATAAATACAAATATATAAAATATTAATAATAATACATATAAATATATAAAATATTAATAATTATAAATACAAATATATAAAATATTAATAATAATAAATATAAATATATAAAATATTAATAATTATAAATACAAATATATAAAATATTAATAATATATCAACCACTAGATGCAGAGGAAACAAAGAAATCTTTAAATATGTTTCAGAAGAAAAAAGATTTTCTATTAAACAAAAGCCAGATCATTTTATGTGCTATTTGATCGATGTGGTAATAATCAGATCTGCACTACATGTCCTGATTGATGATACATTTAGATCTATTCATTCAGTTTTAATCGTTTTGTTAAAATGATCCTCTAACAATGGATTTTTTGCTCTTCCAGACAGGTCCGTCTCTCGATTAACCTCTCAAGCTAAATACCGGCGTACGACAAATGAAAGCGCCACGCCTGATGGATGGAATAAAATTGCCGAATCGATTGAGCAAGGTAGGTCGCTTCGTTTAGCATAAATTTCAATGAGGCAGTCTATCTGTAACGCATCGGCCGATTAGGTCTGTTTGTGTGGCTGCATTGCTGCTGGGACTTGTAGTTCACAACAGCTGCAGGGCACTTGCGCATTCCTATGGAACTGCATTACACAAAAGGGGAGATTTAGCAAAGAGCTGGAGTGCGCAAAATCTGGTGCGGCTCTGCAGAGAAACCAATCAGCTTCACACGAGCGTTCTCCGTAATGCGCATCCGCCTGTTCAGCAGGAGATCCCTCCACTGATCCCGAGATCTCTCCGCTGATCCTGAAATCTATTTGCTGATCCCGAGATCTCTCCGCTGATCCTGAGATCTCTTTGCTGATCCCGAGATCTCTCCGCTGATCCCGAGATCTCTCCACTGATCCCGGGAACTCTCCGCTGATCCAGAGATCTCTCCGCTGATCCTGAGATCTCTTTGCTGATCCCGAGATCTCTCCGCTGATCCTCAGATCTCTCAGCTGATCCCGAGAACTCGCTGCTGATCCTGAGATCTCTCCACTGATCCCCAGATCTCTCCGCTGATCCCGGGAACTCTCCCGCTGATCCAGAGATCTCTCTGCTGATCCTGAGGTCTCTCCGCTGATCCTGAGATCTCTCCGCTGATCCCGAGATCTCTCTGCTGATCCAGAGACCTCTCCGCTGATCCCGAAATCTCTCCGCTGATCCTGAGATCTCTTTGCTGATCCTGAGATCTCTCCCCTGATCCCAATATCTCTCCACTGGTCCTGAGATCTCTTCGCTTATCCCAAGATCTCTCCGCTGATCCCGAGATCTCTCTGCTAATCCCGAAAACTCTCCATTGATCCAGAGATCTCTCCACTGATCCTGAGATCTCTCCGCTAATCCCGAGAACTCTCCGCTGATCGCGAGAACTCTCCGCTGATCCTGAGATCTCTCCGCTGATCCTGAGATCTCTCCGCTGATCCTGAGATCTCTCCGCTGATCCCGAGAACTCTCCGCTGATCCCGAGAACTCTCCACTGATCCTGAGATCTCTCCGCTGATCCCAAGAACTCTCCGCTGATCCAGAGATCGCTCCGCTGATCCCGAGAACTCTCTGCTGATCCTGAGATCTCTCAGCTGACCCCGAGATCTCTCCGCTGATCCCGAGAGCTCTCCGCTGATCCCGAGAGCTCTCCGCTGATCCCGATAACTCTCCGCTGATCGTGAGAACTCTCCGCTCATCCTGAGATCTCTCTGCTGATCCCGAGAACTCTCCGCTGATCCCGAGAACTCTCCGCTGATCCCGAGAACTCTCCGCTGATCCCGAGAACTCTCCGCTGATCCCCGCTGAGCAGGCAGGTGACAGGTCTGTGTCGGCTCCGCTATGCAGAATGGACCCAGACACAACCCCGCCGCTCTCTATAGGGCCGTCAGATGGAAACGGACCACCTGTCATCCGATCCGCCGGATGGATGGGAAACGGATCCCTCATCCATCTGTTTTGATGGACAGGATCAGATGTCAGAAGACACTTGCCAGTCCATAGAGAGCAATGGTTGATCTGATTGGGTCTGCCCGTGTGGAACCAGCCTTTAGTGCCGCTGCAGTGTGGGAACCGCATGCGATTTGACCAGGAATCGCACCGCACTCAGGTTCGAATCCCATGCGATTCTGCAAGTGCGCAAATTTTGCACCGCATCGGTGTAAACCGGCGCTCATTGTCAGAGCTTAATTGAATGAGCTGAATTTAGAAGCTGATTGGCTACCATGCACAGCTGCACAAGGTTCTGAGAGCTCCAGCTTTAGTAACCCCCCCCCCCCCCAAAGTTGCAACGATTGCTGGGTCTAATAATGCCCCCCATCATATCACCTACCTTAATGCAAGAATGCACCGGGCAGGTTTAAAGGGACACTTTTCCCCCCATCATATCACCTACCTTAATGCAAGAATGCAGCGGGCAGATTTAAAGGGACACTTTTCCCCCCATCATATCACCTACCTTAATGCAAGAATGCACCGGGCAGATTTAAAGGGACACTTTTCCCCCCATCATATCACCTACCTAAATACAAGAATGCAGCGGGCAGGTTTAAAGGGACACTTTTCCCCCCATCATATCACCTACCTTAATGCAAGAATGCACCGGGCAGATTTAAAGGGACACTTTTCCCCCCATCATATCACCTACCTTAATGCAAGAATGCACCGGGCAGATTTAAAGGGACACTTTTTGGCTACCATGCACAGCTGCACAAGGTTCTGAGAGCTCCAGCTTTAGTAACCCCCCCCCCCCCCAAAGTTGCAACGATTGCTGGGTCTAATAATGCCCCCCATCATATCACCTACCTTAATGCAAGAATGCATCGGGCAGGTTTAAAGGGACACTTTTCCCCCCATCATATCACCTACCGTAATGCAAGAATGCAGCGGGCAGATTTAAAGGGACACTTTGCCCCCCATCATATCACCTACCTAAATGCAAGAATGCACCGGGCAGGTTTAAAGGGACACTTTGCCCCCCATCATATCACCTACCTAAATGCAAGAATGCAGCGGGCAGGTTTAAAGGGACACTTTGCCCCCCATCATATCACCTACCTAAATGCAAGAATGCACCGGGTAGGTTTAAATGGACACTTTGCCCCCCATCATATCACCTACCTAAATGTAAGAATGCACCGGCAGGTTTAAAAGGACACTTTGCCCCCAGTCATATCACCTACCTAAATGCAAGAATGCACCGGGCAGGTTTAAAGGGACACTTTGCCCCCCAGTCATATCACCTACCTAAATGCAAGAATGCACCGGGCAGGTTTAAAGGGACACTTTGCCCCCCATCATATCACCTACCTAAATGCAAGAATGCAGCGGGCAGGTTTAAAGGGACACTTTGCCCCCCATCATATCACCTACCTAAATGCAAGAATGCACCGGGCAGGTTTAAAGGGACACTGCCTGTCTCTTTAAACCTGCCCGGTGCATTCTTGCATTAAGGTAGGTTATATGATGGTTCTGAGCTTAATGCCCCTGCACTGATGAAGAGAGCGCATCTCTCGAAAGCTTGTCGTGAAAGGGGCGTTAGTGTGAATAACAGGGGGTCACGTATAAAATCGTCAGCTGCGCGGTCAGGATGGGGTTAACGCTGCGGTGACATTTAGTGACAGGCAGCAGGGGTCACTCTGGGGTCACACTGCAGCATAATGAGGCAGCTCCATCCCAACCACGTGTATTTATCCCCCCCACATGTGTCCAGGGGCCACACCCACCGGACCTCTAAATGGCCAAATCCTTGGCATGGCCACCCCCCAGCTACCGGCTTTACTTTCCATTGGCAGATCCGCCTGCCGGTCACTTTCCAGACGGGGCCCGGTGATGTCACTGTCTGGAAACGCCCCCTCCCCCCCTCCTCCTCGTGTCCTAAGGGAACATTTAAAGAGGCAGAAGCCATTTAATTATGCTGCAGCCTCTTCCTCCTCCCGGCTCAGGTTATTAATTTACAGGCTGGGCATTCCTGACACGATTCCATAGATCCGGGCTTGCCAACGGAAAGATATGCGCGGCGTATATATTGGCGTGATACCTTTTTAAAAATTTACACGGCCGTGTCAGCATCTATAAAGGTTCCCATAGAGGTCACGCGAACAGCTGTCTCCGCATCTAGCTGGTCGTTTAAATGACAGCGCCGTAAACGTAGCAGACGATGCCCCGCCCGGCTTGGCGGTCCAAGAGCCCCATACACAGCAGATGTTATCCAATTTTAGTTGTGAGGGGGTAACCTTAAAATTAAAAGGGGTACTCTGCACATAATATGACGCCAGTTACACCCGAATAAAGGCTACTGGAAGACCTGATCAGGTTTCCCCTCTAATTCATCCCAAAGGTGTTGAGGTCAGGACTCTGTGCAGGGCAGTCAAGTTCCTCCACCGCAAACTCGCTCATCCATGTCTTTATGAACCTTGCTTTGTGCGCTGGTCCAAATCATTTGGTGGAGGGGGGATTATGGTGTGGGGGTTGTTTTTCAGGGGTTGGGCTTGGCCCCTTAGTTCCAGTTATGGAACTCTTAAGGCGTCGGCATACCAAGGCATTTTGGACAATTTCATGCTCCCAACTTTGTGGGAAGAGTTTGGGGATGGCCCCGTCCTGTTCCAACATGACTGTGCACCACTGCACAAAGCAAGGTCCATAAAGACATGGATGAGCGAGTTTGGGGTGGAGGAACTTGACTGGCATGCACAGAGTCCTGACCTCAAACCAATAGAACACCTTTGGGATGAATTAGAGCGGAGACTGAGAGCCAGGCTTTCTGGTCCAACATCAGTGCCTGACCTCATAAATGCTCTTCTGGAAGAATGGTCAAACATTCCCATAGACACTCCTAAACCTTGTGGACAGCCTTCCCAGAAGGTGTGGGGTTGATTTTCAGGGGTTGGGCTTGGCCCCTTAGTTCCAGTGAAGGGAACTCTTAAGGGGTCAGCATACCAAGACATTTTGGACAATTTCATGCTCCCAACTTTGAGGGAAGAGTTTGGTGATGGCCCCTTCCTGTTCCAACATGACTGCCCACCACTGCACAAAGCAAGGTCCATAAAGACATGGATGAGCGAGTTTGGGGTGGAGGAACTTCACTGGCCTGCACAGAGTCCTGACCTCAAACCAATAGAACACCTTTGGGATGAATTAGAGCGGAGACTGAGAGCCAGGCTTTCTGGTCCAACATCAGTGCCTGACCTCATAAATGCTCTTCTGGAAGAATGGTCAAACATTCCCATAGACACTCCTAAACCTTGTGGACAGCCTTCCCAGAAGGTGTGGGGTTGATTTTCAGGGGTTGGGCTTGGCCCCTTAGTTCCAGTGAAGGGAACTCTTAAGGTGTCAGCATACCAAGACATTTTGGACAATTTCATGCTCCCAACTTTGAGGGAAGAGTTTGGTGATGGCCCCTTCCTGTTCCAACATTACTGCCCACCACTGCACAAAGCAAGGTCCATAAAGACATGGATGAGCGAGTTTGGGGTGGAGGAACTTGTTCATGAGTGTGTAAAGGCAGGCGCCCCATTATGTCCCAATGTTGGGAACATAAAATTGTCCAAAATGTCTTAAAAGAGGGGAATTCCTTGGGCAGATTATCAAAGTAACCCTAATGAAAGTTAGGCTGACCCCATCCCTCGTGTTTGGAAAACAGAGCAAGAACCCCCTAAATGGGACTTTAAATTGGGACAACCAACTCATCAAGAGGAGAACAAATTATAAAAACAAATCAAAGTTTATTTGTACACATTAACCGCTTGCCGACCGCTGGTCGGCATTTGACGGCAACAGTGTGGCTCGATAACGCAAAACTCCGTCATACGACGGCGGCCGCGAGATTGAGCCCAGTGAGCGCGCACGAGCCACCAGAGGCGCGCCCGCGCGCTCACTGTGTCCGGGGAGTTGATCTCCGCTGGCCACCCGCGATGGCCCCCCCCGGAGTGAAAAAACGGAGGTCGGTGTAAGTAAACACGGACCTCCGTTCTGTGAGGGGGGAAGGGCTGTGATCACAGCCTTCCTCTACATGGAAGCTGTGATCACTTCCCTTCTCCTGTTAGGGCAGCCCCCATACAGTTAGAACGCCCAGGGAACACAGTTAACCCTTAGAGCGCCCCCTGCAGGTTAACCCCTTCACTGCCAATGGCATTTACACAGTAATCAGTGCATTTTTATAGCACTGACCGCTTTATAAATGCCAATGGTCCCAAAAAAGTGTCAAAATGGTCCAACATGTCCGCTGAAATATCGCAGTACCGCTAAAAATCGCAGATCGCCGCCATTACTAGTAAAAAATAAAAAAAAAATAAAAACCCCAGAAATGAATTCTCATCATCCGTAAACGCAACCACTTTTGCGCAAACCAATCAATAAACGCCGATTGCGATTTTTTTTATCACAAATATGAGGAAGAATATAAATCGGCCAAAACCGATGAAAAAAAAATGTTTTTTTATATTTTTTTTTTGGATTTGTATTCTAGCAAAAAGTAAGAAATTTGGGTTTTTTTGCAAAATTGTCGCTCTTCTTTTGTTTATAGCGGCGATCAGAAATGACGCAGTGGTGATCAAATACCACCAAAAGAAAGCTCTATTTGTGGGGAAAAAAGGACGCAAATTTCGTTTGGGTACAACGTCGCACGACCGCGCAATTGTCAGTTAAAGCGACACAGCGCTGAATCGCAAAAAGTGCTCCGGTCCTAAAGCTGGAAATCCTTCCGGGGCTGAAGTGGTTAAAAACGGTAAAACAACGCATATAATCAAAGCAACATAAGACATAAGTGCACAAGGGAACAGGAAGAGTGTGTCCCCATGATAAGACGATAGCAAGTGACAAATGCAATGACAAAATGGTGAAAGACCACTGGTCTGCCCCACATTGGGGGTAGAGCAAGACCCAACGCGTTTCGATGTAACAGAGATATCTTCCTCAGGGGTAGGTGGTCGGTAATTAAAAGCAATAATCATCCGGGACCGGATGTTTCATACTTATAATCTGGTAATCAAGGGACATCCACTCCAGAAAATATTTCAGATGTCAGGATAAACGATATGGAAAACATTGGCCAAACACGATTTGTTGCCAAAAACGGTAACAAAAGGGGTTCCCAGAAGGGGAAAGGCCAAGGTTAGTGTGATGACACACATAGATCTGGCAGGAAATAATCCCCAAAGAGGGGGAATTCCAATAATAGAGACCAAAAGTATGTAGTAGTGGTGACAGAGTTGAGGTGCCGATGATTTCCATCTAGTCACCCCCAAAAGGGGGCACCCGAAAGGGTTATTGTGAGACACACCGCCCTTGAACGGTCAACAACCCGATATCTTCAAAGTACTCCAGCAAAAAGCCGCATCAGCACCTGTCCTAGAAGACACCACAAGGAACGATCCTGGGCGAATGAGATCCTTGGCAGTCCAAGAGCCCCATACACAGCAGATGTTATCCAATTTTAGTTGTGAGGGGGTAACCTTAAAATTAAAAGGGGTACTCTGCACTCTGCACATAATATAACGCCAGTTACACCCGAATAAAGGCTACTGGAAGACCTGATCAGGTTTCCCCTCTAATTCATCCCAAAGGTGTTCTATCGGGTTGAGGTCAGCTTTGGGATGAATTGGAGTGGAGACTGAGAGCCAGGCTTTCTCGTCCAACATCAGTGCCTGACCTCTGGAAGAATGGTCAAACATTCCCATAGACACTCCTAAACCTTGTGGACAGCCTTCCCAGAAGAGGTGAAGCTGTTATAGCTGCAAAAGGTGGGCTGACTCAATATTGAACCCTATGGAGTAAGACTGGGATGCCATTAAAGTTCATGTGCATGTAAAGGCAGGCGTCCCAATACTTTTGGTAATATAGTGTATTTCGAGTGCGAGATCATGGTTAAAAAAAATAATTTGCTGTGTTCGCCCCTGAGTTACCATTGAGTATGTGTCCTATATAAATGGCCACACTTTTTTAATTATTATTTATTGTTTCTATCACATGACCCTGGGGTGCCTCCAGAAGTTGCTGGGCAGGCGGTAGTGGGCAGATCAGTCCTGTGCCTGAGAGTGCCTGGATAGTTCCAGCACCAATGTCACTCACCAGAGCAAGCGATCCAGGACCGGTGACTCCCACCAATGTCGGGGCACCTCTCCCGCCTATGTCAGGGGGCACCTCTCCCGCCAATGTCAGAGGGCACCTCTCCCGCCAATGTCAGAGGGCACCTCTCCCACAATTGTCAGGGGGCAACTCTCCTGGCAATGTCAGGGGACACCTCTCCCACCAATGTCAGAGGGCACCTCTCCCGCCAATGTTAGAGGGCACCTCTCCCACCAATGTCAGAGGGCACCTCTCCCACCAATGTCAGAGGGCAACTCTCCCACCAATGTCAGAGGGCACCTCTCCCACCAATGTCAGAGGGCACCTCTCCCACCAATGTCAGAGGGCACCTCTCCCGCCAATGTCAGAGGGCACCTCTCTCACCAATGTCAGGGGGCGATTCTCCCGCCAATGTCAGGGGGCACCTCTCCCACCAATGTCAGGGCGCACATCTCCCACCAATGTCAAAGGGCACCTCTCCCACCAATGTCAGGGGGCACCTCTCCCGCCAATGTCAGAGGGCACCTCTCTCACCAATGTCAGGGGGCGCCTCTCCCACCAATGTCAGGGGGCACATCTCCCACCAATGTCAAAGGGCACCTCTCCCACCAATGTCAGGGGGCACCTCTCCTGCCAATGTCAGGGGGCACCTCTCCCGCCAATGTCAGGGGGACCTCTCCCGCCAATGTCAGGGGACACCTCTCCCGCCAATGTCAGGGGGCACCTCTCCCGTCAATGTCAGGGGGCACCTCTCCCGCCAATGTCAGGGGGCACCTCTCTCACCAATGTCAGGGGGCAACTCTCCCAAAACTACCAATAGCTGGTCACATGATCTTGGTATCACTGCGTTTGATTGGCCAGCAAACTCCCCTGAGCTAAACCCCATAGAGAATCTGCGGGGAATTGTCAAGAGGAAGATGAGAGACACCAAACCCAACAATGCAGAGGAGCTGAAGGCCGCTATCAAAGCAACCTGGGCTTCCATAACCGCAGCAGTGCCACAGGCTGATCGCCTCCATGCCACGCAGCACTGATGCAGTAATTCATGCAAAAGGAGCCCCAACCAAGTATTCAGTGCATCCTATAATGTATAGACACTCCTAAACCTTGTGGGCGGCCTTCCCAGAAGAGTTGAAGCTGTTAGAGCTGCAAAGGGTGGGCCAACTCAATAGTTCATGTGCGTGTAAAGGCAGGTGTCCCAATACTTTTGGTAATATAGTGTATGTTTGCATGAAAGCCACCATGTCCTGTTTTGGGGGGGCACCTCATTTTCGAGAAGTTCTCTCAACTAACAAGTGTTTGATTGTCAGCTCATTAGGGTAGGGCCTTCTATTCCTCCCATTTCCGGCTTCCACCTCTCTATTGACCCTCATCGTTTGGCATCTTCTACAAAAAAAAAGTTCCTAATAAAAAGTGGCCGGGAACCAGCCAAAGGTCACCAGAAACTATAAACGGATGTCTTTGGCACAAACCGGGCTCCTCATACATTGGCGCAAACTGGGCTCCTCATACATTGGCACAAACCGGGCTCCTCATACAGTGGCACAAACCGGGCTCCTCATACATTGGCACAAAGTGGGCTCCTCATACACTGGCACAAACCGGGCTCCTCATACATTGGCACAAAGTGGGCTCCTCATACATTGGCACAAACCGGGCTCCTCATACATTGGCACAAACCGGGCTCCTCATACATTGGCACAACCCGGGCTCCTCATACATTGGTACAAAGCGGGTTTGTTGCAGATCGCTCAGCTTGTGACAAAAAAATAAAAATAAAGGTGAATCCTTCTTTAGTGCCGACGCCTTTGGCACAAACCGGGCTCCTCATACATTGGCACAAACCAGGCTCCTCATACATTGGCACAAAGACGGCTCCTCATACATTGGCACAAACCGGGCTCCTCATACATTGGCACAAACTGGGCTCCTCATACATTGGCACAAAGTGGGCTCCTCATACATTGGCACAAACCGGGCTACTCATACATTGGCACAAACCGGGCTCCTCATACATTGGCACATAGCGGGCTTCTCATACACTGGCACAAACTGGGCTGCTCATACATTGGCACAAACCGGGCTCCTCATACATTGGCACATAGCGGGCTTCTCATACATTGGCACAAACCGGGCTCCTCATACATTGGCACAAACCAGGCTCCTCATACATTGGCACAAAGACGGCTCCTCATACATTGGCACAAACCGGGCTCCTCATACACTGGCACAAACCGGGCTCCTCATACATTGGCACATAGCGGGCTTCTCATACATTGGCAGAAACCGAGCTCCTCATACATTGGCAGAAACCGGGCTCCTCATACATTGGCACAAACCGGGCTCCTCATACATTGGCACAAACCGGGCTCCTCATACATTGGCACAAAGCTCGGCTTCTGACAAAAAAAGGTGAATGGTTCTTTAGTGCCAGGCCGAGTGTGGAAATGAAATCCCTTTCCTAGGTAAGCAGGATGGAGGCCGGGGTGCTGCGCTGTGTCTCACTTTGTGTAATGCAGAGTTTTTCGGGAAGGATTAATACTGCAGTAGGTTTTATAGCCTCCGTTACCTGCTGGGGATGTTGCAGAGATTTCCATAGCTTGTAGTTTGGGAAGAATGCGACTTTTTATGGAGACTGCTGAGATGATAAAACGGTCCATGGTGTTGGGGGGGGGGGGGGCGACGGGAGGAGTGGGAGGGGGTGGGCAATGGAGATAGACGGGGAAATTATATAGACGAAACAGAGAGAGATTTACTAAAACTGGAGCGCTCAGAATCCGGTGCAGCTCTGCATAGCAACCAATCAGCTTCCAGCTTCAGCTTGCCCCGTTAAGCTTTGACAATGAAACCTAGAAGCTGATTGGTCACTATGCTCAGCTGCACCAGATTCTCGTTTTTTAGTGATCACAGGGGGGCGATCCGACTTCGGTGCAACTTTGCGAGGCGATTTTTAACGCAACTTTGGGCGACAAGCTTTTATGTGTTTTTGAGGCTTCGGTGGTGCTTCGATGAGGCTTCAGTGGTGCTTCGATGAGGCATCAGTGGTGCTTCAATGAGGCTTCAGTGGTGCTTCAATGAAGCTTCGGTGGTGCTTCAATGAGGCTTCAGTGGTGCTTCAATGCGGCTTCAGTGGTGCTTCGATGAGGCATCAGTGGTGCTTCAATGAGGCTTCAGTGGTGCTTCGATGAGGCTTTAGTGGTGCTTCGATGAGGCATCAGTGGTGCTTCAATGAGGCTTCAGTGGTGCTTCGATGAGGCTTTAGAGGTGCTTCAATGAGGCTTTGGTGGTGCATCAATGAGGCGTCAATGGTGCTTCAATGAGGCTTCGGTGGTGCTTCAATGAGGCTTTAGTGGTGCTTCAATGAGGCTTCATTGGTGCTTCAATGAGGCTTTAGTGGTGCTTCAATGAGGCTTCATTGGTGCTTCAATGAGGCTTCGGTGGTGCTTCAATGAGGCTTCAGTGGTGCTTCAATGAGGCTTCAGTGGTGCTTCAATGAGGCTTCGGTGGTGCGTCAATGAGGCTTCGGTGGTGCTTCAATGAGACTTTGGTGGTGGGTCAATGAGGCATCAATGGTGCTTCAATGAGGCTTCGGTGGTGCTTCAATGAGGCTTCAGTGGTGCTTCAATGAGGCTTCGGTGGTGCTTCAATGAGGCTTTGGTGGTGCGTCAAGAGGCTTCGGTGGTGCTTCAATGAGGCTTCGGTGGTGCTTCAATGAGGCTTCAGTGGTGCTTCAATGAGGCTTCAGCGGTGCTTCAATGAGGCTTCAGTGGTGCTTCAATGCAGCTTCCGTGGTGCTTCAATGAGGCTTCAGTGGTGCTTCAATGAGGCTTCGGTGGTGCTTCAATGAGGCTTCGGTGGTGCTTCAATGACGCTTTGGTGGTGCTTCAATGAGGCTTCAGTGGTGCTTCAATGAGGCATCGGTGGTGCGTCAATGAGGCGTCAATGGTGCTTCAATGAGGCTTCGGTGGTGCTTCAATGAGGCTTCGGTGGTGCTTCAATGCAGCTTCCGTGGTGCTTCAATGAGGCTTCAGTGGTGCTTTGATGAGGCTTCGGTGGTGCTTCAATGCGGCTTCAGTGGTGCTTCAATGGGGCTTCGGTGGTGCTTCGATGAGACTTCAGTGGTGCTTCGATGAGGCTTCGGTGGTGCTTCAATGAGGCTTTGGTGGTGCTTCGATGGTGCTTCGATGAGGCTTCGGTGGTGCTTCAATGAGGCTCTTTTGAATTTGAAGCTTGGCCAATGCCCTGTGTGTTTGTTGATATCTCACACCTACAATTTCTCTAAAACAAAGCATAGCTAAAGCTGAATTAAAGCCTCTGAAAAGCTGCAGGTGCTTCAAGCGAGCTTCAAACAAGCTTTGTCATAGACATCTATGGAGGCGTTGAAGAGGCTATGAAGCCTGGCTAAAGCTACATGGGGTATAATTTTTGAAGCGAAGCAAAGCCAACGCAAGGTGTAAACAGGGCTGTAAGCCAACCATTTTATTTAGTGACCAGAGCTTTGATTGGCATTAAGCTTGATTGAGCTTTAACAACGCCTGTCTGACGCCCTGTTTTGAAGCAAAGCGTAAACGAGCCCTTAGGGCCGGTTCACACAGGGGCGATCCGACTACGGGGACGACTTTGCTAGGCGATTTGAACACGACTTCAAGGTGATTTCAGCGCGACTTTGGGCGACTTACAACGCGACCTGCATGCCAGGCGACTTTGCCTGTGGCCAATCAGAGAAGAGAGGGAGGGGGGTTGCCTTAAAAAATTATTTTCTTTTTCCTGTAAAGTCGCTTCAATATAGATGGGGGATCCGACTTGGAGGCGACTTCCATTGAATTCTATGGGCAAAAGTCGGATAGAAGTCGCCTTGAAGTAGCACAGGAACCTTTTCTGAAGTCGGAGCGACCTCATTAGAGTACATTAAGACGGCGCCCATTCACTTCAATGGGATTTAAGATGTCAAGCGACTTGGGGCGAAACAAGTTGGATCGCAAGTCGCCTAGGTGTGAACCGGCCCTTAACCTACGCAGCTGTGCATGGTAACCAATTAGCTTCTATCAGCTTCTATCTCCAGCCCTCGCTCACATTGGAGCGATTTGACAGGTCAAATCGCATGACAAGTCGCAGCCTAATGGCGGCAACGGCACCGTTCCAGTTGGTGCAAAAGTAGTTCCTGCGCTCGGCGCAGTCTTTAATATTGATTGGACCCTGGGCAAAAACTTTTTTGGGCCCCCCCCCCAAATCTACTTGTCAACTATTTGCAGGCAGCGTGGGTTCGAGGGCAGGCTGCTTTGGGCCCCACAATAATGACTGGGCCCAGGGCAGCTGCCCCTTTTGCCCTGTGTTAAAGATGCCCTGCCGGCGTTACTTTTGCCGAATTTGGTTGCGACTTCAATGGAGCTCTGAGGAAGGGAGCATGTCCCCCGAAACGCGTCAGGGCTAAAACCTAGAAGCTGATTGGTTACCATGCACAGCTGCACCAGATTCTGTATGCCCCCGTTTTAGTAAATCTCCCCCAGGGCCGGGACAAGCAGTGGGCAGAAGGGGCGGCCGCCCTGGGTATCACGTGATGTGGGGGTCACCCCACATGGAGATTGAGGGGAGGGGAATTGTGTTGTAAGGTGGAATTTGGGGGTTGCAGGGAGTAGGTATTATTCAAGGAGGGTAAATTTTGTGGGGGTGCTAAGAGTTGTGATTTAGGGGGATTTGTGTTGGAACGGGGATGG
>BLSH010304525.1:37325-50602 GCA_018402905.1 Glandirana rugosa | reverse complement strand
GGGGGGGGGGGGGGGGGGGCCACCTCTCCCGCCACAGATAAAAGTTTTTTTTTTGCGGCGAATCCGCCGCAGAGGCCACTGTTATCTGAAACAGAAATGGCTGCTGAAAACCACGATACCGGGGTTATGGTAGCCATCTGCTACAATAACAACGGTATTCCACTTCAAAGGGCCGCCGTATAATGACTCCGGGCGGTCTGGAAGTGGTTAAAGTGGCTGTAAACCTTCTCATATACCCAGAGAAGTGACTGGCCTCAGACCATAAACAGAGATGAAACAAATCCTTCTACATACGTTACGTCTTCTCTTGTCTACAACCCTTCAAACTCTTCAAAAGTTCATATTTGTGGATAAAATTCCTTCTGCATCTGTTAGGAGTACAGAGGAGGGGACGGAGAGCTGCAGTTACAGCTCTTATACAGTATGTAAGAGCTGATTGGAGGAAAGAGACACCCCCCCCCCCTCCACATACGCAAAGGAACATGCAGAGCTGTATTCTGAATAGACTTGCTCTGTGCTTATCTCCTTCCCCGTCAGAAAAGTCACTCATGCCGATTACAGAGGAGTGAAGAACCAGAGAGAAACGACATTCAGAGCTTTGGAGAGAGACAAGTAAACATCACAGCTACATGTGCTTAGTTCAGGTTTCATGACCGAGGTTTACAACCACTTCAGCCCCGGAAGGATTTCACACTTTAGGACCAGAGCCCCTTTTGCGATTCGGCACTGCGTCGCTTTAACTGACAATTGCGCGGTCGTTCGGTCGTTGTACCCTAACGAAATGTGCGTCCTTTTTTTCCCACAAATAGAGCTTTCTGTTGGTGGTATTTGATCACCGCTGCGTCATTTCTGATTGCCGCTATAAACAAAAGAGCGACAATTTTGCAAAAAAACACCAAATTTCTTACTTTTTGCTAAAATACAAATCCAAAAAATAAATACAAAAAAAATTTTTTTTCATCGGTTTTGGCCGATTTATATTCTTCCTCATATTTGTGATTTAAAAAAAATCGCAATCGGCATTTATGGATTGGTTTGCGCAAAAGTGGCTGCGTTTACGGATGATGAGAATTCATTTCTGGGATTTTTATTTATTTTTACTAGTAATGGCGGTGATCTGCGATTTTTAGCGGTGCTGCGATATTGGGGCGGACATGTCGGACCATTTTGACACTTTTTTGGGAGCATTGGCATTTATACAGCGATCAGTGCTATAAAAATGCACTGATTACTGTGTAAATGCCATTGGCAGTGAAGGGGTTAACCTACAGTGGGCGCTCTAAGGGTTAACTGTGTTCCCTGGGTGTTCTAACTGTGGGGGGACTGCCCTAGCAAGGGAAGGGAAGTGATCACAGCTTCCATATAGAGGAAGGCTGTGATCACAGCCCTTCCCCCTCTCACAGAACGGAGATCCGCGTTTACTTACACGGACCTCCGTTCTTTCAGTGCGGGGGGGGGGCATCGCGGGTAGCCGGTGGCAATCGAGTCCCCTGCACCTGCTCCCTGCCCCCCCCCCACCAAACACAGTGAGCGCGCGGGCGCGCCTCCGGCAGCGTGCGCGCGCTCACAGTGCACGATCTCGCAGCCGCCGTCGTATGACGACGGTTTGCGTTATCGAGCCACTTTGTCGCCGTCAAACTGCGGTTGACGGTCGGCAAATGTTTAATATGTACAGCATGGAGGAAAGAAGGGAAAGGGGAGACATGACGGAAACCTTTAAATACATCAAGGAGTTGAATAAGCTTCGGGAGGGCTGTATTTTTAATATGAAACCAAAATCAGGACATGACCTCAAACTAACTGGAGGAAAGTTCAAATCTTTTCTATATCTCACAGTGCAGCAACTGCTCTCCCCCTATCCATGTGTCTGGATGGTGACTGTATCATTGTGTGTGTCAGGTTCCTATAAGGTGTCAGGATGTCACTGTCTATTTCTCCATGGAGGAGGGGGAGTATTTAGAAGGACACAAGGATCTCTACAAGGACCTCATGATGGACAATCAGCCGCCCCTCACATCACCGGGTAAGAGGAGACTTTATTGTAAAGGAGAGAGCAGTACGGGGGCTCCACCTAGACCCCCCATCATCTGATAAACACATAGAAACAATGTATTCAGTCAGTGTTGTGTTTCCTACAGATGGATCCAGTAATGGGAACCCACCAGAGAGATGTCCCCGTCCTCTGTATTCCCGGGATTCCACACAGGAAGGTCACCCCATCCCTCACCATCATCAGGTAGATGAGGAACAATTATTGGTAGTTATGATTTATATACAAGCATGTTTGTTACCAGAATATTTTATTCTATATTCAGAGTGGAAGCCTCGGGGATGATAATATTGATGTTAAAGAAGAGTATAAAGAGGAGGATGAGGAGTATGGAGTGATGGAGGAGTTTTCAGAAGGACACAAGGATATGATGGAGCCACCTAATACCAGGAACCCACCAGAGAGATGTCCCCGTCCTCTGTATTCCCGGGATTCCACACAGGAAGGTCACCCCATCCCTCACTGTTACAAGGTTGGTGGGACGGAACAACTAAAACATGGACTGGTGGAGATAATGTTTGAATTTCCCTTTGGGATCAATAAAATATTCTGTATTTCTTATGTGATGTCACAGGCTAAAGCTTATATTTTACAGATGTTATTTTCTATCATTTTCTTGGTTTAGGGTGAAGATCTGATAGATATAAAAGTTGAGGTTAAATCAGAAGAAGAAGAAGAGAGGTGTGTGAGGGATGATCAGCAGTCTATGGAGGAGGATGGAATAACGGGGACATTTATAGAGGAGGACACTCCTACAGAGATCAGCTCAGGTGGGTCATTAAAAATCTGATAAAAGAAGTGAGCTTGGCGCTGTCTGTGTTTTGTGTTATAAAGCAGGGATGGGTTGGTGAGAATTGATTACTGAGTGCTAGTAATATAATTCATATAAAAAATATGTATAAAATAAAATATGTAAAAAAGAGATTTATGTAAAAAAACGGGAATGCAGTAAATTCATCAATTATATATAAATGAAATTAAGGTGCAGATATTGTGTCAATAAAATGCAAAAACACCAAACATGTGCATATAAAACAGTGCAAATAAGTAAAAGTGCAAGCAGTGCAACGCTGTACCAGAATTTTAGAATTTCAAACCTCACAGGTATGTTTACAGGGATTTTTTTGAGCCAACTCCTGTAAATGAAGGTCTGCTCAGACCGGGATCGCCAAGTCAGCTCTCCCGTGGACCTGTTTCCTTACTTGCGCTCCGTCACGAAAGGAACCCCTCTCGGTCACGCCCTCGTGTCAAGGCAGATCCACATATAACAAAGAAGAGACTCCAATGTAAAAGTAATCAGAGGCAGCAATTGCTGCAAAGTAGTATAGACTCACGGTTAGGCTTTGAGAAAGTCTCCTAGCGGAAGTCAGACAGGTGGATCGTATGAGGCTTCCTGTGTTCCACCAGTCTCAAGCCGGAAGTACGTAATGACGCTCACTGGCTCCGCCTTACGCGTTTCGTCATAGCAACGTCATCGGTTTTTTACATAAATCTCTTTTTTACATTTTTTACATATTTTTTTTATAAATATTTTTTATATGAATTATATTATTAGCACTCAGTAATCAATTCTCACCAACCCATCCTGCTTTATAACACAAAACACAGACAGCGCCAAGCTCACTTCTTTTATCAGATTTTTATACACCTGACACCCTAGGGGTGTCTTAGTGAGGGCAGCAGTCTTCTGATTTTTACCATCAGTTTTTACCATCTGAGTTTACCACTTTATCAGACTGTAGTGTTGGGCAGCGCCACACCACACCTTTTTATACATTGATCACAGGTGGGTCATTAACACTAAATCCATTCCTCCACCCATACTGCTAACTGATTGGTCCAGAGTAGGGCGGGGACTGGGTGATATCAGCCTGTAATCCCCTGGTCACTTTCCTGAGCTGTGTTCCCCATCCTGTATTCCTGTATTTCTCTCCGATAATCTTCCTTCTCTGTGCTGCAGACACAATTTATGGATCTAGACTGCATTTATGGAGATTCTGGGGTTCAGCTGGCAGCAAAATGTTTGATTTTCACCATAGGCGTTACTCAGCCTAGGCACCTGGGGTATGTTCATTGAGTCTTCTGCCCCATGCCCGGGTCTAGTAAGATCTCTGACAGAACAATTATCCCGGGGTTACTTGCTCTGTTATTTGCTGGCTGTGCCGGGTGGAGGGATCTGTCTGTAGAGTCTCAGACCCAAGTCACTGAGTGCAGTCTCAGGAGATGGGAGGCAGCAGTGTGGGACCTCTGCAACTTGTCTCCAGTAATCATTTCATCCACCACTGATTACTGAATTATGAGTCCTCCTGACCATTACACTTTATACTCTGTATTGTACATTACATACTCCTGACCCATGCATTATATACTCTATATTGTACATTACATACTCCTGACCCCTGCACTATATACTCTATGTTGTACATTACATACTCCTAACCCTCGTCCTATAATTCCCTCATCACTGTCACTCCTATAAAAGACAGTTCTCGTTGTTTCCTCACTCTCTGACTAAGGTCCATGAATAAAGAAATGAACTGGTAGGAGATCAGAGGAGCCATTTACTCGTTACCTTGAGGGGGGAATTGTAAGATCCTCAGAGACAAAGCTGTCTGATGTGGGCGGAGTCCTGGTTTAGGGGAACCAATCAGCTGATGTCTAGTAATAATCTTTGTATTTCTATTTTAGTAGATGGACGGGAGATGAGGAAAACCTCAGAGGATCGTCTCACTTTGTCTCCAGACTGTAAAGTAGAAGATGAGGACATCACACAGTATAGTCCAGGAGAAAACCCGACTACCTCCAATGTCCATCCGGCACCACACAGTGTAGATGGACCATCGTATTCCTCTTATCCTGAGGATCCTCAGACTGTGAGGGACGGTGCCGGACCATCGTATTCCTCTTATCCTGAGGAACCTCAGACTGTGAGGGACGGTGCCGGACCATCGTATTCCTCTTATCCTAAGGAACCTCAGACTGTGAGGGACGGTGCTGGACCATCGTATTCCTCTTATCCTGAGGAACCTCAGACTGTGAGGGACGGTGCCGGACCATCGTATTCCTCTTATCCTGAGGAACCTCAGACTGTGAGGGACAGTGCCATCCTTTCAACACATAAGAACTTTCCCTGTAGTGAGTGCGGGAAGTGGTTCCGTTTTATATCTGACCTTCATGTACATAAAAGAACTCACACAGGTGAGAAGCCGTATTCCTGTACCTGGTGTAGGAAATGTTTTGTTCAAAAATCAGATCTTGTCTTACATCAAAGATCTTGCCTGTATGAAAAACCGTATTCATGTATTGAGTGCGGGAAATGTTTTGTACAGAAGTCACTTCTTATCACACATCAAAGATCTCATACAGGGAGTAGTCCAGGAGAAAACCAGGCTACCTCAAATGTCCATCCTTCACCACACAGTGTAGATGGACCATCGTATTCCTCTTATCTTGAGGAACCTCAGACTGTGAGGGACGGTGCCGGACCATCGTATTCCTCTTGTCCTGAGGAACCTCAGACTGTGAGGGACGGTGCCGGACCATCGTATTCCTCTTATCCTGAGGAACCTCAAACTGTGAGGGACGGTGCCGGACCATCTTATTCCTCTTATCCTGAGGAACCTCAGACTGTGAGGGACGGTGCTGGACCATCGTATTCCTCTTATCCTGAGGAACCTCGGACTGTGAGGGACGGTGCCGGACCATCGTATTCCTCTTATCCCGAGGAACCTCAGACTGTGAGGGACGGTGCCGGACCATCGTATTCCTCTTATCCTGAGGAACCTCAGACTGTGAGGGACGGTGCCGGACCATCGTATTCCTCTTATCCCGAGGAACCTCAGACTGTGAGGGACGGTGCTGGACCATCGTATTCCTCTTATCCTGAGGAACCTCGGACTTTGAGAGATGTTGCCATTGTTCGAACACATAAGAGGTTTTCCTGTACTGAGTGTGGGAAGTGTTTCCAATCTAAATCCAAACTTAATCTTCATAAAAGAACTCACACGGGAGAGAAGCCATATTTCTGCCTTGAGTGCGGAAAAAGTTTTTCATGTAAGTCCAATCTTTCCAGACATCAGAGGTATCACACAGGTGAGAAGGCATATCCCTGTCCTATTTGTGGGAAATGCTTTGTACTAAAGTCACAACTTTCTACACACCGGAGTTCTCACACGTGGTATGGTCCAGGAGAAAACCGGGCTACCTCCAATGTCCATCCAGCACCACACAGTGTAGATGGACCATCGTATTCCTCTTATCCTGAGGAACCTCAGACTGTGAGGGACAGTGCCGTCCTTCCAACAGATAAGAACTTTTCCTGTAGTGAGTGCGGGAAGTGTTTCCATTTAAAATCTGACCTTTATGAGCATAAAAGAACTCACACTGGGGATATGCCGTATTCCTGTACCTGGTGTAGGAAATGTTTTGTTCAAAAATCAGATCTTGTCTTACATCAAAGATCTTGCCTGTATGAAAAATTGTACTCATGTGTTGAGTGTGGGAAATGTTTTCTACAAAGATCAGAACTTTTCAGGCATCAAAAATTTCACACGAGGGAGAAGGCACTTTCCTGTCCTGAGTGCGGGAAATGTTTTCTTAAGAAGGCCAGTCTTATCTCACATCAGAAATTGCATACGGGGGAGAATCCTTTTTCTTGTCCTGAGTACGGGAAATGTTTTGTACAGAAATCATTTTTTATAACGCATCAAAGATCTCATACAGGGAGTAGTCCAGGAGAAAACCCAGCTTCCTCAAATGTCCATCCGGCACCACACAGTGTAGATGGACCATCGTATTCCTCTTATCCTGAGGATCCTCAGACTGTGAGGGACAGTGCCGGACCATCGTATTCCTCTTATCCTGAGGAACCTCAGAATGTGAGGGACGGTGCCGGACCATCGTATTCCTCTTATCCTGAGGAACCTCAGACTGTGAGGGACGGTGCCGGACCATCGTATTCCTCTTATCCTAAGGATCCTCAGACTGTGAGGGACAGTGCTGTCCATCCAACAGATAAGAGGTTTTCCTTTTCTGAGTGTGGGAAAAGTTTTTCAGAGAAGTCTAATCTTCACAGACATCAAATATCTCACACAGAGGAGAAGCCGTATTCCTGCCGTGAGTGTGGGAAATGTTTTATAAGAAAGTTCCATCTTTACATCCATCAGAGATTGCACTCGGGTGCGAAGAAACTTTATTGTTCCATTTGCGGGAAATGGTTTATACGAAGATCAGAACTTGTTAAACATCATAGGTCTCATTCAGGGGAAAAGCCGTATTCCTGTCCTGAGTGCGGGAAATGTTTTTTACAGAAGTCCTATCTTTCCATTCATCAAAGATTGCACACGGGAGAGAAGCTGCATTCCTGTCCTGAGTGCGGGAAATGTTTTGCACAGAAGTCCCATCTTTCTGCTCATCAGAGCTTGCACACGGGAGAGAAGCCGTATTCCTGTCCTGAGTGTGGGAAATGTTTTTCAAAGAAGTTCAATCTTTGCACACACCAGAGATTGCACACGGGGGAGAAGCCGTATTCCTGTCCTGAGTGTGGAAAATGTTTCGCACAGAAATCAGTTCTTATCTCACATCAAAGATCTCATATGCGGAATAGTCCAGGAGAAAACCTGGCTACCTCAAATGTCCATCCGGCACCACACAGTGTAGATGGACCATCGTATTCCTCTTATCCTGAGGAACCTCAGACTGTGAGGGACGGTGCCGGACCATCATATTCCTCTTATCCTGAGGAACCTCAGACTGTGAGGGACAGTGCCGGACCATCGTATTCCTCTTATCCTGAGGAACCTCAGACTGTGAGGGACGGTGCCGGACCATTGTATTCCTCTTATCCTGAGGATCCTCAGACTGTGAGGGACGGTGCCGGACCATCGTATTCCTCTTATCCTGAGGAACCTCAGACTGTGAGGGACGGTGCTGGACCATCGTATTCCTCTTATCCTGAGGATCCTCGGACTGTGAGGGACGGTGCCGGACCATCGTATTCCTCTTATCCTGAGGATCCTCAGACTGTGAGGGACGGTGCCGGACCATCGTATTCCTCTTATCCTGAGGAACCTCAGACTGTGAGGGACGGTGTTGTCCTTCCAACAGATAAGAGGTTTTACTGTACTGAGTGCGGGAAGAGTTTTTCAGAGAAGTCCAATCTTCACAGACATCTAATATCTCACACAGAGGAGAAGCCGTATTCCTGCCGTGAGTGTGGGAAATGTTTTATAAGAAAGTTCCATCTTTACATCCATCAGAGATTGCACTCGGGTGCGAAGAAACTTTACTGTTCCATTTGCGGGAAATGGTTTATACGAAGATCAGAACTTGTTAAACATCAAAGGTGTCATTCGGGGGAAAAGCCGTATTCCTGTCCTGAGTGTGGGAAATGTTTTTCACAGAAGTCCCATCTTTCCATTCATCAGAGATCGCACACGGGAGAGAAGCCATATTCCTGTCCTGAGTGCGGAAAATGTTTTGCACAGAAGTCCTATCTTTCCATGCATCAGAGATCGCACACGGGAGAGAAGCCGTATTCCTGTCCTGAGTGTGGGAAATGTTTTTCAAAGAAGTTCAATCTTTGCACACACCAGAGATTGCACACGGGGGAGAAGCCGTATTCCTGTCCTGAGTGTGGAAAATGTTTTATACAGAAATCGTGTCTTATCTTACATCAAAGATCTCATACGGGAAGTAGTCCAGGAGAAAACCCGGCTCCCTCAGATGTCCATCCGTCACCATACAGTGTAGATGGACCATCATATTCCTCTTATCCTGAGGAACCTCAGACTGCGAGGGATGGTGTGTTTCCTTGTCCTGAGTGCGGGAAGTGTTTCAATTTGAAAAGCACTCTTAATGTACATAAAAGAACTCACACAGGTGAGAAGCCATATTCCTGCCCTGAGTGCGGGAAATGTTTTTCACAGAAGTCCTATCTTTCAATACATGTGAGAATTCATACAGGAGAGAAGCCTTTTTCCTGTCCTAAGTGCACAAAATGTTTTGCATATAAAACATCTCTTGTCAATCATCAGAAATCTCATACGCGGAATAGTCCAGGAGAAAACTCGGCTACTTCAAATGTCCATCCGGCACCACACAGTGTAGATGGACCATCGTATTCCTCTTATCCTGAGGAACCTCAGACTGTGAGGGACGGTGCCGGACCATCGTATTCCTCTTATCCTGAGGAACCTCAGACTGCGAGGGATGGTGCCGGACCATCGTATTTCTCTTATCCTGAGGATCCTCAGACTGTGAGGGACGGTGCCGGACCATCGTATTCCTCTTATCCTGAGGAACCTCAGACTGCGAGGGATGGTGTGTTTCCTTGTCCTGAGTGCGGGAAGTGTTTCAATTTAAAATGCGCTCTTAATGTACATAAAAGAGCTCACACAGGTGAGAAGTCATATTCCTGCCCTGAGTGCGGGAAATGTTTTTCACAGAAGTCCTATCTTTCAATACATGTGAGAATTCATACAGGAGAGAAGCCTTTTTCCTGTCCTAAGTGCACAAAATGTTTTGCACATAAAACATCTCTTGTCCGTCATCAGAAATCTCATACGCGGAATAGTCCAGGAGAAAACCCGGCTCCCCCAAATGTCCATCCAGCACCACACAGTGTAGATGGACCATCGTATTCTTCTTATCCTAAGGAACCTCAGACTGTGAGGGACGGTGCCGTCCTTCCAACAGCTAAGAAGTATCCCTGTGCTGAGTGTGGGAAGTGTTTCAATTTTAAAGGCAATCTTCAGAAGCATACAAGAGTTCACACAGGTGAGAAGCCGTATTCCTGTTCTGAGTGCGGTAAATGTTTTTCTCAGACATCCCATCTTTCAAAACATCAGAGATCTCACACAGGGAAGAAGCTGTATTTCTGTCCCGAGTGTGGGAAATCTTTTGTACAGAAATCAAATCTTCTCATACATCAGAGATCTCACACGGGGGGAGAAGCCCTATTCCTGTCCTGAGTGTGGGAAACGTTTTGGAATGAAAAGACAACTTGTCACACATCAAATATCTCACACTGGTGAGAAGCCGTATTCCTGTCCTAAGTGCGTGAAATGCTTTTCGCAGAGGTCACATCTTGCCGCACATAAGAAATTGCACACAAGGGAGAAGCCATTTCCCTGTTCTGAGTGTGGGAAACGTTTTACACTGAAGTCCAATCTTCGCAGACATCAGAAATTGCACACGAGGGAGAAGCCACTTTCCTGTTCTGAGTGAGGGAAATGTTCCTCCACTGAAGTCCTGTCTTCCTGTACATCAGGGGACCCACACCACCCTGGAGGTGTATTAGTGAGTGCGGGAAATGTCTTGTGTATGAATGTTGCAGGACATGTGCGGAAGAAGCACACCCTGATATACACCTCAGATATACTCCATGGTGGATCTTCATCATGGAAGAAACAGTTCATAAGGAGATCAGAGATCACCATAGACATGGATGAAGTGTTGTACCGTGTTGGCCATTGATAGGAGAAAAATAAAAATGGAGTCCTTACCTCTCATTGGCTGAGTGCATTTTGTGGTGTAAACTCTTACAAGAGGTCTGTTTTCTCAAGTCGTCTTCTAGGACGAAACGCGTTAACCCCACCACTTTAACCACTTCACCCCCGGAAGGATTTCACACTGTAGGACCAGAGCACTTTTTGCGGTTGAGCGCTGCGTCACTTTAACTAAAAATGGCGCGCTTGTCTGACGTTGTACCCAAATTAAAATTGACGTCCGTTTTTTTCCCACAAACAGAGCTTACTTTTGGTGGTATTTGATCACCTCTGCGTCATTTCTGATCACCGCTATAAACAAAAAAATAGCGACAATTTTGCAAAAATAAAAAAAAATTCGTACTTTTTGCTAAAATACAAATCCAAAAAATGGCCGATTTCTATTCTTCCTCATATTTTTGTTTAAAAAAAATTGCAATCGGCGTTTGATTGGTTTGCGCAAAAGTTACCACGTTTATGAACCATGAGAAGTAATTTATGGCGTTTTTACAATTTTTTTTTTTTTGTTTTTGTTTTTACTAGTAATGGCGGCGATGTGCGATTTTTATCAGGACTGCGATATTGCGGCGGACATTTTTGACATTTTTTTTTTAGACCAATGACATTTATACAGCGCTCAGAAATTTAAATATCCACTGATTACTGTATAAATGTCATTGGCAGGGAAGGGGTTAGCCTGCAGTGGGCGATCTAGGGGGTAACTGTGTTCCCTAGGCACGTTCTAAATGTGAGGGGGCGGGGCTATCAGGGGCACCAGAGATCTAACTGATCCCAGTGATTTACATTGGTGATTCCCCATTCTCTCTCTCTCTGGAAGGTCATCGCGGCTTGCCGGTGGACATCGGGTCCGCCTGAGCCGCGGGTACACTCCTGCAGCAGGCGCCCGCTCCCTAACTGGTATCGCCGCTTATATACAGTGATTCGCGAGACAGCGCCACACTGCCGCAGTAAATATACAGTACGCGGTCGGGAACCGGTTAAAGGAGGTCCTCTAGGCCTTTTAAAATAAAAATAGAGTCATTACCTCTCATTGGCTGAGTGCATTTTGTGATGTAAACTCTTGCAAGAGGTCTGTTTTCTCAAGTCGTCTTCCAGGACGAAACGCGTTAACCCCACCACTTAAACAGGGATCCTCTAGGCCTTTTAAAATAAAAATGGAGTCATTACCTCTCATTGGCTGAGTGCATTTTGTGGTGGAAGATTTCACAAACACTTACTGGTCTGTTTGTTAAAAATGTGTCCATGAAATAATAATTGTCAGTTTCTTCTTGTTGTCTGTAACGTAAATATAAGAGTCGGGTAGTTTGCCAGTAGCTGAGATGCGATCTGTAGAAGTAAATAATTGTAAATATCGTTTAATTCTGTGTTATTAAAGATACATTATTATCAGTCATGGACATACACTTATTTTCAAAAGTATTGGGACGCCTGCCTTTACATGCACATGAGCTTTAATGGCATCCCAGTCTTAGTCTGTAGGGTTCAATATTGAGTTGGCCCACCCTTTGCAGCTATAACAGCTTCAACTCTTCTGGGAAGGCTGTCCACAAGGTTTAGGAGTGTTTATGGGAATGTTTGACCATTCTCCCAGAAGCGCAATTGGAAGGTCAGGATGTTGGAAGAGAAGGCCTGGCTCACAGTCTCCACTCTAATTCATCCCAAAGGTGCTCTATCGGGTTGAAGTCAGGACTCTGTGCAGGCCACTCAAGTTCCTCCACCCCCAAACTCCCTCATCCGTGTCTTTATGGACCTTGCTTTGTGCACTGGTTCAAATCACTTGGTGGAGAGGGGATTATGGTGTGGGGGTTGTTTTTCAGGGGTCCTTAGTTCCAGTGAAGGGAACTCTTAAGGCGTCAGCATACCAAGACATTTTGGACAATTTCATGCTCCCAACTTTGTGGGAAGAGTTTGGGCGTGGCCCCTTTCTGTTTTAACATGACTGCGCACCAGTGCACAAAGCAAGGTCCATAAAGATACGGATGAGCGAGTTTGGGGTGGACACAGCCAAAATGGCGGAGGGGGCCCAAGCCAGGCACGGCACAAGTTGGCTACGGCTACAGAATGCAGCCGAGCCCTCCAAGGAAGTCATGTATCCTCCAAAAGAAGAACAGCAAACGGCGCACCAACAACGTCAATCCATGCTCAAGAACAGCACAAGCGGCAGGGCACCTGGTAATAGACACAGCACGTAGTTAATATACAAACAGGAGTAATAAAAAAATAAATAGATAGATATTCAAAGTAGTGCATATTGAGTCAAAAGAAATGAGCAGATTTGGAAAGAGGTGGAAGCCATGTAAAAAGAACTAAGGAATGAAACATCTATAGAAACAACAAGGAGCATGACCCCAAATATATTCACAAACGGATGGCCATACAGCACAGCGTTTAGACGAGTAAAGAAAACTGAGTTATACGTGATGAAACTTATAGATAGATAAATAAAAAAATAATGAGGACAAACATATAATTGATGCACGACACAGATAATGGTCCACGGGACGGCGAACACGACAAGAACTCGTACCTAACTGCAACAACCACGCGGCAAACGACAAGAAGAAAACCTCCTATGTACTGAAGGAACCTCCCGAGCCGACGTAAGACATCGGCATCGGTTGAACACGGCACGGACCGAACCCGGGGGAGGCGGTAAAACCGACACAGGTGGGGTTTGAGCGAGTAGGCATAGAAATACCTGGAACGAAACACGTGACCAC
>BLSH010304513.1:34625-49017 GCA_018402905.1 Glandirana rugosa | reverse complement strand
CCCCCCCCCCCCCCCCGATAAGCAAACAATCTTTAGGCTGTCAGCAGATCGACCTCTATTGGCTCTGATTTTTGGCAAAGTGACAAAAGTAGAGAGCAACTGAGCATGTGCAGAGCAGGGTGAGACCGTGTATTACTGCATTTTAAACAGCATAGGCACTTATTTTTAATGTTTTCCATAGCTATACCTGCAAGAGGTACCAGCCTGAAGTAATCTAGCAGGAGTAAAGTTCCACTTTTTTTTTTTTTTAATCACAAAAAAAATTTTTTTATTGAATAAAAATAGAAAACAGTACAAATATAATGTATCAGTATACAGGCAGCAGGGGAAATAAATCACCAGGGGAAATAAATCAAGACATAAAAGAAAAGAGGGATCAGCACATGTGTTAGCGTCCCCAGCCTGCATATTTAGGAACATAAAGGAACAAGGAGCAGAGTACCGTATATAGAGTCATACATCTTGCTCTTAAGCAACGAAGTAAAGAAATGAAAAAAAAAATAAAATAAAAAAAACAAATTTAACCATAACCAGCTGGAGATGAGCGTCCGTCGCCCCCAAACACTAAAAGGCAAAATGAACTAAGGACAGGGACCTCTGTATTCCAATGTGGGACTGCCATGCGTCATCCAAAGTTCCACTTTAAGCAAAACACAACCTCAAAGTTGACATGAACTGTGCTGTACAGCAGCAGTTTTATTTAATGAAGATTAGTCACTACTACTTGGTCTTGTTCCTGCCCTCTTTTAGTTCTTATAGGGCAGGGATATGCAATTAGCGGACCTCCAGCTGTTGCAGAACTACAAGTCCCATGAGGCATAGCAAGACTCTGACAGCCACAAACATGGCACCCAGAGGCAGAGGCATGATGGGACTTGTAGTTTTGCAACATCTGGAGGTCCGCTAATTGCATATCCCTGTTATAGGGCAATGCTGGCATCCTTATATCAGAGCTGCATGGAGTGGAACTCCCCTCCTGGCAGTGAGAAATCTAATGATGGAATCTGATGATGACACAGGGATTGAAAAATCGATTTGCTTGCTAAAGGAGAAAGGTACAGTATTATAATTGTGTTGCCATTGTTGATGCACATGAGGAAAAAGTAGGATTGCAGCGATACTGATGCCGGTTTCGGTGCCGACACTAAGCATTTGCACAAGTTTCGGTAATCTTGCAAATGCTCCGATACCTGAAACCGATACTCGCAGGCTCGGTTCTTTCAGCAGTCAGCGAGATTCCTCCACTGTCAGCTGAAATGTAAAAAAATTTAAAAGCCGTCAATTTTTGTTTGTTAAGGAGCAGGGCTGCCGCATCCTTAACAACTGATGATTTATTCAGAAGTCATTGGGGTTTCCCCATTTACAGCTGAAGTGTAAACGAAGTTCACAGCCAGGCAATGTTTATCGCCAGCATTGCTCAGCTGCTGAAACAGAAAGATAAAAAGAAACATTGTTTCTTTTTATATCTTTCTGTTTATTCATCTACAGATCAAAGGGATGAACTTCGATCTTCAGATGAAGTCAGTTTAAAGCAGCCTGTTAAGTAAATATATATATATATATATATATATATATATATATATTTTTTTTTTTTTTGTTTTTTATTTTTTTTTATTAAATGTTCCTCTGTTTGACCCCTTAGTAACCCTTAATTTACTCTAATCAGCCATAATTAACTCCTTATACTCTTTCTCAATTTATTTAATATTTTCCTGCTGATTTTTTTTTGTTCACTTCTATTTTATAAACTATTAATTAAAACTTTTTTTTTTTTTTGCTTTATTTGTTAATTTTTACACCTTTAACAAAAAATACATTTATTTCATTTGTAAATACATTTTCAATGCTTTGTACCATTACTCACAGTTAAAGTGTAAACAAAACAGTTGCGGTAGGTTTCAGTATTTGGTATGGACGAGTACTATAAAAAAAAGTATCGGTACTCGTACTTGTTGTAAAAGAAAATGGTATCGGTGCATCCCTAGAAAAAATGGCTGATCCTGGAGTTAAACTTTAATGAAAGTTGAAATAAAAATATTGAAAATAAAAATGTCAAACTAAATTTAATATGTTAAAGCATTTATAATATTTTAAAGTTAGGGTTTACCTAAACAAAAGAAGTCAAGATTTCCACCTTTCTTCATAATACAAATGCACATCTCCCACCTCTCCACCAACACATAAAATGTGACCGCGTGTTTTTATATGGGCAATGTAACAGCACACTTCACCCTGACTGGCTGTTACAGGGGGCAAGCGAGCTCTATCTTTGGTTAGGGGAGGGGGGTGCTAAAGATTATGGACTCTCTAGTCTCACAAACAGTGCACATGTTGTTCCAAGATGCAGGGCCATTTTTATTATTGATTGGACCCTGGGCAAACATTCTCTTGGGCCCTCCCAAATCCACTTATCAACTATTTGCGGGCTCAAGGGGAAGCTGCCTTGGACCCTACAACAATGACTGGGCCTGGGGCAGCTACCCCTTTTGCCCTGTGTTAAAGACAGCCCTGCCAAGATGGCATCGATTGTTGCACTGTGGGTTCTTGATCACTCATTATCTGGGAATCTTGCTACAAATCAAACCAATGAATTTGCATGAATACTGACATATGTGAATAAATTTGCTCATTAAACATACTAAGCTGAAACAATTTGGAATACGTTTCAGACTCTGCACCATTCCCTGTCCCACAAGTGTGGGTGGGAGAAATCCATAAATTGTTACCAGCTGCATTTTCTGCAGTGGATTGATTTCCTCCAATTCCGTGTGACAAAAGGAAATATGTGTTGTGTTGAAAATCGCACTGTGCTGACATTGGGTTTTTCTGCTCAGCAGAAGGGAATAAATGATTAGGACGGAATCCTTTCACTCATGACCCCACTTCTAAGAGCTAGAAAAGGTGTAGTGGCAGCATTGAAAGCAGCATAGGGAACAGACACTGCTATTATTTTTTAAATATTCTTTATTTAGGAAGAACATCAATAACATGTTGAGCTAATACAGCTTTGTTAAACAGAAATACATTTTACTTTGGAAATTTTCATGGCAAATTAATCAGTTTACAGATGCAATATAGGGATTAGGGATTTTATATACTGACGTAGTATAAGTAGATGTGTACTACTGTGGTTAGTTATCTCATTTCTGGTCTTATTCCATCTGAGGTTTCCGATCCATAATAGCAATAATGAATGTATTTCTTTCACTGTCGTCATCGTTTTCTTCTCATTATTGGGGGAAGGTTTGTGTTAAAGGCAAAGTATAATAAACCTGGTAAAATAGGATGGGAAGAAGAAGAAATAAAATTTAATGGGGAGAGGATAAAGCATAGTTGAGAATCTAGGAAGTATCCCCTTTTTCAATTCCCCCACCCAGGATAGAAAAGGATTCTAGCAGTTAACCACTTCATCCCCGGAAGGATTTCCCACTGCAGGACCAGAGCACTTTTGGTGATTCGGCACTGCGTCGCTTTAATTGACAATTGCGCGGTCGTGTGACGTTGTACCCAAAATGAAATTTGCGTCTTTTTCCCCCCACAAATAGAGCTCTATTTTGGTGGTATTTGATCACCTCTGCGTCATTTCTGATCATCACTATAAACAAAAAAAGAGCGAAAATTTTGCAAAAAAAAAAATATATATATTTCTTACTTTTTTGCTAAAATACAAATCCCAAAAAAATATATAAAAAAACAAATGTATTGATCGGTTTTGGCCGATTTATATTCTTTCTCATATTTTTGCTAAAAAAAATCGCAATCGGGGTATATTGATTGGTTTGCGCAAAAGTTGCCGCGTTTAATAGCTCCCTGTTCCCACCATCAGGGGCTCTCGAACCAGGGCCGTAAGAGGCCATAAGTCAGACTCAACCACCAGGTACGTGACAGCAACGGGCAGCCAAGTCCGAGTCTGCGCTGGGGCTCTCCACCATGGAGGAACTATGTATGCACCTTGCCGGCTTGTCTCAAGCAGTAAAAGACCTCCAGAAGGAATACACCCACTTGGAAAGTCAAGTCCAGGTTCTGGCCTCACCAGCCGCAGCCGGTCCCAGCCAAGCCTCACCCCACACCATTGTGACTCTTCCTACGGAGCCTAGGGTGCCCATGCTCGAGCGGTTTACGGGGAACCGCAGAAAGTTTTGGGCATTTCGGAACTCTTGTGAACTGTATTTTGCCCTGCATCCCCGTACCTTCTCCCTAGAGGCGACCAAAGTGGGCCTTGTGATCTCGCTCCTTCTAGATGACCCTAAAGCCTGGGCCCACCGCTTGCTGGAGCAAAAAACCCCAGAGACCTCAAGTCTGGATCAGTTCTTTCAGGCTATGGCTCAGCTGTATGAGGATCCCCACCAGGCCGCAACGGCGGAAGCAGTGCTCCATGCACTCCAGCAGGGCCACCGTACTGCAGAGGAGTATGTCTCAGAGTTTCGGCGATGGAGCTCCGATACAGCTTGGAACGTTGAGGCCCTCTGCTACCAGTTCAGGCTCTCTGAGCCGCTCAAGGATGAGCTGGCTCGGGTCTGGGTTCCTCACACCCTGGACGCGCTGGTCAATTTGGTCGTCCAGATTGACCGCCGCCTGCGTGAACGCAGAGCGGAGAGAACTACGGCTTCCCTGCGCCCACTCGGATGATGCCCAGCTCCCTGGGATCCAGTCCAACCATGACCACCTCCTCCTCTCCGCAGCACCCTCAGAGCCACTACAGAATGGGCTCCCTCGCCCTCCTCTTTCATCTGAAGAACGACAGAGGCGCATGACCCTCAACTTGTGTCTGTATTGTGGGGGTTCAGGACATCTGGTGTGAAACTGCCCCGCCAAGGCAGGTCAGGGCCCTACCTCAGCTACCAGGGAAATACTATCCCTACCTGCTGATAGATTAAACATACACATCAGCGCCCACACTAAACCATTATACCAACATAAATAAAAATATATAAATATCTATTGGTGGACCAACTAATATAGTGTCAAAAAATAGAATGCATATATATATATATATATATATATATATATATATATATATATATATATATATAAAGTGCTGCAAAAAACAACCATAACAGTGTATGCAACTACTGGGGGCTGCTGGACTCAGGTAATTCCTGCCTACAAGATCAATCAATATAACAGCACCAACCCAGATGATTAATAAATAGTCCACATGATGAAAAGTGACATAGTGCTCCAGAGTGCTCTTCCGTGCTCCAATGCAATATTCAGTGCAGTAAAGTGACAAAGTGACTGGTGACCCTCTTGTGCCCTCACTCACCAGACGGAATGGACCCACTGCTTTTCAGTCAGCGGATCAAACAAGCTGTACTCTGGTGGGGGCAACGATCCTGATCCTAATCGGACTCTGATGCTGAGATAATCCGCACGTACAGGCACCAATGTTCAATGGATCCAAAGGCACTCAGAAAATAAAGAAGATTCCATAGTGCACACTCAAAATATACTAGCTTTATTGCACAAGATAAATCCTACTTACAAGAGACCGGTAGTTTGCAGACATCAATCAAATAAAACTCCAACAGGAGACTACGATGATGACGGTCCATGATGACGCTCTAGTTACGAGCGAAACTTGTTGACGTTACTTCCGGTCCGTCACGGTCCGTCACGGTCACCGACGTCATTTCCGCCAACAGTGGTCACGGAGTGGAACGTACGCCGAAGGCTTGGTATAATTGGTGATACTGCGCAGCCTAATCTTCCTCTTATGCAGGATATATGTGAGAACCACACCGTAGAGTGAATATCAATATAAAAACATAGAAATGTGCAAAAATATTAAATGGATTAATAATACATAATAGAGCATCATTAAAAGATATATACTTAAATGTCAATAGTCTTTAACTATAAAAGCATAATAGACATGAACAAGTCATGTCAAAGTGTGCTCCCACTTCCTTTATAATCAATGTCTCTCAAGAAATAGTCTCTCAAAACAAAATCCAAAGTGACTTAGTGCAATCCGTGCTCAAAAAACGTTTAAAGTGCTTCAGTCGTGCAGAAGGAGCCGATCTGTGGGGTCCGTAGGCACACCACCAAAAGGACTACTGGATGGATGCTGTTTCCCCCGTCCCGTGTTAACAGAACTCTCACCTCAAAGACAGAGATCAAACACCCATATTCATCATCAAGCCACTTATTAGGTAACCTTCTCCTTTAAGACCCGTCCTCTACACTTCTTCTCTCTCCACTCTCTGATCGCGGCTACATTCCACCAGTAGTCAGTTCACCCACATAATACTAGTAGTAGTATAAAGGCAAAACAAAGAAGCTCCCATAGTGTAGTAAGTTAAAAATAATTACGTTTATTACCATGACAAAGTGCCTGCTTACATCTATTCAGAAAAAATGGTCCATGGTAAAAACAAAGCGGCGTAGTGATGCCTCTCACTCTGCTTCCAGTATCGTGTATCCTCCGGCCACTTCCTCCTACGCGTTACGTCACGTCACATGACTTCATCAGGTGCCTTTATACCTGAGTATAATGCGGGTCACTCAGGCCTTGTATCGATTATCGGGACCTCAACAAGATCACAATTAAAAACTGGTACCCGTTGCCCTTAGTTCTGGAACTTTTTCAAAGGCTTGGATCGGCTACCGTGTTCACCAAGTTAGACCTCCACGGAGCCTATAACCTGATATGGATACGGGAGGGGGATGAATGGAAGACAGCCTTCAGGACTCGCTTTGGCCATTTTGAATATTTAGTCATGCCATTCAGGCTCTGCAACGCCCCAGCAACTTTTCACCACCTGCTAAACGATGTCTTCAGAGACTACCTTGACCTGTTTGTGGTCGTCTATCTCGACGCCATCCTCATTTTCTCCCCCTCCCTAGAGGAACATCGCAGGCATGTGAAATGCATACTCAGCCGCCTTCGAGAACACGGACTGTATGCAAAGGCAGAAAAGTGCGCCTTCGAATGTGCTGATATCTCTTTTCTGGGATTCCATATTTCCACGAAGTGCACCACCATGGACCCTCAGAAAGCTGCAGCTATCCTTGACTGGCCAGCGCCAGTAGACAAGAAAGGGGTGCAGCGCTTCGTAGGCTTTGCCAACTTTTATAGGAAGTTTATTCAGGGATTTTCAGCAGTCATTGCTCCTATAACTCAGCTTAGCAGAACTCCCGCTTTGTCTGGACCGCTGAAGCACAGGCAGCTTTCCAGTCCCTGAAGAAATTGTTCTCCTCTGCCCCTATTCTCAAGCATCCCGACCCAGCACTGCCCTAGATCCTAGAAGTGGATGCCTCGGAAACCGCAGTCGGGTGGTCCTCTCTCAGAGAAAGGGGCCCAAGAGCTCACTTCACCCCATTGCCTTTTTCTCTCGAAAGCTTACTCCGCCCGAGAGAAATGATGACGTCGGGGACAGAGAGCTGCTAGCTATAAAGTCCGCCCTGGAAGAATGGCGGTATCTTCTCGAAGGAGCAGTGCACCCCGTCTTGGTCTTCACAGACCATAAAAATTTGGAGTACCTGCGGACGGCCAAAAAGCTAAAACCTCGCCAGGCTCAATGGGCCTTATTCTTTTCCCTATTCCAGCTTCATATTACGTACAGGCCCGGGTCCAAGAATGTCAAGCTGGTCCAGAATGTTTCTTGACCCCGGGGAGACTCCCCCTCCAGACACCATCCTGCCAGCTCACAGCTTCCTACTGGTCCAGGAGGACCTCCTAACCCGCATAAGGCAGTCTCTAGTTGGCTCCACTGTACCCATGGACTCCAAATTATCTACAAAAGACTGGCTATGGTGGTCGGGTACCCGAATCTTCGTGCATGAGGAGTTCCGTCTAGAAGCATTAGAGCTCTGCCATGACAACAAGCTAGCCGGACACTTTGGCTATCACAAAACAGTCGAACTATTATCCCGCACCTTCTGGTGGCCTCGTATGAATGAGGACTGTAGAACTTATGTGGGTGCTTGTCCCACTTGTGCCCGAAACAAGACTGAAAGGACCAAGGCCTGGCATCTGCTGAATCCGTTACCTATCCCAGAGCGTCCTTGGTCCCATATTTCCATGGACTTTATTGTCGAGTTGTCCCCATCTGCGGGGTTTAATACCATCTTTGTAGTGGTAGACCGTCTCACCAAGATGGCACATTTCATCCCTATGGTACCTCCTCTGCAACTGAAATGGCCAAGACCTTCATTAAGGATATTGTCCGGCTGCACGGCATCCCCAATAACATTGTGTCTGATCGGGGTGCAATTTACATCCAGAGTTTGGAGGTCTGTGTTCTATCTTAGGAATAGAACTGGCATTTTCATCGGCCTACCACCTGCAATCAAATGGCCAGACAGAGAGGACCAACCAGACCCTCGAGCAGTACCTTCGCTGCTACTCCTCATACTCCCAGGATGATTGGGTCTCTCTGCTGCCGTTAGCCGAGTTCGCCTATAATAACGCAAACCACTCTGCCACCAAGCAATCTCCGTTCTGGGCGAATCTCGACTACCACCCCACCTTCCTGCCTAACGTACTTACGGAAAGCTCCGTACCTGCTGTTCAGGAGATCACCCAGTTCCTGGAAAAGAACAACATCCTTCTGCAGGAGACCCTCGTGCAAACCCAGGAGCGCGACAAGAGGACTTTTGATAGAGGGAGACGAGAAGAGTTGAACCTGCAGCCTGCCGATAGGGTCTGGTTGGCCACCAAAAACCTGAGACTGTCATGCCCATCCAAAAAGCTGGGTCCAAGATATATCGGGCCTCTTCCAGTCAAAAGTAAGATCAACAACGTGGCTTATGAACTGGACCTTCCCTCTTCGCTTCAAATCCATCTGGTATTCCATGTAAACCTGCTCAAATCGGTGACTAAGGATCCCTTCCCGGGACAGAGAACAGCCTCATCAGAGCCAGTCTTAGTGGACGGAGAGGAGGAGTTTGAGGTGGAAACCATACTGGACTGCAGAAGGAGATGGGGCGCCACCCAATTTCTGGTAAAATGGAAAGGATTTGGACCTGAGGAGAGCTCTTGGGAACCGGAAGATAATTTACATGCCAAAGAGCTCGTCAAGATATTTTGGAGGAACAACCCGGCCAAGAGAGCCCGTTTGGGCAAACGCATGGTGCTGCTCGTAACGACCAGCAAACAAAAAAATCTATAAGTTACAGCGCACACATGATACATACTCCTGTCAGGCTATTTTAAAAGCATCTAAAACATATGTAGCAAAAATTGCAAAAATACGGGGGTTTGGTCACACTGAATGGCCATGAAGTGCTTAAGCCTCCCATAAAGAGAGGCGTTAGCTTCCATGGTTTAAGAGATATAAGCATTCACTCTAAGGTTAGTGTAGGTTCCCATTGGTAACGGGGTACTTTGCAGCAGTCAATGGGCTTAAGCACTTCATGGCCATTCAGTGTGACCAAACCCCCGTATTTTTGCATTTTTTGCTACATACGTTTTAAATGCTTTTAAAATAGCCTGACAGGAGTATGTATCATGTGTGCGCTGTAACTTATAGATTTTTTTGTTTGTTGGTCGTTACGAGCAGCACCATGCGTTTGGCAGGGTGTTCCCCCCAAATATCTAGTTTTCTCACAACATACCCGACACCATCTCCTTTTTCGGAAAAAACCTTCTCCACCATCAGAACACGACGTAACACGCATTATCATGAGATATTCAAAGCAGCACTTGAAGATTCGTGAAATCATCAATAGACTTTGGTCTATTTTGACCGACGACCCTAATTTACAAAGATTTTTACCATCAACTCCCTCCATTACATACAGGAGGGCAACGTCTATCAGGGATAGATTAATGCATAGCGAATTCAAAGGTGTACTTCAAAAATCACATTGTCCAGTCCTTGGTACCTATCCCTGTGGGCATTGTACTCAATGCCCATGAATTAGAAAGGGCAAAATTACAGTGCTTCCGAATGGAAGTACCTTCCATGCCAAGCATTTTGCCAATTGCCAGACCAAAGGTGTCGTATATCTCATGACTTGTGAATGTGGGGCATATTATGTGGGAAAAACAAAACAAGAATTCCACAAAAGAATAGCCAAACACATATACAGTATGGAAATTGGGAATCACTATCTTCCGATTGGGCGTCATGTGGTGGTGCAACATAACTACCACATGCCCAAGGTCCAGTTTACTGTTCTTGATCGGGTTCATCCACCCGACCGAGGAGGAGACTGGAACAAAATACTGCTCCAACGAGAACAGAGATGGATCTTCAGACTACAGGCGACTATGTCCCCAGGCCTGAATGAAGCCATCTCATATGCTCCTTTTTTGAAGGGATTTGCGTCTTGAAAACCCACTAATACACATGTCCTAGGCAAGAAAGCATTCCATTTTATAGCTCTCCCTCAGGCGGTTGAGATGATTATTTTGGTGCAAAATTCCTCCCCCCTGAGGCTATACATCTAATTTGTGTTATACATATTTGAATTATTGTTAATTTGTCAACAATTTTCTCAAAGTACATATAAATCTCATTAATAGTTTTCTGCTTTGTATATTTCAGAATTGATATATGTATGCATGAGGCTGCATCGACACTACAAGTGCTTCGCCTGGACACCCGTGACGTAACTCCACCAATTTGGAAACTTCCCGGCCTGGAAAGGAGGAGAGTGACTCCTCCCATGGTCCCATTTGGCGATCCAATCAGGGTCCCCATCTGGGTCAATCCAGGCCGGCGGCATCCCGGATCCCTTCCGCACGGCTCTTTTCAGTGACGCGCATGCGCGGTCGCGAAATGGGCCGGATATGACGTATTGTCATTGAACATCTGCAGGAAGTGACGGCAAATGCCGGGGCAACTTCTGGGACGCCGAGGAGCCCACACGAGGGCCGCCATCGGCGGCCAGCTGATACACATCAGCTGTTTTTGCGGTTACACCATGTAAAACAGGAGTATTTAAAGAGCAGTAAAAGGTAAGGTAGGATGTATGAAGATCTCTCTTCAATTTGGTCAGGACGTGAGGCTACCGCTTGCAGGTAATGGGTTCTCCCTTTGTTTCAGCAATTTATTGAAACAATTTTACAGCAGAACTTCCCTTCCCTCCCCCCCCTTTTTGGGCTATGGTCAGGAATTTTTTCCTCAGTTACCTATGTGGTGCATCTCTTGCAGTGATCGGCTTTGGTGCCATCAACGGGACCGCAAACATTTCTAACATTTTCATCTCCTAATTACTAGTGAGTATGGGTTTTTTTATTTAAATACAACTGATACATCCTTATCTTTTGGATACAAAGTACGGTATCACTTTTTTTCAAATACTGCAACACCTATGCATTTGCGATTTTTTTTCTTAAAAAGCTTTTGGGAGATATGAGATTACCCTAGAACATTCTGTTTTTTAGGATCAGTAACCGCAATCTCCTCTTTCAAAAGGGGACTGAGTGTGGCCTCTTGCAAGTTTCCCTTCTCCTTTGGGAGGGGCCGTCCCTTGTGTGATAGGCGGAGATCTCTTGTATCAAGTCGCTGCAGCCTCTTTTATTGAACCACTCTTTTAATAAACTCTGGATATCTGGGACCCGTTTGTAACAATCAATTGCAGCAATGTAAGTGTTTGAAAATGTATCATTCTACCGCTGATTCACTGTTATATGTACTTTTTTAATAATGACATTTAATATCTTTTTAGAAAGGGTTATGCCTATGATCCCCCTGAGGAAGACCTAGACATACGTCATAAAGGTTGAAACGCGTAGGGAACCACATGCGGCCCCATGGCTGCACAGTATGGCAATTTCCCCTTTCTCCTTTCTGCAGTTGATCTTATGTAAATACATGTCCCATTGTTGTACAACCAGAGTTTTTCCCTCTTTTTTTCTGTTTTAAAAGCAATATCAATTCTTTCACATTAATTGATGTTACAAATAAATTGTCAAATATTTCTACAATTAAGCTGTTTGGACAATTACTTTTTTTACTGCCATAAAACCCTATTGGGGGACATGCTCCTAGACAAGCCTTAAGAGAGGTTGCCCCCGCATAAGTCAGACTCAACCACCAGGTACGTGCCTGCACAGCATCCTTGTTTGCCCCTCCCCTGCCCCTCTCCTTACTAAGGCCACTTTAGCTGGTTGAGGGAGAGAAACGTAAGGAGATGTGAAACATTGCAATATTAGTCAGTACCAAGGGTGTATTTGCTTTGGAAGAATAAATCACCTCTAATATTGGGTGTCCTGTGTTTGTGGCTGTTGCTGATAAAATTATTTGTTTAATTTTTTTTTTTTTACATTTCAGAATGGGGTTCCTCAAGATTGGGCAGAATTTTAGGGCGCCTTGACTGAAAAAAAGGTTGAGAAACACTGCTATTTTCAAAGAAGAACATTTTAACAGCTATAGATAACTATTGTATAACATTAATCTGTTATTTTCACAATCAAAATATGGCCTTTAAAGTGGTTGTCAACCCGTGACAACCACTTTAACCTACTAGTAAGCCTATAATAAGGCTTACCTGTAGGTGCCCTGCATATCTCCCAAACCTGCACAGTTTAGGAGATATGCAGTGTACTTGCATGTGCCCACATCATCGGGCACATGCGCAGTGAAGAAATGGCCTCCGTGCTGCACCTTTACTGAGATTGTGCTGTGACTGGTGGCTTCTGTGTGCATGCGCGGGAGTGAGGTCACGCGACTCCGGCCAGTCACAGAACCGGAGATCGTGGCCCCGGAAGGAAGAGGGGCAGAAGATGGACGTGGCCTGGAGCGGGGACATCACTGGACATCGCGGGCTTCCAATGCAGGTAAATGGCACATAATGGGCTATTATGCGATGCATACTAGCCCATTATGCTTTTACATTGCAGGGTAACATAGAGGAAATAAACCCCATCAGGGTTTACTTCCTCTTTAAATTAGGGGAATTTTGTATGTCCGTACATATCCTAGGCTTCATGTAAATATTGTTGGCTTGCAGTTTCTGATTAAACATCAGATCTATACAAAATACAGAATTTTCATAAAAGAGGTTAAAATAATTTTCATAGGCAAATATGTAAAATATTGAGGAGGATATAGGAGCAGAATACATACAGCAAAGGTTGCACAGATTTACAATACACAGTAGGTGTTCTAGTAGTGTCTAGTACACATAGGAAAACGAATCATTATTTTGTTGCTTGCTCTGCCAAAAAAGTCAGCACGCACATAGCAATAAACTGAAAAACAAGTTACAGAAATTTCAAAATAACGCTTTCTGTAGGAGTTGCAAGTAACAATTTATTTTTTCCATGGATGTAAATTTTTCAGTAGGTCTTTCCTTATAATATATGTAATGTGTTTTTTTAGTTCTTCAGAAATGAGTTATCAGTAATCTGATGTATTGAGTTGTACTAGAGGAAGTACAGGTTAGGACACAGAGGATGTGTTATTTTGCTCTGTCTGCTACATCCGTCTGTACTCTGGAATAACATGTGCCAGTAATTCTGTTATCTTCCAGGAAGGCCACAATTCTGCTTGCAAATGCATAATTAGAGACTAAAACTGTTATCGGAGCACCTTGTAAAGTAAAAATTGAACTGCTAATGTCTAAAAAAAAAGCTGATTGTGTTAATTACTTTTAGAACTTTAGTCTCTTTATTTGCTGGACTTTCAGCTCTGCTGTGTTGCATTAAAAGACTCTAAAAGCTGGTTCACACAGGGGCGATCTGACTTGTGGGGCAACTCAGTGTGACCCCGCACAGCGCGACTTCAGCACGGCTTGCAAACGACTTCTGTAATAGGAGTCAATACAAGTCACCTGAAGTCGCCCTCAAAGTAGTGCAGGAACCTTTTTCTAAGTTGGGGCAATTTGAGTCGCACCTATTAGAACGGTTCCATTGCAATGCATGGAGCTCCTGTGTGAACCGGCTCTAAGGGATCTACAGTATTTAACCACTTGCCGATCGTGTAACGTGGATACACGTCGGCAAGTGGCACTCATTGTTGTGGGAGGACGCACCTGAGACCCGGCGCATCACGGATCACGGTAAATGGCCGCTTGGAGCGGCCGTTTACCATGTGATCGCTCCGTCAAATGACGGAGCATCACATGTAAACAAGCCGGCGGAAGTGCCGGCTTGTCTCCCCCCTCTCCGCACCGATCGGTGCAGTGTGACAGGAGAGGGGGGAGAGAGGAGATGCAGCGGTGCTGTGGGCAGGATCTGAAGTGCCCACAGCACCGCTATGTGACAGGCAGGGACCCCCTCATCACCCATACACATGCCCATACACATACATGCCCACCCATCCGTCACCCATACATACATGCCCACCCATCTGTCACCCATACATCCATGCCCACCCATCCGTCACCCATACATCCATGCCCACCCATCCGTGCCCACCCATGCATCCCTGCTCACCCATCCGTGTCCACCCATCCGTCACCCATGCATCCGTGTTCACCCATCCGTGTCCACCCA
>BLSH010304513.1:0-26838 GCA_018402905.1 Glandirana rugosa | reverse complement strand
GGTTCTTTGGAATTCCTAAATCTCTTCTAGACATTTCTTACCTGGTTTTAGGGAGGACTCTATACACGTTTGGACCATTGGTTGATGACACGAACGGTTGTTCCCTAAGAGGTGGTTCACTACCAAACGAACCCCTAGTTCATGAATAAAATGATTGACTTGACGTTGAGTCAAATTTTGTAAAAATAGTACACAAATAAGACCTAAAAACCAACTATAAGACAGAGATAGTAAATTTTATGTGGTTACTATTTGTAAATATCTGGGAAGTAATTAAACATTCACCCGTTTGAATGTTTTAGACGTCCCCTAGTTTATTAATAAAACAGTGTAGTATGACTGAGTAATTGTCATTCAAAGTGTGAGAGCACTGAAAGCTGAAAATTGGTCTGGTTAGGAAGGGGGTTTAAGTGCCCAGTTGTCAAGTGGTTAAATTGAAGAGTGGATACCAATACAGTGGGGAAAATAATTATTTGATCCCCTGCAGATTTTGTAAGTTTGCCCACTTACAAATTAATGAAGGGTCTATAAATGTTTATCATTGGTGTATTTTAAATGATAGAGACAGAATATCAACCAAAAATCCAGAATAAACACATGATAAAAATGTTTTAAACTGAGTTGCAGTTCAGTTAGTAAAATAAGTACTTGATCCCCAAGCAAACCATCACTTGGTGGAGAATCCCTTGTTGGCAAGCACAGTAGTTGGTTACCAGGTTTGCACATATCTCAGGAGGGATTTTGGTCCATTCTTTACAGATCTTCTCTAAATCCTTAAGGTTTCTTGGCTGTTGCTTGGTAACTCAAAGTTTCAGCTCCCTCCATAAATTTTCGATAGGATTAAGGCCTGGACACTGGCTAGGCCACTCCATGACCTTAATGTGCTTTTTCTTGAGAAAGGAGCATACTAAAGGTAAGAATGTTGGACGATCGTTCGTCGTACGAAAATGCCCGTCTGAATTTCGCATCATGTGTACGAGACTTTAACCACTTGCTTAATGGGCACTTAAACCCCCCCCCCCCCCCCCTGCCCAGACCAATTTTCGGCTTTCAGCGCTGTTGCATTTTGAATGACAATTGCGCGGTCGTGCGACGTTGTACCCAAACAAAATTTTTATCTTTTTTCCCCATAAATAGATCTTTCTTTTGGAGGTATTTGATCACCCCTGCGGTTTTTATTTTTTGTGCTATAAACAAACAAAGAGCGACGATTTTGAAAAAAGAATATTTTTTTTTACTATTTGCTATAATAAATATCCCAAAAAAATATATAAAAACAAAAAATATTCATCAGTTTAGGCCGCTATGTATTCTTCTACATATTTTTGGTAAAAAAAAACAATCAGTATATATTGATTGGTTTGCGCAAAAGTTATTGAGTCTACAAACTATGGGAATTGATTTATGGCGTTTTTATTATTATTTTTTCTTTTTACTAGTAATGGTGGCGATCTGCGATTTTTATCGGGACTGCCATATTGCAGCGGACAGGATGGACATTTTTGACACTTTTTTGGGACCAATGACATTTATACAGTGATCAGAAATGTAAATAGCCACTGATTATTGTATAAATGTAATTGGCAGTGAAGGGGTTAACACAAAGGGGGAGATCAAGGGGTTAACTGTGTTCCCTCATTGTGTTCTAACTGTATGGGGGCTGGGCTGGCTGAGACATAACAGATCTAACTGATCCCGATCACAGGGATCAGTAGATCTGTTATGTCCCCCATCACAGAACGGAGAACCGCTGTGTTTACATCAGCGGTTCCCCGTTCTGCCGCTCTAACACGGGTTCGCGGGTCTCCGGCGGACATCGAGTCTGCCCGACCCGCGGGCACGCCCACGCAGCGTGCGGCGGCCGCAAGAGCGTGCAGGTGGATCGCGCTAAGGGGCAGACGTCCATGGACGTCTCCCCGGTAATTCAGATCCGCGCTGTAGCTGTCTTTTGGCTATAGCGCGGATCTGTACTGGTTAAGCTAGATACACACTATACAACTTTCTTTAGATTTTTTTCCTTTAGATTTATTAAAACCATATAATATGAGGTCAAACCTAAACCCTTTCAATTCGTATGCAATCAGGCAGGCCCTTGCACTACATAGTTGATAGTAAAGCTAAAGGAAATTCAAGAACGAAAGTTGTATAGTGCGTATCCAGCTTAAAGGCCCACACACACAAAATTTGTACGGGAATTTTCGTACGACGACCAATCTTACCGTTAGTATGGTCCTTTCGACAGTCGATTTTGATTTTCCGGAAGATAAAAGCTGGTTGTGCAGAATATAGAATAATTTTCCTATGCGAACTCAACGTCCGATTTTCACATCATTAGTACAGTTTTCGTATGAAAAAAATTGTTAGAGCATGTCTAGGCACGCTCAGAAACAAAAAAACACATACAAAGCTATTCAACGCATTACGTCACTTGTGACACTGAATTCGGTCATACGAGAATTTTCGTATGGTTAGTAACCTCTTAACTTTCGACATGAGACTAGCATCCAACAAAAAACGGAATTTCGGTCGTCCGAAAATCTAAGTGTGTGTATGAGACTTTAGTCTTCACATGCACATACCAATCTGTAAACTCATGCTAAGGGGGTCTTCATTTTCGTGGAATGCACAAGTGTTCTGTGCAGCCACATACAGGCAGCGTGTTGAAATCAGTTACAGACTGCTGGCTGAATGGACTTGCCCGGATCTCTCACATATACAGAGTGTCCATGCAAGTGGGCCCAAAGCTCATATCAAGTTAAAAAAAAAAGTATGCAGTATGATGCACTGAAATGTGCATCAAACCACTCCCTGCTGGAGGTCAACCTGAGCTTACACTGATAGTTCCCTTTCTTTTATCATCAGTTTATTTCCTATTTTTAAATCTGTAACCCTACATCTCCAATCTAGGTTGGGTATGAGACTTGTATTCTTGTTCCAGAGATTGGTTCTGCTCCTCTACAGAGAAGGAGGTAGATTGAGAGTTTGAGAGAATACACAGAACATTTTATAGCATAAAACAGAAAGATGCCCCAGGAAAAGGTTACCATATTAACCACTTCAATACAGGGCACTTTCACCCCCTTCCTGCCCAGGCCAATTTTCAGCCTTCAGTGCTCTCACTTTGACAATTGCACGGTCATACAACCTTGTACCCAAACTCAATTTTTTATCATTTTCTTCCCACAAATAGAGCTTTCTTTTGGTGGATTTTAATCACCACTGTTTTTATTTTTTGCTAAACAAATTAAAAAAGACTGACATTTTTGAAAAAAAAAACATTTTCTTCGTTTCTGTTGAGGCTGCACTGACTGGCACTGATAAGGTGGCTCTGATGGGCACTGATAGGTGGCACTGATAGGCGGCACTGATATGCAGCACTGATGGGCACTGATAAGTGGCACCAGTGGCCACTAATAGGTGGCACTGATAGGCGGCACTGATGGGCACTAATAGATGGCACTGATAGGCAGCACTGATGAACAGGCACTGACAGTCATTACTGATTGGCATCTGTGATGGGCACTGACAGGTGTTACTGATGGGCACTGAGTGGCATTTTGATGGGCACTGATTGGCATCTGATGGGCACTAATTAGCATGTGGGATTGGCACCTCTGATGGGGGCTGCGCTGATAATCAATGTGCTGATTATCAGCTCAGACCCCCCTGACAGGAGAGCCGCTGATCGTCTCTCCTCTGCTCGCATCTTGTCAGTGCAAACTGAGGAAAACCAATTACCGGCACTTCCTGGTTACCACTGTGATCAGCTGATCACGTGGTTAAGCCATAGGATCTTTATCACAATTGGAGATACGGTGTGTCATAGAGACAAACAGCACAACCGATCACCGTGTTGCACGCCCCCGGGCGCATGCACAATCGGCTTATCCTGCTATGCTATATGACGCCCAGTCAGGATAACTGAGCCACCTTGTGGACGTCATTCCGCAATAGGGCGGTAGGGAAGTGGTTAACCCAATTCTGATAAAATATTAACTGAAAAAGGAAGTTATAATGATTTTAAGTTAGTTTTATTGTAGTTGTTTTTTTTTTTTTGAATGAATACAATGTTAAACTGTTATCTTATATCTGTTTTTACTTTACATATACAACTTTAGTTTGACAGATAACCGTTTATAACACGACAAATGATTGCCAGAGTACAATGGGCTAGCCCAGCAGATGCTGCCTATCTTGTCTAATTGAAACTTTGGACTAAAGCCAGCCATACATGGATCAAATTCTGAAAGAATTTGCTTTTCGAAAATCCTATCTAGGAATTTTCTTTTGAATTTTGCACCAATAGTGGGCTGCAGCAACAGCCAATTTTCACATGGCCATTGAATTTGAGCGATCGGAATGATGGAAATTTCTTGAAAAATTAACGATTTGTAATCAAAGGTAGGAGAATTGTGTGAGAAATATAATAGAAAAAGAAATGAGCTGTGACCTGGGAAGAAAAGAAGATTCCTGGCCACGGAAATTCTTTTCTGTAGCAACATGATGTGAAATTGAAGGCTTGGTTGGCCAGATTTTGAAATCAATAGTGGCACCATCGGATCACAAAACTCACAACATTTCTGATTTTCGAAAGACATTTTTTTCAATTCAAACCATGTATAGCCTGCATTATCTCTTGGAAATGAGATGAAGGGAAGGACTTTCACTTTAATCAAGAAATCCCATCATAGGACAACTTATGCCAGAAAGAAAGAGCCTGCATGACCGATCAGCTGTGTTGGTGCATCAAGATGTAACATAACTGAAGATTCTTTGAAGAAATGCCAAATTCCATGTGAAACATGTAGAAGACTCCTGTGTTCCTGCTGATTTACTAATAAAGGGAAGATGTTTAGCATACCAGCAATTCTGGCTTGCAGACCCCACTTGTGTCTTAAGAATACATTGGAGTGTTTTTATCAGAAAAAAACAAGCAGCTGTGAATCCTTGAGCCAATTCCAAATTGTTTTTAAGCTGTTTGGCAAAATTTGAAGGGAGGGTGACACCCACTGATCACTATAACCCCTTGATGTGTCTATTATTTGTACATTACAGTCCATAAGGGGGTGTTTGTTGTAAAGGACATACCACAGAGAAATATAGACCTATAAGATTTAGTAGAAAATGTTTCCTGCATATAGACTGTACAGACTGGATTCTAAGTTAATAGTCCCCCAACTCCCTCGGGCTCTACTGCCCCCTGTGGACCCAGAACAACCATGGTGGACATCGGGGGGGAGGGGGAGTGGAGGACATTTATCAAACATGCGTTCAACGATTGTCTTCATAAGTTTGTTGCACGATTGCAGCAAATCCGCATTGTATGACTCCAGATCAACTTTCCTTGCAAACATTCTGCAAGTCTGCTGCAAGTTCTGGTTCAGTTAAGTTGTACAAAAGGCATCCCACCACAGGAGGCACTGTAGCTGAATTTTCATGCTGTAGACTTGCAGAGCTCTTGCTGTAGACTTACCGCTACAACTTTGCTCTTGCTAGAGACTTGCCACACAAATTTGCTATAAATTGGAAAAGTGTCAACTAGAATTTGTGCTTCAAGTGCTCTGCAAGTGTACAGCTTGGCAGTGAAAATGTGCAGCAAGTTAACAGACTGACAATTCAACACTGCCACAAATTTATGGCAAGTCATCCTTGCTCTCTGGGAATGCAGCTTACCAATCATTAGGTGTGGTAGCTCCATAAGTTTTCTTTTTTCGTTTTTTTTTTTCCCTTTATATTCATCTGGTGATGGCCAATAACACACCTCCTGTATGAATGAACTCTTGATAAAGGAGCACAGGGGACCCAGCAGACAGCAGCATTGTCAGTCTGGGGGAAGGAGAGTGCTAGATGTAGTAGCAGATTTCAATAAAATAACAATTTGAGTCCAAACTCCATCTTTTGGGATGAAAGTTTTACCTAAATAAATAAAAGCTGCTCATTTTAAGCACCCTGTCAGTGCTGAATGGTTTGTCTCACCCTTGTAACTGATATATCTGGAAGAGAGCTTGTTCTTTTGAAAAACAGACTCACCACCCTGATCACCAGATGAACATAGAAGAAAGAAAGCCTAAAAAAAAGAAAATGAATGCAGATATCACATCTAAGAATTGGTAAGCTGTAATATAATAAATGTTTGCTTTTGGTGTTAACACCACATTAAGTGAAAAACAAAAGTTTAAAAAATTAAATGTACACCTGATCAATTAAAAAATAAGGAAAGCCCCCCTGAAGATAAATGTATACAGCGGGTGTGCTTAACTATAACATCAGCAATGGCACTACATGTTACATATAATGGTGCATGCCAAAGTGAGAGCATTTAAGTGATATTAAACACACACTGTTTAATTTACATATCCTTTCTATTTCTGTACATGGATGATGGCACTGTAATTATTTCAATAATAAATTAATAAAAGTACCTTTTTCTAATCGATTTACAGCTGTCACATGACCCAGCTCTTTCCCAGCCTGCTGGCAGGAAAACATAAGCAGGAGGAGCTTCTAGTCCTCTGTTGCTGGTCATATGTTCAAAATAAAAAAACAGCCTTTGGAATACAGAGTAAAAATAAATAATACCAATAAACTGTTTTAAATTGTCATACAAATATATATTTGAAATCAAATCGTCATTATTTTTTGGCAATAACATGGTGTGGGCAGATTTCTGCCAGTCACAGGCTGTGTCATGCCCCTCCAACTTGTGCCTTAGAATAAGAGGTACAGTAGGTGAAGCCTCCATTAATCTACATGTAATATCCCACCCCAATTGTGTTTAGCTGGTTAGTGGACATGGAGGACGAGGGAGGGAGTGGGGTGTCATTTACCACTGTGTATACGCCCACGTGTGTGACTCAAAATGTTCAGCATAGAAACTCACTGAAAACTGAGCATGTGCAGAGTTACCACCACATCGGCAAAATCCCTAGCCTAGCTGAACTGGGGACATGAATAGAAGGTGGCGATAGAGAGCAGCGGATCAACCAGTTTTTTTTGCAGAATACAGAAAATGAATCTCATAGTGACTGACTGAGTATGAACAGCATCTAATACACCATTTATTGATAGTTTTTTATGAAGTGGGTTTAGTGACACTGTAATTCTAGAGAAGTGGTTGTCAACTTATGAGCTAAAGAGGGTCTCAAATGCGGCCCCTGGCATCACCAAAGGTCATCATATAATGTTCAATATACAGTATGTGATGCTTGAAAGAACTGTCAGAACTACAAACCTAACAAAGGAAATGAGGTCAGAGAGTGTGGACATGCTATATATCTGGCTGAGGATATGCTGCAGAAGGCAGTATGAAACTGAGACCATGAGGCTAATAGAGATCCGTGCTATTACCCCAATCAATGTTCCCACTACAGATTGTTGAGGTCTGAGGGCCATCATATACCGAAGGACCGAAGATTGGGCACCAGGGTTCTAGAGCCATCATTCATGGTTAGAGTGAAACTAAACCCTTCTATCCTTTTCAGCCATGGAAGCTGCCATCTTAGCTTCTGTTGGATCTGCAACTGCCATGGTGCTGCACATGTGATCAGTTTTAACCCCAGCCATTTGATGGTTTGACAGTTTGATTGAAAGTACAAGCAAATGTGGCAGTTAGCAGTATTGGAATGCCAAGAATGTAACTTTTTTTTAAAACCGTTAAATTGAACCGCTTTAACTCTGAACTGAGTGGACAACTTTGGTTACTGACATTTGCCTCTGTTTCACTAGCATGTGGTGCAATTTTAATGCATGACATTTATCTATCTATTTACTCAACATAACACCATCAATGTAGGTTGGATGGGGGGCAGGGTGATGGGGTTGTAGTCCCGTTCTCCATGTTTCCCTACTCGTTGGGCGCCAAGCAAGAGTCACGTGAGAGGCCTACCCAGGGGTGGGTTCTTCTGAGCTACGCTAGGCACTTTGGTTAAGTTCAATGCCTAATAATACATGGGATACCTTTACTTGAACAGATGACTGAACTTTAGTAAACTTTCTCAATGTAATTATTCACTGCCATGGTCAGTGATGCACTTAGGAGGGGCATGCGGAGCCACCTCTCCACCTGTCCAACGTATAACCGCGACCTCACTCCCAGTAACAGTATGGAGCCCCGCCGTGCACCTAGCGTGGACTCCATGACCAAATCAATATTCAAAAATACTCCAAAGCTATTATCTGTGGCATGTCAAATCCTAATTACAATCCAATAATTAGGTGAATAAGTGACAAGATAACCAGCACGTGCATCAATGCGATTAACCTGAAACCTCAACAGTACAGCCCCTTAACTCTTCTTCTTCTGCGTACAGGCTGGGGACCTCTGTGGTGCTGATCTGCTATGGGAGATGGACCTGCTCATGGAGAGAGTGCTGACATCATCTCCCCCTATGAGAAGTTGTAGCACCTATCACATGTACATGCTTATGAGAATCCTCAGTTACCCTTGGTATTCACTTGTGTCTTCACACAGTATCAACTCTTGTACCGTTATCTTCATACCCCAATGTGTTTAACTGACCCAAGCTGACTATATGTTCAGGTTACTTGCATGACACCCCTTTAACCACTTTCCAACTGTGCAATAGCCAAAAGATGGCTACAGGGCTGGTGCACGGATTTTTGACACCCTAGGCGAAACCTCATGTTGCCGCCCCCTTGGCTCTGCCCCTGACTCCACCCCCTTTGTACAGGGATACTTTCTCACCTTCTTGCCAACATTAACTTCGTAAGTGGGGGCAGTATGTACTGGGGGCAATATGTAGTGAGGGCAGTATGTAGTGGGGGCAGTATGTAGTGGGGACAGTATGTAGTGAGGGCAGTATGTAGTTGTCACGATTTACACACCGCCACAGCGACTAGCTAACCGCAACGTGATTCCATGACTGGGGGTATATAAGGGAAAACCTATACTAAGCAGTAAGACTTCGCTGTACTTTCACAGCCCACACTACCTTTGGCCACTACTAGAGGGAGACTCCACTCCAATCCAGCTGGCTGACCACACACAGGCAGATACGAATCTTACATACAATCTGGTGCACTCTAAGGGCTGGCGAGCAGTCTAGCAATTAGCACACACTTCTAGGGTTTCTCTAGCTATCCTGCAAGCTAAAACCCCAGTGCTAATCACTCTTCCCACCATCCACACACCAGACCCACAATAAATGATAGCCTGCCACCACCCAACAGTTTGTCCGCAGACTGGTCTGCTGGGCCACCACCCACACAGATCTCCGTCTGGCAGATCTGTTAGTTTACAATCTGCATGCAATCTGCCAACACGCAGAGCAATTGCATATCGATTGGCACGTAGCTTAGACCAAATATTACCATACAACAATCTCTAGAGATATGAGTCCTAGTTTAGTACACAAAAGTCACTTATTCATTTTAACATTTAATATCCCGAAAGTGGGCAGTGCATAAGAAATATATACAAAGAAAAAGGAGTTACAAAATACAAAAAGATAAATATACAGCAAAAAGAACCGTCACACTGAAGTACGATATCCAATGAATTTATTCCATGCCCATAAAAATACAGCACACGCAGACGCGTTTCGGCTTGTAGCCTTGTTCACAGAATGAGATAGATAAGATAAACATACAATTGGCAATTTTCTACGAAAATAAAAAGGAATAAAAACAGAAATAAACTTTACCGCAGCTTATCCCAGGACAGGAGTATGTCAGAAAACCATATGCCTCCCAAATGTATTGAAATATGGATGTGGGCTGGACGTTAGCCCCTGGGGATGATCCCGTCCCAGCACACAGGATGTTTCGTGTTCTAAAATGACTAGCGTCAAATTGGGCCAGAACAGCGCTGATCGCTGGGTCATGGATAGGATTTCCAAAACCAGCACATTGCTCCAGACACGAAAGTGCCAATCACGGTCTGTCCGCTGCAATCCAGTGCCATCTAACGGTTTTGCGTGATTTGCTACAATTCTATACACGCTATAGATAGAGATTGATATGTATTTGTAGCCCAACACTTATAGCAGGGGTGGCGAACAAGTTAGACACAAAGAGCCAAAATTTTAAACTGTGAGAGTCAGAGAGCCACACCACGCAGTGACGAATCGGCGCGAAGCGGCGCGAAGCGGCGCGAATCGGCGCGAATCGGCGCGAAGCGGCGCGAAGCGGCGCTCGAGGCGATCTCAAGGCGGCTTGCGAGGAGACTTCTATCATAGAAGTCAATGCAAGCTGCCTGAGATCGCCCTGAGAGAAACATGAAACTTGGCAAAGAGCCACAGTATATACAAAATATAATAAGAGGCAAAGAGCCGCATTCATTATGGCCGGGAGCCGCATGCGGCTCGAGAGCCGCGTGTTCGCCACCCCTGACTTATAGGATCAAAAATAATTATTTTCATCTCTCTGCCACTAATATTTCAGTTTTTATGAGAGATAAAATGTATTCTTTTGATCTGTTGATACTAATCAAAGCCTGTAGACCTTCTGGGGCCTAACAGATGCCCCCTGCGGGTCCTTGCAGCCAAGCAGACTAGGACTTCAGTTTGAATCTGTGGAAGGTGACAAATCTTATGTCTACTCTGGAATTTTTATTACCATCCAGGTTACAGCTCGATCCTTAGAGCTGGCTTTGTCCTATTCAAATACTAATGAAAGAATATATGTGCATAACTGATACCTAAATACTATATTTCTAATAGCCCAGAATTAAACTACATCTATGACTATGCTACTTCTACAAATCACATCACACCTCGCTATGGCAAAACTATCCTTACGCTCACATTTATGTTACAGTAGTGAGGGCAGTATGTAGTGGGGACAGTATGTAGTGAAGGCAGTATGTACTGGGGCAGTAAGTGCTGGGGGCAATATGTGCTTGGGGCAGTATGTGTTGGGCGTGGGGCAGCAAGTGCTGTGGGCAGGATGTGCCGGGGCAGGATGTACCGGGGCTGTATGTGCTGGGGGCAGTATGTGCTGGAGGCGGGGGCAGTATGTGCTGGGGGCAGTATGTACTGGGGCAGTATGTGCTGGGGGCAGTATGTGCTGGGGGCAGGGGCAGCATGTGCCGGGCACAGTATGTACCTGGGGCAGTATGTGCTGGGGTCAGTATCAGTGGCGGCTGGTTAAATTTTAGGATGGGGGGCGCCAGACCCCGTCCTTCCTTTTTGACCCCTCCCACTTCTCATAACCCCCACCCCTTATAGTTTCCACCCCTTGTGTCAGGAGTATACAGCCCAGCATCACGAGATAGGGTATACAGCATCACCAGAAAGTGGTATACAGCATCACCAGATAGGGGTATACAGAGTCGCCAGATAGCAGTATATAGTTACAGAGCACCAGATAGCAGTGTACAGAGTCAACATATAGCAGTATACAGAGTCACCATATAGCAGTATACAGAGCCCCAGATAGCAGTATACAGAGTCCCAGATAGCAGTATACAGTCACCAGATAGGGTATACAGGGTCCCAGATAGAGTATACAGAGCCCCATATAGGGTATACAGGGTCCCAGATAGGGTATACAGTCGCCGAATAGGGTATACAGGGTCCCAGATAGGGTATACAGAGCCCCAGATAGGGTATACAGGGTCCCAAATAAGGTATACAGAGTCCCAGATAGGGTATACAGGGTCCCAAATAAGGTATACAGAGTCCCAGATAGGGTATACAGAGTCCCAGATAGGGTATACAGAGCCCCAGATAGGGTATACAGGGTCCCAGATAGGGTATACAGAGCCCCAGATAGGGTATACAGAGCCCCAGATAGAGTATACAGGGTCCCAAATAGGGTATACAGAGACCCAGATAGGGTATACAGGGTCCCAGATAGGTTATACAGGGTCCCAGATAGGGTATACAGAGTCCCAGATAGGGTATACAGGGTCCCAGATAGGGTATACAAAGTCCCAGATAGGGTATAAAGGGTCCCAGATAGGGTATAAAGGGTCCCAGATAGGGTATACAGGGTCCCAGATAGGGTATACAGAGCCCCAGATAGGGTATACAGTCACCAGATAGGGGTATACAGGGTCCCAGATAGGGTATACAGAGTCCCTGATAGGGGTATACAGGGTCCCAGATAGGGGTATACAGGGTCCCAGATAGGGTATACAGTCACCAGATAGGGTATACAGGGTCCCATATAGGGTATACAGTCACCAGATAGGGGTATACAGTCACCAGATAGGGTATACAGTCACCAGATAGGGTATAAAGGGTCCCAGATAGGGTATACAGTCACCATATAGGGTATACAGCAGGGGTCAGCAACCAGTAGATCTCTGATAGGTGACCGGTAGATCACAGTCTGAGCTTGCTGACCTGCCATTACAGAGCACAAATTCCCCCTCCTCCTTGTACAAATCTGCCCCCATGCTGAAATCCCCCCTGCCAGCACACATTTTTGACCCCCTGTCACGTACCTGGTGGTGGAGTCTGCAGTCGCTGAGGACAGCCTCTTTTACAATCCTGACTCAGGAACCCCTGATGTAGCGAAAAGAAGGTTCAAGAGTGCAGAATGGCACGAGTGCTTAACAGGAACACTGGTGCGATGGTCACAGGCAGGGCTGTAGATGCAGCTTGATGGAGCAGAGAGGAAACCGCAGGAACGGCTGACGATAGCCCCGTGTGGCTAGACCAAGCAGGTGATGCTGGATGAGAAGGCCAGGGATGGACCGGATCAGACAGCAGACAGGCAGATCAGGAACTGAGAAGCAGGCAGAAGAATGGTCAGACACAGGCTGGGTCGGCAATGGGCAGGCAGCGTGGTACCAAGGTGCAGGCAAGCGGGTCGTCAGGAATAGCCAGAGGTCAGGGCAGGCGGATAGCAGCGGTGTCAGGATCAATCCAATGAATCAAGGGAACAGGTCCAGCGGGTAGATGGGTAGCAGGAATCACAGGAACGTTGTAGACCAAACGGCATTGAACTCATGTCACTGTTCAGTTTAAATAGTCCCATTGGCGACAAGAACGGTTACGAACGGGGATGCGCGCCTCCCGGTCGCGCGTGCGCACAGCATCCCTTCTCATGGGCACACGGACTCTACGTCTTTCCTGACATTGCCCCCCCTCAACGGGCAGCCTGCTAATGCCCAACCGAGCCAGCTTCCCAGGGTGGGATCTCTTGAATGCCTGAATTAGTCTCTTGGCATGAATATTACTTTCTGGTTCCCATGAATTATCTTCAGGACCATACCCTTTCCATGTGATGAGATACTGGACCCGATTGCCTCTCTTCCTGCAGTCCAGGATGGCCTCCACCTCAAATTCTTCTTTACCATCTACTAACACTGGTTCAGGTGGGCTGGTCCTTCGTCCTGGGAACGGGTCAGGCACTGCAGGTTTCAATAGAGAGACATGGAATACTGGATGGATCCTCATGGATTCTGGTAATTCCAACTCATAGGCCACACTTTTAATTTTCTTCTTGACTGGAAATGGACCCACAAATTTTGGTCCCAGTTTCTTTGAGGGGCAGGCCATCCTGAGGTTTGCTGTGGATAACCAGACCAATTCGCCTGGTTCCAAGACCAATTCTCCCCATTTCTTTCTGTCAAAAGTTCTCTTATTATTCTCCTGAGTCTTTGACATGGTTTCCTGCAAGAGTCTATTGTTCTTGTTGAAAAAGTCCACTGTCTCTTGTACGGCTGGTACTGAACTTTCAGGAAAGATATCAGGAAGAAAGGATGGATGAAAAACGTAATTGGAAAAAAAACAGGGATTGATTGGTGGCAGAGTGTACAGAATTGTTGTATGCAAAATCCTCTAACGGTAGCAATGACAGCCAATCATCCTGAGAGAAGGAGGAAAACAACGCCAGTATTGCTCCAAGGTCTGATTGGTTCTCTCAGTTTGGCCATTAGTCTGCGGATGATAAGCTGACGGGAAGGAAAGTTTAATCTTCAGGGTCTCACACAAGGCCTTCCAGAACTTAGAAGTAAACTGCACCCCTCGGTCGGACACGACATTGGTTGGGACCCCATGGAGCCTTATGACCTCCTTGATAAAAGCTCTTGCAGTTTCAGAGGCCGAGGGCGAGCCTTTCATTGGTACGAAATGTGCCATCTTAGTAAATCGGTCGACAATCACAAAGATGGTTGAGTACCCTTCAGATGGGGGTAACTCCACAATAAAATCAACCAAAATCATTCTGCAGGCTCTCTCAGGCACCGAAAGAGGCTTCAACAGAACCCAGGCTTTGGACCTGCTGCTCTTACTTTGGGTACAAATGGTACAGGATTCCACGTATCTCCTACAGTCCTCGCCCACCTGCAGCCACCAAAACGTGCGCTGAAGTAATTCAGAAGTCTTATGGACCCATAAATGTCCTGCTAGTTCATGGTCATGGCAAAGTTCAAGGACAATGACTCGCACTTTCTCGGGTACAAAGATCTTGTCATCATGCCACAGTAGGCCATCTTTCCACTGCAAGTCCATTCCTGAAGAAGCGGGTTCACCCACTGAGACTAGCCTGATCTGGGACAGCAGATCTTCCTGGAGTAGCAGAAAATTCCCAGCAGACAAGATGTTGTCGGGAGGTGATGGGTCTTCAGATTCATCGCATCGGGTTTGATATTCTTTGACCCGGGCCTGTACGTGATGTGGAAGGTGAATCTCGAAAAGAAAAGTGCCCATCTGGCCTGGCGTGGTTTCAGTCTTTTGGCCGTTCTTAAATATTCGAGATTCTTATGGTCCGTATAGATCAAGATTGGATGAGCAGCCATTCCTCCAAGGCAGCTTTAATTGCCAACAGTTCTCGATCACCCACGTCATAATTCCTCTCCGCTGATGATAGCTTGTGGGAGAAGAATGCAACGGGGTGCAAAAGAGCCTTGGTGCCCTGCCTTTGGGACAGCACTGCTCCTACTGCTATCTCGGATGCGTCCACCTCCAAGACATATGGCAACGCTGGATCGGGATGCTTGAGTACAGGAGCGGATGTAAACAGGTTCTTAAGAGACTCAAAGGCCGCTTGTGCTTCTGTGGACCAGATGAACCGGGTGCCTTGCTTGGTTAACTGAGTAATGGAAGCGATTATGGCTGAAAATCCTCTGATGAATTTCAGGTAAAAATTAGCGAATCCAATGAATCATTGAGCCCCTTTGCGATCAGCAGGTGTGGGCCAATCCAGAATAGCAGATACTTTCTGAGGATCCATCTTGATGCCTCCGACTGATATGATAAGTCCCAAAAACTGAATGCTCTGCTGCTCAAACATACACTTCTCTGGTTTGGCGTAACCATGTTGCGCAGCCGGCCCAGCACTCTCTTTACATGGCCGCGGTGCTCCTCTAGGGAAGCCAAAAAGATTAAGATGTAGTCCAAATAGATGATAACAAACAGATCTAGGAAGTCTCTGAAAACATCATTTATGAAGCGCTGGAAAGTGGCTGGGGCACTGTATAGTCCAAATGGCATTACCAAATACTCATAATGCCCAAAACGAGTGCGAAAGGCCATATTCCACTCTTCACCCCCCTGGATGCGGATCAGGTTGTAGGCACCGTGGAGGTCCAATTTCGTGAACATGACTGCTGTCCTGAGACGTTGGAAGAGTTCAGGAACCAGTGGAAGAGGGTAGCGGTTCTTGATGGTAATCTTATTCAGTTCTCGGTAGTCGATGCAGGGTCGTAGGGTATGATGTTTCTTTTCTATGAAGAAGATACCTGCACCAGCTGGAGATGTGGAGGGATGGATGAACCCCATTCTCAGGTTATCATCAATGTAGGTCTTAAGTGCACCGAGTTCCGATTCGGAAAGCGGAAAAATTCTGCCGAAAGGAATCTCAGCACCAGGCAACAGTTCGATGGGGCAGTCATATGGCCTGTGAACTGAAAGAGTCTCTGCTCCCTTCTTGCTGAATACATCCAGGAAGGAATGGTATACTGTGGGGACAAGCTGGTGGGTCTTGGAGTCTGGGTTGTCGTCCAGGAACAGCAGAGTTGGAGCTTGGTGGGTGTCTTTTGGGAGACAGTTCTGGAGACAGTATGATGACTGTAATTCAATCCTCCCCGTGGCCCAATCACTAAGGGGATTGTGAGCTTGCAGCTAGGGTATGCGAAGGATGACTGGAAACAGGGATGAAGTGATAATGTCCAAACACAACAGTTCTTGATGTTTACCCAAGATCGAGGCAGGCAGAGGAACTGTCTCATGGGTTACTGGCCCGGATTTAATAACTGTCCCATCGGCCAGGTGGACTGCCATTCCTTGGCCTTTGGCTTGCAATGGAATCTGGTGTTTGGTGGCAAAGGCAGAGTCCATAAAACAACTGCAAGCGCCGGAGTCAATAATGGCGGGGACTTGAATATTTCATCCTGGGAGCTGAAATGAGACAGGTAAACTGATATGAGTAGAGTTGCTGCAAATAGGGGGCAAAACTTCAGGTGCAATGGTCAAACACTTACGGAGTTTTGCAGGGCAAGTCCTCACATAATGTCCAGGTTCTCCACAATACAGGCAGAGGTTGTGCATTCATCGGCGTTGGCACTCCTCAGCCGATAGGGATGGGTGAAGGAGTCCCAGTTGCATAGGCTCTGGCGTGTCTGAAGGTGCAGCAGCAGAAGAAGGTGATGTTGAGCTGGTGTAGCTGGGAACCCGGGGTAGCACCCATGTGGGTCTTGGGCCTGCCCCTCTCTCCGATCTTCGTTCCCAAAGACGCCAATCAATTTGTATAGACAGGTTAATGAGGGCGTCTAATGACCGGGGAACACCAACTCAGGCCAGTTCATCTTTTAATGCCTCAGAAAGTCCAAACCAAAACTGGTAGCACAGAGCAGCGTTGTTCCAGTTGGTATCGGAACTCCAGCGCCTGAATTCAGAGACATAGTTCTCTGCTGCTCTGCGCCCCTGCTGTAGGGCGTGCAAGGCGGCCTCCGCGGTGGCAACCTGATGTGGATCTTCGTAAAGCTGGGACATAGCGTGGAAGAAGGAGGTCAAATCTGTCAGAGATGCAGCCTTTTGCTCCAGGAGGCGATGAGCCCAGGACTGTGGCTCCCCTTGCAGCAAGGAAATTACGAATCCTACTTTAGTAGCTTCAAGTGAGAAGGTCCGGGGCTGTATGGCAATGTAGAGTTCACTGGCATTGCGGAAAGCTCAGAATTTGCTCCGTTCACTGCTGAATTTCTCAGGTGTGGGGACCCTCGGCTCAGGAGGCAGCATAAACACGGTAGGGGCTGTAGTGGTGCTGGTGGAAGTAGCGGAGTGACTGGTTCCAGGCGTGGAGGATGAAGAAAGCTCCAGGACATGTTCCTCCAAACGAGTATAGCTCTCCTGCAGATTCTTGACCGCTTGGGCCAGATCGCCCAGGTGCTGACACAGGTCATCCATCGGAGAGGTCCCCTGCGCAGACCCCGACATGACCATTTGGTACTCTCACGTATCTGGTGGTGGAGTCTGAAGTCGCTGAGGACAGCCTCTCTTACAATCCTGACGCAGGAACGGCTGACGATAGCCCCGTCCGGCTAGACCAAGCAGGTGATGCTGGATGAAAAGGCCAGGGATGGACCGGATCAGACAGCAGACAGGCAGATCAGGAACTGAGAAGCAGGCAGAAGAATGGGCAGACACAGGCTGGGTCGGCAATGGGCAGGCAGCGTGGTACCAAGGCGCAGGCAAGCGGGTCGTCAGGAATAGCCAGAGGTCAGGGCAGGCGGATAGCATCGGTGTCAGGATCAAGCCAATGAATCAAGGGAACAGGTCCAGCGGGTAGACGGATAGCAGAAATCACAGGAATGTTGTAGACCAAACGGCATTGAACTCATGTCACTGTTCAGTTTATGAAGTCCCATTGGCTTCAAGAATGGTTACGAACGGGGATGCGTGCCTCCCGGTCGTGCGTGCGCACAAACGTTCGTACCGAGCATTCGTTCGTGTCTGCGTCTGTGCACAGCATCCCTTCTCACGGGCACACGGGCTCTACGTCTTTCCTGACACCCCCACTCCCCCTTCAAGCTGAAATCTTCCCTCTCTGCAAACCTTCTCAGCACAAATCCATAGCTCCCAACTCTCCCTGATTTTGAGGGACTGTCCCTGATTTGGAACAAAGTCCCTCTTTCCTCCTCATCTGTCCCTCATTTTGGTCTGACCTATATAGTTATATATAAAATGCACTTTTTATCTTTTAAGAATAGTTTCCCAGGGCTATGCCTTTAATCCAAATTCTAAATTGCCGCATTTGTAAATTTCAAAAGCCAATATAAAGGAATAGTAGTGGTAAAAAAAGCACTTGTGGGTTTAACTAATATTTTTTTTAAATTTAATTCTCCTTTAAGGGGTTGTGACGGGGGTGTGTCCTATGCCTACATACTTTTCCTAATAGGTGTCCTTCATTCCCATCTCAAAAAGTCGGGAGGTATGCAAACCCCCCTCCCCCCCTAGCATAAAACCTCTACTACTCAAATGCCCCGCTCCAAATCCCCCTCCTACTCCTAATAGAAACTCTCCCCCCTCCCAGCACAAATCCCCCCCCCCCACCATGTGGCACAAATCCCCCCCCCCAGTTTCCTCTCCTAGCATAAGGGTATACAGGGTCCCAGATAGGGTATACAGAGCCCCAGATAGGGTATACAGGGCCCCAGGTAGGGTATAAAGTCACCAGATAGGGTATACAGGGTCCCAGATAGGGTATAGAGAGTCCCAGAGAGGGTATACAGTCACCAGATAGGGTATACAGGGTCCCAGATAGGGTGTACAAAGCCCCAGATAGGGTATACAGTGCCCCAGATAGGGTATACAGGGTCCCAGATAGGGTATACAGAGCCCCAGATAGGGTATACAGAGTCCCAGATAGGGTATACAGAGCCCCAGATAGGGTATACAGAATCCCAGATAGAATATACAGGGTCCCAGATAGGGTATACAGAGTCCCAGATAGGGTACACAGGGTCCCAGATAGGGTATACAGGGTCCCAGATAGGGTATACAGAGTCCCAGATAGGGTATACAGTGCCCCAGATAGGGTATACAGGGTCCCAGATAGGGTATACACTCACCAGATAGGGTATACAGGGTCCCAGATAGGGTATACAGAGCCCCAGATAGGGTATACAGAGTCCCAGATAGGGTATACAGGGTCCCAGATAGGGTATACAGAGCCCCAGATAGGGTATGCAGTCACCAGATAGGGGTATACAGAGTCCCAGATAGGGGTATACAGAGTCCCAGATAGGGGTATACAGAGTCCCAGATAGGGATATACAGGGTCCCAGATAGGGGTATACATGGTCCCAGATAGGGTATACAGTCACCAGATAGGGTATACAGGGTCCCAGATTGGGTATACAGTCACCAGATAGGGTATACAGAATCCCAGATAGAATATACAGGGTCCCAGATAGGGTATACAGAGTCCCAGATAGGGTACACAGGGTCCCAGATAGGGTATACAGGGTCCCAGATAGGGTATACAGAGTCCCAGATAGGGTATACAGTGCCCCAGATAGGGTATACAGGGTCCCAGATAGGGTATACAGTCACCAGATAGGGTATACAGGGTCCCAGATAGGGTATACAGAGCCCCAGATAGGGTATACAGAGTCCCAGATAGGGTATACAGGGTCCCAGATAGGGTATACAGAGCCCCAGATAGGGTATGCAGTCACCAGATAGGGGTATACAGAGTCCCAGATAGGGGTATACAGAGTCCCAGATAGGGGTATACAGAGTCCCAGATAGGGATATACAGGGTCCCAGATAGGGGTATACATGGTCCCAGATAGGGTATACAGTCACCAGATAGGGTATACAGGGTCCCAGATTGGGTATACAGTCACCAGATAGGGGTATACAGGGTCCCAGATAGGGTATTCAGTCACCAGATAGGGTATAAAGGGTCCCAGATAGGGTATACAGTCACTATATAGGGTATACAGCAGGGGTCAGTAACCAGTAGATCGCGATCTACCAGTCTGACCTATATAGTTATATATAAAATGCACTTTTTATCTTTTAAGAATAGTTTCCCAGGGCTAAACCTTTAATCCAAATTCTAAATTGCCACATTTGTAAGTTTCAGAAGCCAATATAAAGGAATAGTAGTGGTAAAAAAAGCACTTGTGGGTTTAACTAATATTTTTTTTTTGTTTAATACTTCTTTAAGGGATTGTGATGGGGGTGTGTCCTATGCCTACATACTTTTCCTAGTAGGTGTCCTTCATTCCCATCTCAAAAAGTTGGGAGGTATGCAACCCCCTCCCCCCCTAGCATAAAACCTCTACTACTCAAATGCCCCGCTCCAAATCCCCCTCCTACTCCTAATACAAATTCTCCCCCCACCATCTAGCACAAATCCCCCCTCCCAGTTTCCTCTCCTAGCATAGATACCCCCAAATCATCCCTACTAGCATGAATCTCCCCCACCCCCCAAAATATTCCCCTCCTACCACAAATCCCCCCCCCCCACTCCCTCTATCATATCGCCTTTTCTAGCACAAATCCCCCTCCTAGCACAAATCCTCTTCCCCCATGCAACTAAGGGCTCATTCACAAGTGCAGCAGGCACTGCTGCTCCCCTGAAAAGTGAGGAGGTGATATGTTTCCTCTTCACCACCTGATTTAAACACATGATTGCCATGCAATGCACGCAATTGCAAATTGGTAGTATGGCAATTAGACGTTTAAATCAGGTGACACTGTGCCCGGTGATCTTTGACTTCTCCCATGTTGGTCGGGTAGATCTCCACCTCTTTAACGTTGCCTATCCCTGGTATACAGGGTCCCAGATAGGGTATACAGTCACCAGATAGGCGCCCCCCCACCCCCGAAGTAGGGACAAGTCCCTGCACTTACCCCATCTGATAGGCAGGCTGGTGTGTGCAGGGATCGGCTTGTGGAGAGCATGCTGGAGCCTGGAGTGGATGGTGAGCGGCGTGGGAGTCGAGACTGAAACCCGGCGGAGTGCTGCGCCTGCGTGAGTAATCACACAGCTAGCGTGTCCGCCACAGTCCTGCCCCTGTCCACACCATCCAATGCCAGGCAGTCACTGGCTCAGGGCAGCCAATCAGTGAAAGCAAGTGCGCCGCTTTTGGTGCACTTGCTTTCACTTTTATGACTGACCAATTGGCTCACTACTTGCTGTCAGCAGACAGCGAGGAGCTGAGAAAAAAAAGAAACGTCAATACACCAGCTCCTCCTGTAGGGGCCGGGCTGACTTTTAAATTTATTTTACTTGTCAGCGGCAGGGAGGTGGCGCCCAAGCGCCTCTTATACACCAGCCGCTGCTGGTCAGTATGTGCGGGGGGCAGTATGTGGTGGGGGCAGTATGTGGAGGGGGGAGTATGTGGTGGGGGCAGTATGTGGTGGAGGCAGTATGTGGTGGGGGCGGTGGCAGTATGTATGTACTGGGGGCTGGGGCAGTATGTGCCAGAGGCAGTATGTACTGGGGGCGGGGGCAGTATGTTCCAGGGGCAGTATGTCCGGCAACGGTAACAACAGAAACCTTTTTGCACGTTGAAGCTCCTGCGATTGCAATTTTTGAATTGGACCCCTGTCTCATTTTATACAGCACAGGACCAGTTGGTCTGACATAGGAAAGAACCGGGAAACATAAATAACATTATCCCTCCCAACTGGGGCAGCATACAACTCCACCTGCCTCCAAGTTAAGTTTTGTAAAACAAATTGATGTTCTATTGTATCTGTGTGCACAATATTTAATTAAAGCAGAGTTCCACCCAAAAGTGGAACTTCCGCTTTAAGGGAAGGTGACCCCCTGACATGCCACAATTGGCATGTCATTTTTTTGGGGGGGGGGGGACGACCCTGTTTTCACAGAGTCCCAGGTCCACTTCCTCTCCTAAAAGGAAGTTCACCTCCCCCCTCCCACCCGGTGATCTTCTGGGACACGTCACAGGTCCCAAAAGATACACCAGCCATTCACAGTGGGCAGCGTGACTCGCGCATGCACAGTGCGCGCCCGGCTGTGAAGCCAAAGCCGGGTGCCCACACTTGTCATGTCGGCATGGTGGAGGAGGAGGAGAAGAGCGACGCTGTGGGCGGCTGCATCACTGGAGCCTGGGACAGGTGAGTGGCCGATTGTTAAAAGTCAGCAGCTACACTTTTTGTAGCTGCTGAATTTTAATAGGGTGGAACTCTTTAAGTGTATTTTTATTCTAAAAATATAGGTTTGATAATTCATTGCTCTAATATTGCGTGATGTAAAAAATTGCAACTACCACCACTTTATTCTCCAGGGTCTGTGCAATAAGAAAATATCCAATGTTTGGGGGTTTGACCAATCTTTGGGCCTAAAATGTGCATTTTATTATGTGCGCAAAAACAGCTCCTGTAGTGGTTACAGATTATGACAGTCCGTCCATTGAAATGTCATTCTCCAGGCGGAGTAGGGAGAGGCTGACATTTCTAGAACCGGACAAACGCGGCTCGCTTCCCATATGGTTGCTAAGCAACCAGTAAAGGAATCCGGAAGTATCGAGTGCAACTTCCGGATCCCTCCCCCGTGACGTTGACGGGTGCACTTTGTTTCCGCCTTCCCTTTGCATTGTGAATGCTTAGGAAAGTTTAGCCACACACCGCACCATCGCCACGCCCCTCCCAGCGCAACGTCAGCCCCCTGCTCTCCGCCCCCCCGCACACGTCACTGGCCCTTGACTGTGCCTGCTAGGTGCCGCCCGGTGTCTCCCGGTGTGAAGCCTCCGCCCGGTGCTGCACCATGGCGGCCAGCGCCAAACGGAAGCAGGAGGAGAAGCACCTGAAGCTGCTGCGGGAAATGACCAGCCTCCCTCACAACCGCAAGTGCTTCGACTGTGACCAGCGCGGCCCGACCTACGCCAATATGACGACGGGCTCGTTCGTGTGTACGTCCTGCTCCGGCATCCTGTGAGTATGTGTGTGTGCCCGTATATGTGTACCCCCACCCCGGCCTCCGCACTGACAGGCCCCACAACACAGCCTGTCATCCTACAGCTGGACAGCCACAGGTTGTCTGGGGCTAGCAGGAGGATGGGCCCTCCATTCATGGCTATCAGTGCAGGCACCCCCATTCATATAGTGATCAATGGGGTGTCATGTTACTGCTATCATTCCCTATCAGTGCAGGTACCCCCCATTCATATAGTGATCAATGGGTGTCATGTTACTTCTATCATTCCCTGTCAGTGCAGGTACCCCCATTCATATAGTGATCAATGGGGTGTCATGTTACTTGTCTCATTGCCAGTCAGTGCAGGTACCCCTCATTCATATAGTGATCAATGGGTGTCATGTTACTTCTCTCATTGCCAGTCAGTGCAGGTACCCCTCATTCATATAGTGATCAATGGGTGTCATGTTACTTCTCTCATTCCCTGTCAGTGCAGGTACCCCATTCATATAGTGATCAATGGGTGTCATGTTACTTGTCTTATTCCCTGTCAGTGCAGGTACCCCATTCATATAGTGATCAATGGGTGTCATGTTACTTCTATCATTCCCTGTCAGTGCAGGTACCCCCCATTCATATAGTGATCAATGGGTGTCATGTTACTTCTATCATTCCCTGTCAGTGCAGGTACCCCTCATTCATATAGTGATCAATGGGTGTCATGTTACTTCTATCATTCCCTGTCAGTGCAGGTACCCCATTCATATAGTGATCAATGGGTGTAATGTTACTTGTCTCATTCCCTGTCAGTGCAGGTACCCCCATTCATATAGTGATCAATGGGGTGTCATTTTACTTGTCTCATTCCCTGTCAGTGCAGGTACCCCCCATTCATATTGGGGTTCCCTCCCTATACTGCCTGAGCATTGTCTATAGTGATCATTGGATGTCATGTTACTTCTCTCATTCCCTGTCAGTGCAGGTACCCCATTCATATAGTGATCAATGGGTGTCATGTTACTTCTCTCATTCCCTGTCAGTGCAGGTACCCCCATTCATATAGTGATCAATGGGGTGTCATGTTACTTGTCTCATTCCCTGTCAGTGCAGGTACCCCCCATTCATACTGGGGTCCCCTCCCTATACTGCCTGAGCATTGTCTATAGTGATCATTGGATGTCATGTTACTTCTCTCATTCCTTGTCAGTGCAGGTACCCCCTATTCATACTGGGGTCCCTTCCCGATACTGCCTTAACCGCTTCCCTACCGAGTCATTGTAAAAATGACGTCGGCAGGAACCCTTCGTCGATCCGGGGGCCTGCAGCAGGGCGATCGCGGATAGATCGTGTCCCCCCTGATCGGGGTAAAGAGACAATAGATTTGGCTCTTTACCACGTGACTGGCTGTGTCCAATCACAGCCGGTCACTACTGTGCTCGCTGTGCACGCCCCCAGGGGCACGCATCGCAGCGATCGGGGCTGAGGCTTGTCCCTCGGCCAAAGCCCAGCTCCAATCATTGGCTCTTTACCACGTGACCAGCTATGTCCAATCACAGCCGGCCACATGATGTAAACAAACTGCAGTAACGAGCTGTTACCGGGTTCTCCCTCTCACACACCGATCGTGTGTGAGAGTGAGATTGCGGTAAAAGCTTGTTACTGCCTAATGTACACACAAACAAGCACACTGATTTCCCCCTCTTAATAAAGAGGACCTGTCACCAGTCCATCAAAGTACCCGTCACCAGTCCATCAAAGTACCCGAGTACCTGTCACCAGCCCATCAGAGTACCTGTCACCAGCCCATCAGAGTACCTGTCACCAGCCCATCAGAGTACCTGTCACCAGCCCATCAGAGTACCTGTCACCAATGATGACAGGTACTCGGGTACTCAGATGGGTTGGTGACAGGTACTCGGGTACTCAGATGGGTTGGTGACAGGTACTCGGGTACTCAGATGGGTTGGTGACAGGTACTCGGGTACTCAGATGGGATGGTGACTCATCTTATAAATTGACCACTTTGTGTAAAAATAAAAGTGTTTTCATTTTCTTTTCACGTTTTTCGATAACTTGTGGAAAAAAAATGAACCATTCAAAAGACTCATAATGCCTCATAGAATATACATTGGGGTGTTGCTTTCCAAAATGGGGTCATTTTGTGGGTAATTCCATTGTCCTGGTGCTCCAGGACCTTCAAAAGTGTAATAGGTCGTTAGGACATTAGATGTGAAATTTCTGCTCCTAGAATGCCTGATGGTGCTCCCTGCATGTGGGACCTCTCTATGTGGCTAGGGTGTGAAAAAGTCTCAAATGTGGTATCGCCATACCCGGGACGAGTAGCAGAATATATTTTGGGGTGTAATTGGAAGTATGCATATGTTGTGTGTGAGAAATAACTTATGACAATTTTGTGTAAAAGAAAAAAAAAAAAAAAAAAAATCTTAATTTTCCCAAGAATTGTGGGAAAAAAAGTAGCCTATAGCTATGGTAATTCTTCCCATTGACCATCACACTAATGTATTATGAGTTGTAGATTTTTAATTTTTAGCAGGGGTTCCCCGAGACCGGAGAACTATTTCAAGGGTAGTGATCAATGGATGTCATGTTACTTCTATCATTCCCTGTCAGTGCAGGTACCCCCCATTCATACTGGGGTCCCCTCCATATACTGCCTGAGCATTGTCTATAGGGATCAATGGATGTCATGTTACTTCTATCATTCCCTGTCAGTGCAGGTACCCCTTATTTATACTGGGGTCCCCTCCCTATACTGCCTGAGCATTGTCTATAGTGATCTATGTGTGTCATGTTATTTCTCTCATTCCCTGACAGTACAGGTACCACTTATTCATACTGGGGTCTCCTCCCTATACTACCTGAGCATTGTCTATAGTGATCAATGGATGTCATGTTACTTCTCTCATTCCCTGTCAGTGCAGGTACCCCTCATTCATACTGAGGTCCCCTCCCTATACTGCCTGAGCATTGTCTATAGCGGGGGTCAGCAACCTGTAGATCGCGATCTACCACTAGATCGTGGATGGGTGACTGGTATACCTTAGTCTGGGTTTGCTGACCTGACATTCCAGAGCATCAGAGTGCAAACATAGGGAATACTTGTAAAGTTAGAGGTGTAGTAGGGAGCAAGAGCAGCATAAGCCGATGCCTCCTCTGTAGTGCTGGCTCCTGTCCCATGCGGAGCGATACCAACTGCACTCCATCTCTTATCCCGGCTGGCACTCTCCAGAGTGGTGCCAGCAGCAGGAAAGAAGAGAGCTTCAGGTCAATGGGAAGCAATACACTGGGTATAAAAGTATAGGTCTGCTTTCACACTGATGTGCTGCAGTTTATACACACCGTGGGTGCAGTGCAGTGTACCTGCAGCTTTCCTGCGGGTTTGGTGCGCTTGGCCATAGACTTCTATTATATCCTGCTGTTACCACACCCTAACTTTACATGTGATCGAGCAAGTGCTGCTCGTCTCAAAAGCGATCCGAGTGTGTGTTGATAGATGGTCAGGAGGAGATATGTTGCCTTCTCACTAGGGGTCGACCAATATATCGGGCCGATATTTGCCTTTTTTTTAGTGAATCGGCATCTGCCGATTGTTAGGAAAATTAGGCCGATATCGCCCCCCCCCCCCCCTCCCGTCGGCGCCAGGAGCACGCATTAGACTGTGGGCTCCTGGACACCCAGGAACACTGCTGTGTCACTCAGACACAGTGAGAATGGAGTACTGCGGCCGCTCGGGCTGCGCTGTCTTCTATTTTAGTGACAGGCGCACGTGCGATGACATCATAGCGCAGTGGGTGCCGGGAAATTTGAATCTCCATGTGTGAATCTCTCTGTGTGCTGCATTTCATTTACACAGGTAAAGCTGTATTTCCTGGCACTGGTATACGGCTGTATTTCCTGGCACTGGTATATGGCTGTATTTCCTGGCACTGGTATATGGCTGTATTTCCTGGCACTGGTATGTGGCTGTATTTCCTGGCACTGGTATGTGGCTGTATTTCCTGGCACTGGTAT
>BLSH010304510.1:107370-153142 GCA_018402905.1 Glandirana rugosa | reverse complement strand
CCGTGCGATCGTTCGGGTTCCGTCCGGACCCGGACCCGGACTTTGTCCCGAAGTTCGGACGGACCAGCAGAACCCGAACTTCCAGAGGTTCGCTCAACTCTAATTGTCACACATCTGTGTTGGACAGGATCTTTTCTGCGTTTAAATTCAGCATTGCTAGTGGTGGCTCGGGCGTTAATATGACCCCAGTTATTTCCCCAATCAGGGTAAAGACCTGCCTCCAGTAGGTCCGATGACTTTTGCATACCAATGTACCTTCTGGGCCACAATTCCTCCAACACTGATTAGAGGAGTCTTTGTAGATTTGCGACATTCTCATTGGGGACAAATAGCTTCTGTGTAGAATTTTCAGAGATTGGTCCCAGTGGTTCATGCAATGGGAATATTTATAACTACATTGCATTGCTTTACACCACATATTCACCGGGAATTCCACTCCTAGGTCTTTCTCTCATTTTAGCATACTAAATGTATTGGTGGGGGTCAAGTTCCCTTGTAGTTTTGAATAAAACCAAGACAAAGCTTTTGGTTTATTATATTCCTTTGTTAGGTTAATCACATATCTCAGTATGTACCCCGCACTGAGGGTTCTTATTACTAGTATGGTAGTGTCTTATTTGAAGTTCAGAGTAAGATTCTGCTACTGGACCTGGTAGGGCCCCCTTTGAATAAGTGGCGCCCTTTCTTAGAGTCATGAAACCATAGTAAACATTCTGTCTTGAAACTTAAGCAAACGTTCATGTCTTATCTGTTGCCTACCTTTGCTGCATGTGTCCAGTTAAGGGCTGGGACTCCCTCACCAGTGAGCTTTAGTATGCCTTCCCCATCTGGCCTCCACCCAGGCCTTAATTGGTAACAGGATATAAGCCTGGCAGTACAAGGCTGCATTGCTGATCAACGTTTGTTCGTGTTTGGCTTCAGTGTGATTGTCTCCTTTGGTTGCTTGAGTCTTATCCGTGTTTTGATCCTTGGCTTGTCTGACTATCCCTTCCTGCCTGATATCTCGATCTTCGGCTTGTCCTCAGTTTCTCCTGTCTGCTTGCAGCTCTGACCCTTTGCTATTCCTCTGACTATTCTTGCTTATTCCTATACTGCTTCTTCCCCTCTTCCACCTGTAGCCAGCCTGTGCCTGAGCTGGGGGACCCCAGGGGCTGTGACATGGATCCAGTTGCAGCCAAATCCATCCTCACCACTAGAGGCTCTGGTGAATATCCACTGGCTCTTAGATTCCACGCCCTGGGGAAACTGATTCACTAGCTCCCTGTGTTCCAGTGTCCATGCTCTAGGGGGCCCTCTCCCTCTATCAGCCGGTACTACTCAACAGCAGTCAGCCATAGTTACACAACCTTGCAGTGCACATCACAACCTTAGCGTGCGCTTCGCACTTCAGTGGTGCGATTCCTGCGATGCGCATCCGTCACCTGACCCCAGGTGCCGTAACACTTAGAGTTTCACCTTTTAGTCGTAGGTAAGGCATCAATAATTTGTAAGAACCTAGTGGTAGATCTCTATGTGTCAAATGGGAGCTATGAGCTAGTTGGTCGTGGATGTCGCCCCACACTTGAAGTGTGTCTTCTATTGAGGGAAACTTTGGGCACTGCAGAGGTTTCCCTGTGAGTTTCACTAGTAGCAGAGAGGCTAAATCCCTCTCAGACACTATGGCTTTTGATCAAACCATGCTTTCAGCTGGTCTAGTAGGGCCGGAGAGTAGTAGTATTTGCGAATGTTTGGGAGTCCTACGCCACTTGAATTACGTTGTCTGAGTAACATGGGGTAGGAGAGTTTGGCCATCTTCCCCCCAGATGAATTTCCTAAATAGCTTGTCTACCTGGGAAAAGAAGGCTGCTGGTTTGCATTTAGGGACAGTTCTGAAGAAGTAAATTATTTTAGGTAATAGCATCATCTTTAGGGCTGCTATTTTCCCTAGCCAGGATAGTTTGTGGGTTTCTATATACTTTAAATCTTTTTTTATCAAGTTCAATAATGAGGAGTAGTTACTTTCATAAGTGGTGCTGGTAGGGTAGGAAAGATTGATCCCTAGATATTGGAGCATTTTAGTTGACCATTGAAATGGGAATTTCGCTTTTATTTCAGCTATCCTATGGGCAGATATAGCTATTGGTAATATAGTAGACGTGGTTGCATTTAGCTTATAATAAGACACAGAACCAAACCTTTCCAGTAGTTGTTGCACTTTTGTGAGGGAAGAAACTGGACTTGTCAGGGTTAGCACTACATCATCGGCAAAGAGGCCGATTTTGTGGTCACGACCTGCAATGCGTATAATACCTTGGATGTTTTTATCTGCTCTGATCCTCTCAGCCAGTGGCTCCATCACTAATGAGAAGATCAGTGGAGAGATCCTTGAAGCGTACCATTTGTAATATGAAATTTTCTTGACGTGTCATCAGATGCGAATACTCGTGCGGTAGGATTTGTGTATAAAGCTGAAAGGGCTGAGAAGATAGTACCCTGGAATCCAAATTTTTGTAGCATTGCTCTCAGGTATCCCCAGTGAACCCGATCAAATGCTTTATCAGCATCTAAAGTTAGGAACACCATATGATCCCCGTGAAATTCCACCACTTTGAGTAGATTGTACATCCTGCGTGTACCGTCTGGAGCTTGGCAGCCTTTTACAAAGCCTACTTGGTCTGCTTTTATTAAATGAGGGGTCACATCTGATAGCCTGTTAGCAAGGATTCTGGCATATATTTTTAGGTCGCTGTTAAGCAGCGATATAGGCCTGAAATTCTCTGGACTGTCCTTTTTTTCCCCAGTTTGGGTAGTGCCACCACAACCGCTTGTAACATTTCCTCGGGAAAAGAGGTAATTGCGGCATTGAATAGCCTTCTCATATAAAGTATCAGCGTAGTTTGGAAAGTTTTATAATATTCGGCTTAGAATCCATCAGCACCTGGGACTTTGTTAAGGGGTAATGCCTGGATAGCCTGTTTCCCTATCACTAATATCAGTGTTTAACTTTTGTAACATATGGCTGTCTAGGGTTGGTAGGTGGATACCTTCCAGAAATTTGTTGATATCAGCTTCTGTGGTTTGGATTGTGGCTGTATCTTCCTGCAAGTTGTATAATTTTTCATAATAATTACAAAAGGCGTTGGCTATATCTGTGGGGCGATGCACTAGTCTCTTGGTAGTGGGATCATTAATGTGGGATCATTTTGTTTATTGCTTTCTTTTACAAATGTTTGCTGCTAAGAATTTACCTGCCTTGTTCCCTTGCATGTAATATGTTGCTTTGGCTTTCTGAAGACATTTTTGGTGATCAGAGATCAGGAGGAGTTTAATGTCCTGTCTACATTGGAGCAGTTTAGTGTATACCTGATCATCTGGTTGGGATTTATGTTGGGTTTCGAGTATCTTGAGTTTGGCTAGCAAAGTGGCCAATCTCTGGGTTTTTTCCGGATCTTTTCCTGAGAAGCTGCCTGTATTAACAAACCTCTACTAAACGCCTTGTGGGCGCACCATACCGAAAATATCTGCATGTCTGGTACATCAATAATTTAAAAAAACTCTTTGATCTGGCCATGCAACCTGCCATGAACGGTTTGATTGTTTAATATAGCAAGGTTGTTCCTCAGGTACAAAGGTGTTCTCCGTTGATGTTGTTTAACCTCTAATGAGACCGGAGCATGGTCAGACCAAGTTAAAGAGTGGCTTTTGGTTGAGATATCATTCTGCAATAGAGATAAGTCCGACACAAGCAAATCAATCCGAGGGTAAGATTTGTGTGGTGCTGAATAATAGGTGTAATCTCTCTCAGTTGAGTTCACACAGTGCCATATATCATAAAGATCAGTGGAGTGCAGTAGGGGTTGTAATTCAGTCCTTGGGCCTATAGGTGGTGAAGTGCAATTCAATTGTTTGTTTACTACACAACTGATGTTCCCATAGTATAGGAGATATCCTTTTTGAGTTTGTCAACTTTTTTTGGAGCAAGCTGATGAACTTCAACTGCCCAGTGTTGGGTGCATATAGGTTCACTATAGTGTAGGTAGTGTTATTCACATACCAGTATAAGGTATCTCCCTGCCTTATCTTGAAGTACCTTGTGTAGCTGTAATGCCACGTTCTGATTTATAGTGATTAGGACTCCACACTTTTTTTTTTCCCAGATGCTTTTGGTCCACAAAATGTGTCTCTTGAATGCACAGTATATCACTGCTCAGAGTCTTAGCATCCCGCCACATAGCGGGTCTTTTAAAAGGGCTGTTAAAGCCATGTGCGTTTAAAGAAACTAATTTAAGTGCCATTTTGCTGGACAGAAAAACAGGCATACAGTTGCTGGTGCTCCTTAATGGAACGTTGGCAATAGGCCGTACCTGATATTAAAGTTCTCAAGATCCATTCGTGGTCAAAGACTCCATTATCTGCCTGTTGGCAGTCACCTGTTTCATTCCGGCTGATGATTCCCAGTTTCCAATTGCAGATTATAGGCGGTATAAAGAGAAAACAGAGTCCATGAACAAGGTTCAAACGAAAACAAAAACAAGTTAAGAAAGAGGAAGAAAATTCCTCAATGTACGAGAAGTTTTGCATGTGAATAGAGGGGGTACAGTTCTACTGAGCTCAGATTCCATTTTCTATATTTTCCATATTTTGATCCTGGCAGGGCCAGAGTAGATGGGATAATATCAGTGTTCAGGTTGCCTCCGTTTGTCTCCACTCAGGAGAGATTCGGCCTGTAGGGGATTTGGCTAGTGTGTGTTCCTCATCTTGGGGTAGTAATCCCCACGCTGGATTCCCTCTTCCAGAGATCTGACCGCAAACGTGCAGCCTTCCCTGACTGTGCAGTTTGGTAGGGAAGCCCCGGGAGTAAGATACATGGTTGTTACGGAGCAGCATAGTGAGAGGGACAAGCTTTTTCCTTGCCATCATAGTATACTGCGATAGGTCTGCATAAATGGTGAGTCCTGCGTAGGGGTCTGGAAGCGGGGACATCTGTCTAGCAAATTTCACCCCTAGGAAGTTTGTCAGGTAGGTGCTGTGGCTTGGGAAGTCTGTGAGCCCTATCAAAAATCAGTTTGCAGGATGGTAAATCTGGCAGAAGAGAGGCCATAAGCTTCTGCACAAACTGGCATAACTCAGCTGGGGGTACAGATTCTGCCACCCCACGCAGCTTAATGTTGTTCCTGTGTGCTCTGTCCTCCATGTCCGCCATTTTGGCGCACAATGCTTCCAGCTCATCTTTCCTCTCATTATGAGCGTCCACTAGCTCAAACAGCGAACCAATCATCAAACAGGTATCAAAATTATTGTCTAGTATTATAAAAGATTCACAAACTGAGACACAGATCATCTATTAGAACAAGGAGCACAAATAAGCAAATAAGTTTCCTTCTGTTAGTCCTGTTCCTATACCATTATCCTACTCTTTAACTTGAGACGTGGAACTGGGCCCGTGAATCTCTTAAACATTTCCAGGGTTTTTTTTGTTTTTTTTTTGTGTTTTAAAGTATAATTTTAGGATCTCTGTTTGGTGTTGATGGTAGAGTACTGTTATGTAGGGAGTGATAAAGATCACCTGAGTAAGGAAGGGTAGGGGGTGGTAAGGGGGGATAGGGTAGAAGAGGGGATTGGGTTGGGGGGTAGCAGCACTTTGTTTGTTTGGGGAACTCAAGGGAAGCCATCGAGAGGTAAATAATGAGCCGGCGGTATATTGTCTCCTTTTCAGTAGGTCTCTATATTGGTCAGTTGTTTTGAAATCAATCCAAACTAGCCATGTCTTATGGTAGGAAGTTATTCGTTCTTCAGAAATAGCTATCAGTTCCTCCATTTCTTGGGTCCTATTTAATCTAGTTACCCAGTCTGTGACTGAGGGTGTTGTTATCTGCCTCCATAAGGGAGGGATGCACATCCTCGCAGAGTTAATCATATACATGACAAGAGATTTATTGTATGCATGTCCCATAGCGTTGGATTGATGAAGTAGGTATTGCTGGTAAGTGAAATCGATAGGGTAAGAAGACCCCTTACGTATTGTATTGTGAACTTTTTCCCAAAATGGGGAGATAAATGGGCATTCCCACCATATATGAAGCATTGATCCTTTGTATTTGTGGCATCTCCAGGAAAGGTCTGGGATAAAAGGGAAGATTTTATGGAGCAGAGTGGGGGTTCTATACCATTGGGTAATAACCTTGTAATTGTGTTCTTGGGTTGTAACATTTAAAGTTCCCTTGAGGGCAATTGAGCAAGCTGTTTCCCACTGCCCATCTGAAAAGGAGGGTCCCCCCGTGTCTCCCAGGAGTTTTTAATCAGTTGTAGGTGGTTTGCATCCAGGGAGGAGAGTAGGGCGTAAATTGTTGCACTAAGGTGTTTTTGGGGTGGGCCAGAGCATAATTTTTCGAACATTGTTTTTGATCTTGAAAAAACTGGTCTGTTTGTTGAATCTTTTATGAAGTGACTAATCTGAAGAAAGGGCCATAGGGGTATAGGGGGGATATCGAGAGCTTCCGTGATGGCTGATTGGGAGAGCAACCTTCCCTCACGGAAGAAGTTTGAAGCCCTGGGGTAAAAGTTAGACGGGAAGGAGGCAAATCTATTCTCTAGTCCAGGTGGGAAGTCTGGATTATCCTTTATTGGGGTCATTGGGCCTGGAATGGGTTAACAGGGTCTCAAGTTTAGCGATATTATGTAAAGTAGTTATTGGGGGGAACACCAGAGGATGGGCTCTAATGGACTGGTTATTATATTTGCCCGGTAGCCAGGTTATATGTTGCGGCAAGGAGCCAGTGATTAAATGTTCCAGCTCCACCCAGTCTTTTTGTTTGCCATGTATGTGCCAGTCTACTAGTTTTGTGAGTAGCACCGCCATATGATATTTGAAATTTGGGAGGCCTATGCCCCCTTTGTTTTTCTGCACCATAAGTCTCTGTAAACTGATTCTAGGCGTTTTACCTTTCCATAGGAAGGTATTAAATTTAGACTGAAGAGCCTTAAAGAATGTTTTTGGGAGGGATATAGGGATCGCCTGAGCTAGGTAGAGGAATCTGGGGAGAGTAGTCATCTTCAATGCGGCCGCTCTACCAAACCAAGACATGCTCAACTTATATTAAGGAGAGATATGGGGCGGTAATTACTCGGTTGGGTGTGATCCTTTCCTTGTTTAGGGATAACAGTGATATGTGCTTCCAATAGATCCCTAGGGGGAGTAGGAACACTGGCTAGGGAATTAAATGCTTTAGTAAAGTGTGGTGCAAGCTGTAAGGAGAGGGTTTTATAATATGAATTCTGCAACCCTGAGCTCTTGCCGGGTTTCATAGTTGAGGTTGCCTGAAGGAATTCTTGCATTGTTATAGGAGATTCTAGGGCAAGGGCATTTTCTGCTGACAGTTTGGGGGTCTTAGATTTAGTTAGGTAGTCCTGTATGGTTTGTGATCGTGTGAGTGTGTGGTCGAATGTGTTCGGCGAGGTGTTGATATTGTACAGTTTGGTATAGTAATCGACAAAGACTGCAGCGATTTCGCCTGAGCGCTGAACATTATGGCCTGCTCGGTTCTGTATGTTAGGGATGTTTGCTTGAGTCCTCTTCCCCTGAAGGAGCCTGGCTAATAATTTTCCATTCTTATTAGCCTGTTCGTAGAATAATTTGGAGGTTAAAAAAAACTTTTGTTTGGTTTGTTTACCTAATTCTCCTAATAATTCTTTCCTGGCCTGTATCAGGGTGTCAAAAACCCTTTCAGCTTGCAATTGTTTATGGGCCACCTCTAATCTGCGGATTTTTTCGGTTAGTTTTGAGTTCTGCTCCTGCTTCTCTTTTTTGAGGCAGGAGGAGACAGCTATACATGTTCCTCGAATGAAGCACTTGTGGGCTAGCCAAATGTTCATGTCAGAGACGTCCGGGGTAGAGTTGTGATCAAAATAGGTTTTTAAGTCCGACTTGCGATCTATAAACCGGGTTTGTCAACAGAAATGAATTGAGCTTCCATATCTTTTCCTTTAGCTCTGTATCTTGAAATTGTAAGGTGATGGTGATAGGGTGGTGATCTGATATGATCATGGGCTCAATTGTTGCTTTATGCAAAAAATCGTAGATCATTCTGAGTCAAAAAAAGATAATCTAAAGTCTAATCTAGAATATTTTTGGTGAGGGTGGAAAAGAAGGTGTAGCCCTTGGTGTCGGGGAATAGGGTCCTCCAGGTGTCGTGCAGAGCTAGTAAGTTGAGTTGAAGCTTAATTTGACGTAGGGCTCAGCATGGGATAGAGGATGAACCTTTGGAAGAGTCTAGGTGGGGCTGGAGGGGTACGTTCATGTCACCAAAGATGGTTAATCCCTCTTGAAACGGTATCAATTGATCAAATACTCCCTTGATGAAGGACAACTGGTGGCTATTGGGGGCCTATACATTCACAAGTGTTATAGGTCTGTTGTATATTGAACCCTTAACAAAAAGGAATCTGCCTTCTGGGTCAGCTTTTTGTGCTTAAAAAGAGAAGGGAAGGTTTTGTGCTATCAGGATCGCGACACCCTTCGTTTTGCCTTTAGGCAAAGACGCTTGGTATAGAGAAGGAAAGGTTTTATCACTACATCCCGGAATGTGTGGGCTTTTGAAGTGAGTTTCCTGAATGAAGGCAATTTAAGCTTTAAGTTTATGTAATTCTCTAAGGGTCAAGGATCTCTTTTCGGGGGTGTTCAGACCCTGGGCATTTAACGATACAACCTTAAGCGTACAGAAGTCAGGCATGGTGAGTGGGGTTGTCCCCAAAGTCTGCTGGTAAGAACGCGGGGGAAAGAGGAAGGTAAGGGGGGGTGGGGGTCAGGGACATAGGGGGAGGAGGTGATAAGGTATGGGAGTTGCAACGGTGTGTTCCCATTTGGAATCAGAAAGTATCTAGTGAGTGACAAGGATCAGAGTCCTGACTCACTTAACGTAGGGGTACCTCTCTTAGAACAATCCGGAGGCGCCGGATTGAGGGAGGGGTGAGTGGGTTGGCACTAGGGAGACCGAGACGGCTCTCCAGCAGGAAAAAAACCAAGGATAATTGAGGAGATATTACACATCGACAATCATGTTATATTCATCGATTGTACGTACGGCTGTAAGTGGTACAATTCTACATATAGGTCAAAGTATGACAACAGTATAGCTCGGGATCAACGAGGCTAGAGGAGCACCTCTGATAATAGTCTTGTATGAAAATTGATAGCTAAAGGAGTTTAACCACTTGCCGATCGGCATCTGACGGCGACAGAGTGGCTCTGTAAGGCAAAACGCCCTCATACGACGGCGGCTGCCAGATCGCGCACAATGAGCGCGCCGCCGGAGGTGCACCCGCATGCTCACTGTGTCCGGGGAGGGCCAGGAAGCGGGTGCGGCGGATTCGATCTCCGCCGGCCACCCGCGATGCCCCCCCCGGAGTGAAAGAACGGAGGTCCGTGTAAGTAAATACGGACCTCCGTTCTGTGAGGGGGGAAGGACTGTGATCACAGCCTTCCTTTACATGGAAGCTGTGATCACTTCCCTTCCCCTGTTAGGGCAGCCCCCATACAGTAAGAACACACCCAGGGAACACAGTTAACCCTTAGAGCGCCCCCTGCAGGTTAACCCCTTCACTGCCAAAGGCATTTACACAGTAATCAGTGCATTTTTATAGCACTGATCGCTGTATAAATGCCAATGGTCCCAAAAAAGTGTCAAAATGTTCCGACACGTCCGCCCCAATATTGCAGTACCGCTAAAAATCGCAGATCGCCGCCATTACTAGTAAAAAATAAAAAAAAATAAAAACCCCAGAAATTAATTCTCATCATCCGTAAACGCAACCTCTTTTGCGCAAACCAATCAATAAACACTGGTTGCGATTTTTTTAATCACAAATATGAGGAAGAGTATAAATCGGCCAAAACCGATGAAAAAAAATGTTTTTTTATATTTTTTTGGGGATTTGTATTTTAGCAAAAAGTAAGAAATTTGTTTTTTTTTGCAAAATTGTCGCTCTTCTTTTGTTTATAGAGGCGATCAGAAATGACGCAGTGGTGATCAAATACCACCAAAAGAAAGCTCTATTGGTGGGAAAAAAAGGACGCAAATTGTGTTTGGATACAACGTCGCACGACCGCGCAATTTTCAATTAAAGGGCTCTGGTCCTAAAGTGTGAAATCCTTCCGGGGCTGAAGTGGTTAAACATCTCGCGTCAGGTTAGGGGATCGTTTTTGTTCACGGCAGGCAAAGAGCATGGATATGTGTAAATGTAAGTGGACCATAATTAATAGGAAGTAGCGGGGTACTCTTTAGTTTAATCTTTTTTTTTTTTTTATGAGGAGTGTTATGCCCCTCCAGCCTCATCGATCTCCCCGGGCATAGAGTACTTAGTATCACATCAAAAACAAACAACAAAATTCAACGAAAAGGATCAAACAAGAACAAAAAGAAAGAGATAAAGAAAATAAAAACTGCCCCCGAAAGTATGAGCACACAAGTGACTGGTATAGGGACCGGGTGGCCATGAGAAGAAGCACCCCGGGGGGTACGTCCCCCCACCGACTCCCCCGGCCCCGCTTGGAGGAGAGGTTCAGTTAAATCATCTGTAGGCAAACCATTACCATCTCCTTGCTACTGTTATCCAGTTGAGGTTAATTCAAGTCCACCTGCACTCAAAAGAAAAGAAAAATGGAGAACAAAGCCAGGAAATAGCTTGAAGGACACCGTTGGATGCCAGGAAACTCAGTGTCCGTTGGTAGTACGGTCTAATTGCTCATACAGAACCCCTTCCCAAGATCCCTCACTGGCTGCGTCCTGCGCACCCGGATCCCCTCGGTACGGTAGCGCGATCACCCGCTCCTAACCGAATGGGAGGAGTCTGCAGGATTCGGCCACTTAAGCCATGGGGGGGCCCAGAATGGTCCGTCCACCATGGGCACAACAGACTCAACAAGGCTTTGAATAACCTGTAAGCGCATTAGGATGGTGTGGGAGCCTATGTATCCCTTTGATGAGGGTCTCTTCCAGTCTGCGGTTATGGGGCGAGGGGGGTAGAATGTGTCTCTAAAGCGAACTGAATAGAACGCCCCTGGCTCAACTTGGGTATTCGTGCCCATGGTGATAAGGTCAGAGGGATTTGAATAGTTTCCGTGCTGGAGCCGATCTTTTCTGGTGCAGGCTGACCAGAGTCTGTGGGGGGGGCGTTGAAATGCTCTAACTGTCACCACAGGGAAGTTACCGTTCGGGTGTAGTGTGGTGTTTTGATGTGAATGGGGGAAGGCTATTGCACCCAAGTAGAAACAACAGGGGCCCAAACCAGTAGAAGTCTATAAAAAATAACAGGATAAAACAAATACTTATCTTAGTGAAAAGAAAGGGGAGATGAGCAGAAGCTGGGGAATGGGATCCTCCATATGTGGTGCAGTGATCCCCGGATCATCATTCAGCCAAAGGTTCTTCAAGGATAGCCAGCACTGCTGCCGCGCTCGGATCTCTTCTGTCTCTCCTATATGGAGTGAGGTTGGGACGTCTCCTTGGAGTGCTCTGGTCTACTAAGGGCAGGAAATGGTCTTTCTATGCCTCAGGAATCACAAATTCCTTGTACCACTCTGGAACAGGAATCTCGGGAATATTGGTGAATTCATAGAATTGCTGAAGGTCGGCCGGAGTGTGCAATGTGAATGAGCGACCCTGTATTGTAGCGCACAGACCGAATGGGAAGCGCCATTTGTATACAATTCTGCATTCCCTCAAAGCTTCCAGAATTGGGTGCAGGGCTCTTCGGTGGTTGAGAGTGATCTGTGATAGATCTTGGAAGATCTTGACAGCTGCACCGTTGAAGCAGATTTCTTCCTGCTCTCTTGCCCTGACAAATATTTCTTCTTTCAGTTTATAGTCTGTGAAACAGCATACTATAACTCTTGGGGGATCTCCTTCCCTTCCTCTTGGCCTGAGAGCCCTGTGCGCTCTTTCAAAATCAACCGGGGCATCCTGCGGTCGCTCCGTCAAGTTATTGAAGAGCGATTGCAGGGCTAGAGTGATCTGATCTTGTTCCACTGTCTCTGGAATGCTCTCACTCTTAAGTTTCTTCGTCTCCCGCGGTTATCAAGATCCTCCAGTCTTCTTTGCATCTCTATCATATGATGTTGATAACGGGCTGCGTTCTGTTTGAGGTCCCCAATGTCCTCGTCATGGCGGCTTGCAGCCCCCTCCACCTGGTCCAGGCGAGCCAAGACTTCCCTCAACTCGTCCTTCAACTCTATCAAGTCATCAGTTAGTGCTCCTTTGATGTCTAGAGCAATCTTCTGCAGGTAAGACATCTTTGGGACCTGCTGAATAAGGTCCATCAGAGCTTCTTGTGTTCCGTGGTCTGCCTGCAGTCTTTGCTTAGGTGTCCCTCCTGACTGCTTTTTCGCCATATTGGGAGGGGGATGAGAAACCCGAGAAGAGGCCTCGCCCGCCGATCCAGGCTGAGAGCGGAATAGCTCAGGGAGATTTCGCCCCGGTTGGGAATGCGGGGTGTTGGTAAACGGCAATTGCCTGCCAATTTTGCCCATAACTGTCGATGGGGTGCTAAAGTATCTCAGTTTCTCTCCTATGGAGCCGGAGCTCTCGTCTTAGGTGGCAATCTCGTCCGCGTGCCAGGCCACGCCCAATAAACTTACTTTTTTACCAAAGAAATGTAGCAGAATACATTTGTCTTAAATGTCTGCAGGAAGATTATTTATTTGCAGTTTTATAGCACAAGCTAAGAGAAACAGCTTTTTTAAAATATGTCATACTTTTTCCGTTTTTTTCTTTATATATTAAAAAATTTAAAAACATTGGTGAATATATACCATCAAAAGAAAGCTCTATCTGTCTAAAAAAGAGATTTAAAATTCATTTGGGTACAGTGAGTAATTGTCAGTCAATATATCACATTGCTGAAAACTGAAAAATTGACTGGGTAGGAGGGGTTTTAACATAGTAGTCTTCAAGTGTGGAAAAGTAATAAATATGTGCATATTAAAAAACAATTATACAGCCATGCTTACATTAATCCAAAAGAGATTCCATATGAACACTAAAGAGTAGTAAAATGTAATCATGGCAGTATACATGTAAGTACATGGCATAGCAACCAGCAATAATAACAGCAATAAAATAGGCAGCATATAATAGTATACAGACCAAGTGGAAAATTAGGGTCAGTAACCAAAATTTCAGGTTTCAAACTGGCCCATTTCTCATAGTAGACAAAAGGATGGTTTTTGATTGTACTACCATGTATGAGTGACTTAGGATATAGCCTATGGGACATGACAATTTTTATAATCATAAACCCCCCTTTTTACTGCTAAACAATTGTTGTTATATACAGTATATATGGTGTACAGTTACCATACCAAAAAACAGTTTATGAAAAAAGCCACGTCAGTCGCAGTTGCCACAATTTTTCTTGATATGAATACAAAAAGAAATATGAAAACATATAAGTGCAAAACAACAAAATATATTATGAAATAAATTAACAAACTATTACAAAATGTCACCCCCCCCCCCCGACATATACACACAATTTTGGTGCATACAGACAACAATTTCCCAACACAAAAAAAGAAATAGATAATAAATAAATAAATAAACTTTTTTTGTTTGTTTTGTTGTGACATCACCCCATGGGGACACCACCTCTGACATCATGTGCTACCCATAACTGGAAGTGATGATTCTGGGAATTGGAGAGAATTTGCATGTGCACTTCCAGTTCATTGGTTGATGCTGTCTGCTCTCAGGGGACCGCTGCCTGCATTCCAGCAGCCATTTTCAGCATTATTCATGTTGCAGCAGGCAAGAATCTTGGCTTCCTGTGATACATGGAGGACACTTTTGCATTCTATGGGGTAAGGTCTCATCTGCTCTTATTACACACGTATAGAACTCAGCATATTATCATTATCATATATTTATTTATTCACTTAATTTTTTTTCTTTTTTGGTACATGCACATGATACTGTTGGTTTCCGCCATCCCCTTATAGGGGTGGGGCTATGTATGCATGTCCTTATTTAATCACTTTAGTATTGATATGTTGGCCAGCTTAGCTCTGAGGAAGGGGGTGCACCCTGAAACGTGTTAGCTTGCCAGCATAGTAGGGTGTAATTGGAGCATGCACATTTTGCACTGTATGTCATCTTGTGGTTTATTGGCTTGCACTTTTGTGAGTATCCATCTTTACCAGTTTGTATTATCTAAATACATTTTTAGTAATGAACTAGGTGCTTGCACATTCCTGTTTGTTCTTTTGGGCATTGTTGTGGATGCCAGAAGGTAGGAATTGTATTGTAGTCATAATTTTAGAAAATTTTAAAAAGATTACCCATGATAGCTTTTAAAGCATCATCCGTTTACAATTTTGGGTATAGTAATTTGTTGCTGTATCACTAGTGCACACAGTACTATGCCTTGACATAGTTGGCATCCATTTACTCTCTCACTTCTTTTATATTTTACTCTAACTTTGGTGAATGTATTGTGTTTGTGTGCACCAAAATTAATTTAAATGCATTACTGAAAACGTAGATTTGCTAAACAGTTCTGTTACTATTATGAAACATATAAATTGCAGTTCATTTATTTTTATTTTTGGGGTTCTCTGGTTTCAAAAACATATAACATTTTAGGGTTTTAAGATTTTTTTTCATGTACAAATTGTGAGTTTTATCATAAAAAAAAATAAAAATTGCTCAGGCAGCAAAAGGGCTAAAGCCCACTGCATACCTTAAAACCAAAAAAAATATTGATTTCCCCAATCAACTCCATTGCATTACGCAAGAACTACAAAATTATTTAAAATGTGCTGATCTATGCCACCAATTTGTCAAGGTGAAAACTTTCAGTTTTTCTCATCTCTGTTGAGAATTATATGAAAGCTGAAAATGTTATCTGTTTGTTATTTATGAAGACACTGGCAGTAAGGGAGGGGGAGGGGTTACAGTTATATATTTAAAAAAAATGAGGTACACTATCAAAGTTTACATACAGTATACTATTAAAATTGTGCAAATTGAATAACACATTGATCAATAACATTGATATAATCTTACTGTAGTTTGCTCCTTTCTGTTTATTTCTGTTCAAGCAGATTTGAATCACTGAACCACTTTTGTGGTCCAGACCTCATGTCCTACGGTGGAAAAATCCTTTGGTTTTTAAATGTAATTGATATTTACTTCCTTCTTGCACAAAATTCATTATTTTTGCAGTTTAAACATAATATGTACATTTAGGAAAAGTATGCATTTTTACACACTAACTGACATCTGGGCCATTTTTTAGAAGCTGGTTCACCAGAAAGTAAAGTAAGGCAGCATAAAATTTGATAAATAAAAACTGATGGTCCCTATGCTCAATTCATCTTGACTGAAGTGTAATTTCGCTATCACTCATTTTTTTCATAGAGGGAAAATAAGATCTGTCCTTGATATGGCTGTGAAAATACAAAACACAGCATGTAAAGAAGTGTTCCAATCATAAAGTTACCAGATCTGTATTAGCCAAGCTAAAATATTTACAATATGAGCAATTCAAGGGAATGTCACACCTTGTGAATGACAACAAATGTGAATGATAAATGTAATAAAATGCATGATAACAACAGTGAAAAAACAAACTTGGAAACAGCAGCAAATCATATTCAGATTATTGTCACATCAGCTTTGTAGAACAACTCACATACACCGTGGAATTCATTGTTTTACATGCTTGTGTATTCTTTTCTCCCTTTTTTATTACTCTTTCTCCCCTGTGGTAAAATGCTGACATGTTTATGGAGAAATGATGCACTGAAAATACCATTACACATAAATCCTTTCCTGTATGACTTGCACATGATTAAACTGTTTTCTTATTGACATCAAAGCTATGGCATTTGGAGTCCCATAGATTTAAAGTAAACCTTTCGCAATCATGGATAATTCAAAATGAGCTTTTAAATGAAAAAACACATAAGTGGAGGCTATCTCTGAAGAAAACATCCTGCTAAATAATAATAATAATAATAATAATTAGATCCAAAGATGCAGGCACCTGAAACTACATACACTTTTTCTGTAAAAGTTGAGTTTGCCCATCTCCTAAACATCTCTAATATTCATTGAGTTGCCCATTACATTTTGAAAATGTGTACTATGTCTGAAGAACTCCTTGCAGTGGAACCATATTCCCTTTTCTTGTGAGAGATGATGTTTTAGCTCTGGTGGTACTGGGGGCTCTAGCTAGAAATAAGCTTGTTTTGTTGTGGAAAATTCCTGGTGACATCTAACTAATTGTGCTTCTCTTTTATCAGTCAGGAAATCATTTAATTCATCCCAACATTATCATTTGATCTGTATTTGCTTGTTCCAAAGTATTTTAATGCTAACTTTCTTTATATGACTGTCTAATTTAAACTGTCAAGACTATAAAGAAATGCAGATGCCCCCCCCCCCCCCCGAACAAAAAGCTGCTACATCCACAGTAGTACACTTAATGGGACTTTAATGAAGAAGCACACAATATCTATCATACAATAATGTATTTTTTTTATACAATGCATTAGAAGTGGACTATATATACTGTACATTAAAACTCTGGCATTTAGAATTAAAAACATCACAAAAGAGACACATAACACCTGAGATTAGGGTGAAAGAATATAATAATGTGGACTTTGTTCTGCTCTTGAATCCCCAATGCTTTTCTGTTCTTAGATTACTCTTTATTATGGTTTTTAGAGTACATACATACATGTCATTGTTATTTTCACAACTTGGAATACAACAATTGTTCCAATTAGAAATCGTCTTATCAAAATCAACATTGTACAAACAGAAATATAGTGCAACATAAGATTTTTAACTGAATAGGTGCGGGGGTGGCAAAATCAAGTAGTCAAGTACAAGGAGGAGAGAGAAAGAAGGGGAGGAGGTGGTGGGGGGAGGATGGGAGTGGGGATGGGGGGGAAGACACCAGCAGACAATAAGGCAAAAAGAGAGATACCATTTAGTTTGGTCACAAAGGTTAGTTATGCTCGTACATTACACTTTGGGTGTTTCAGCAAAGCTGACAACATTGATAAGAACTTTTCTGAACATAGGTTTTTCCTGGCTACTATTCTTTCCATTTCACATTGGATATTAAGACTAGCAATGGCACTTTGATCAAGGGGGCTTGGCTAGTTTTACATAGTCTGGTAATGCTAAGTTTGGCTGCGCATAATAGGTCTATTATGATATTGCGTAATTGGGGCAGGTATTTGTCTATGCCAATGTGCAATAGGGCAAGCGCAAGGTCGGGGAGTGTGGTTATCCACGTGATGGAAGATATTAGGGTGAATATTTGGTTCCAGAAGGAGCTTAAAGATTTACAGAACCATAAGGTGTGGGCTATAGAGCCTATGCTGCTGCAGTTTCTCCAGCAGGATGGTGGGTGACCTGGGTACATCTTAGATAACTGGTACGGAATTAGGTACCATCTGTGGACAGTTTTCTGATACAGCTCCCAGTGGTTAGTGCAGTGGGATGCTTTAAATGTTTTCCTAAATGCTCATAGCCATTGTTCTTGGGTAAGGGGGGTGTTTAGTTCCTTGGCACTCTTATTTAGGGAGTGGATTTGTGAGCATGGGCGGGAGTCGCTAATACAGAAGTACATTAGGGAAATGCCTTCCTTGGGGCAAGAGTCAGAGAAAAAGTATTGGAGAATTAGTACAGGGATATTTACCTTAGAGGGAATCTTTGATGAGTTCAGAAAATGACTAAGTGGTGAGTATGTAAAAATTTCTGAGCTAGGTAGTTGGAATCTGTCCTGAAGGGCTTTGAACTCAGTTATTGAGCCTTGGCACTTTATATCGTCAATGGTAGATATGCCAGTGGAATGCCATTTGTTTAGTCTTTGATCTGGGATACAGGAGGATATGGCTCTTAGTGGTACCGGACTGGATTTGCTAGGCAAGCTAGTGGGGTACTGGGCTATGAGTTTTCGCCATGCCAATAGGGAGGATGATATAGTGGGTTGGTTTTTAGTAACTTTGGAGAAAAAACAGCCGCCGTTAGTAGGAAGTAGTCTGTTAGGGTGGCTGGTTGTGTATGTGAAGCTTCTATTGTGGACCATATCTTTTCTGGAGTGGGATTCCACCAATAGTAAAGTTGATCCAGAATAGATGCATAGTAGTAGTTTTCGATATGGAGCAGACCTACTCCACCTTTTCTGTGGAATCTTGCAAGTATGTAGTTGGCACATCTAGGTGGTTTTGAGTTCCAGATGAATTTAGTTAGTTGAGTTTGGATCAATTTTAGGAGAGAACAGGGAATTAGGATAGTTGATGTACGAAATGGATAGAAAAGCTTAAGCAATACAATCATCTTAACGGTGGCTATGTGTCCCAGTATGGAGAGGCCCACACAGCGATTTCAGTAGAGTGGGTAAGTTCCTAGAGAATGCATAATAATTTAGGTCTATCAGCTGTTTTAGGTTGGGAGTGAGTTGGGTTCCCAGATGTGGGATGGAGGTGCTAGAACACTGGTAGGGTGTACTGGCTTTTAGTTGGGTTGTTGCTGGAGGCGGGATGTACATGGGTAGGACTATATATTTCGTGACATTTAGCTTATAGTACGATACCTCACTAAATTAATAAATATCACGTCGTCCGCGAATAGACTAATTTTGTGGTCTAAACCACAACATGTTATGCCCGATCTATTTGTGTTAGATCTGATTTTGGAAGCCAAGGCTTCCATTAGTAGAGCAAAGATAAGGGATGAGAGCGGACACCCCTGTTGTGTACCATTTGTTATTTTGAAGGGGTTAGATAATGTCCCTCCTGTTAGTACCCTGGCCAATGGGTTGGAGTATAGAGATAATATTGCATCTTGGATCCAACGCGTGATACCAAATGTGGTTAGTACCGCTCAAAGGAATTTCCAGTGCACTCTATTAAAAGCCTTCTCTGCATCAAGGGATAGGAGCAGAGAAGGCGTCCGATTCTGCACAGCTAGGTGTATGAGGTTGAACACCCTTCTAGTGGCATCAGGAGCCTGCCTTCCTGGGACAAATACCACCTGGTCTGGATGTATCAGACAAGGGAGGAACTCCATCAGTCTAATAGTGATGACCTTTGCGAGGAGCTTAAAGTCTGTATTCAGGAGAGATATTGGTCTGTAGTTGAAATTAACAGATGCATCTTTTCCTGGTTTTGGTATAGTGCTTATTATAGAGAGTAGCATATCTGTAGGTAGAGAGCCAGATGAACCAGCAGCGTTGAAAAGGTCAGATAGCTTAGGGGCTAAGGAGTTTGCAAATTTTTTGTAGAAGATATTGGTGAATCTGTCGTCACCTGGGGATTTGTGGAGAGGTAGAGATTTAATTGCTATAAAGATCTCTAATGCACTTCCGGTCTTATGGAGTAGCTGCCTGCTACACCAGCTCCTGTAGCATGACCCAGAATCCGGCATATAAGAACGGCACAAGCCCTCCAGCAGCCCTGATCTCTATCTCAGTGGCCTCCGCGGTCTCTATGGAGTGATTTCTGGATAAGACAGGCGCCAGATCAGCCCAGACTCATCGTCCTGTGGAGCAGGGAGGACAGACCGCCCTCCTCTCACACAACTACATCTCAGGACTCTCACAACACAGAGCGCATCGCCCAGGCAGTGGCCGCGCTTCTAGCCCCCATCATTTCGGCCTCATTGGAAAAGACCATCCAGGCAGGCATGCAGCTTGTACACAAAGAGCTGAAGGAACATAAAGCCAGGATCTTGGAGGCAGAACAACGAATATCACATATAGAGGACGCATTGTATCAAACTCTGGACTCTGACCAGGCCCAAGATAGACAGCTGAAAGCTATAGTGGAGAAGCTGGAGGATCTTGAAAATAGATCCAGGAGGTCAAACCTCCATTTTGTGGGGTCCCAGAATCTCTCCACACACAAGCAATCAACAACTTCTGGGCCTTCCAGGACCATGCCTGGTGGAGTGGGCACATCGCCTGGGTCCCCCATCCTCTGATAAACCGACTCCCAGACCCATAATTGCAAAATATCTTAATTATGCTGACAAGAACTATATCTTGCAGAAATACAGGCAAACAAAATCGCTTGTTATTGATGGGGTGAAAATCCTCATTTTTGCTGATTACTCGGCAGAGGTGGCTAAAAAAAGGAAAGCCTTTCAAGGAGTGTGTTCGGATCTCAGCAAACATAATCTTAAATTCACCTTAGCCTTTTCTGCTGTCCTACGTCTTAAATCACCATCAGGTGAACAGCATGCATTTCATAGCCCGCAGGAGGCGGAAAGATTTCTTCGTACCCTCCAGCCAAGCTCATACACGGCCGCCTTGAATAGGGACGTTTCCGCAGCCCGTTCGTTGGAAATGAGAAGCACAAGGAAAGACTCGCCCAAAAGGTTCAAACAATCAGGGATGACCCACTCCACCCCACAATCTGGCTGACCCTTCTTGCAGAAAAACCTATTCCTGCTCTTGTTAATGCTAATTGCTGGGAGGGCGGTCGTGCCTCCTGCCTCATTGCCTGACTTCATTAATACATGTTCTATTCTATCAATAAACACACTGAAATTAAAATATATACAGTCTAGTGTATACAGATATACACACAGTGTATTGAGTGTACACAATATATCAGTGCATTCGGGAGTTTACAGTATATAGCACACTACTTGACGTGGCGTCTTAACCACTTAACAACCGCCCTATAGTCAAATGTCGGCTACAGGGCGGTTGCTTAATTCTGGGAGGACGTACAGTGACATCCTCCCATGAACATGCTTCCCGCGCACCCCCTGGGGCGCGCACACAGGAAAATCTGTGGCCACCGGGTCCAGGGAAGTGACGGCTTCTCTCTCCCCTCTCTGCACTGATCGGTGCATTGTGAGAGGAGAGAGGGGGAGAGAGGACATGCCGCAGTGCTGTGGGCAGAGTGTAGTGCCCACAGCACTGCTGAGTGACACACTGCAACCCCCACCATCCATCCAGCCTCACCACCCACCCAGCCATCCTCACCCCATATATGCTCACCCACCCAGCCATCCTTACCCCATCCATGCTCACCCACCCAGCTATCCTCACCCCATCCATGTTCACCCATCCATCCATCCATGCTCAGCCACCCATCCTCCCCCATCCATCCATGCTCACCCATCCAGCCATCCTCACCCTGCCATGCTCACCCATCCAGCCATGCATGCTCATCCACCCATCCATGCTCACCCAGCCATCCATCCATGCTCACCCACCCAGCCATGCTCACCCCGCCATGCTCACCCATCCATCCATCCATGTTCACCCACCCAGCCATGCTCACCCAGCCATCCATCCATGCTCACCCATCCATCCATGCTCACCCAGCCATCCATCCATGCTCACCCAGCCAGCTGTGCTCACCCAGCCATCCATCCATGCGCACCCATCCATCCATCCATGCTCACCCAGCCATCCATCCATGCTCACCCACCCAGCCATGCTCACCCATCCATCCATGCTCACCCACCCAGCCAAGCTCACCCATCCATCCATGCTCAGTCTTCATTTTGCAAAGAATTGTGGGAAAAAATTACAACTTCAAAAAATTCACCATGCCTCTTACTAAATACCGTGGAATGTCTACTTTCCAAAAAGGGGTAATTTGGGGGTCTTTCCTGGCGTGTTAGGGTCTCAAGAAATGAGAAATTTTATAATAGAAACAAAGAAAAATTCATTTTTTTACCAAATTGTTGCACTTTTTTTAATTATAGCGCAAAAAATAAAAAGCCCAGCGGTGATTAAATACCGCCAAAAGAAAGCTCTATTTGTGTGAAAAAAAGGACACAAATTTCAAATGGGTACAGTGTTACAATCCTGAGTAATTGTCATTCAAAATGTGAGACCACTGAAAGCTGAAAATGTATCTGGTTGTTAAGGGGATTTAAGTGCCCAGTGGTCAAGTGGTTAAAATATATACAGTCTAGCGTTTACAGATATACACGCAGCGTATTGAGTGTATACTATATATCAGTGCATTCAGGGGTGTATAGTATATAGTACACTACATGTTGTGGTGTCTTAAAACATATAAAGTCTAGTGTATACATATATACACACAGCGTATTGAGTGTACACTATATATCAGTGCATTCGGGGGTGTACGGTATATATAGTACAGTGTAGTGCGGTGTTAAAAAAAAATACCCATCATGTCAGGAAGGCCACAAAGGAGAGGCAGATGTTCCCAGGCCACTAAAAGAGGGAAAGAAGCCTCTGTGTCTTCAGTGAAAAGTGGTGGTGGCGGACATGGTGCATCCTCTGCAGGTGGGACAGGCTTGTCCTTTTTTTCTGCTGTTGGATGTGCTATTGAGCCACAACATGCAGAAGAGTTGGTGGAGTGGATAACAAAGCCGTCCTCATCCTCCTCAGCCTCTGTCACCCAGCCTTGTACAAGTTTGCCTTCCAACGCATCTGGCAAAGCGGCCTATTTCACTGGATCCTTGTCCACAGTTACTCCTTCTGTAGCCCCACCATCATGCATAGAGGAGTCACCTGAGTTATTCGAACATAGTGTCGGTTGCATGCTGATGGAGGATTTTCAGCAATTTGAAGGCTCCAATGTTGGTTCACAGGTTGAGGAAGGGAGAAGCATGAGCCTTGAGACAGGGGGTGCCGCAAAAGGACAAGAAACTAGCAGTCATGTTCCCCCAGCTGCAGCATACTGCCAAGTTTGCTCCAGTGATGAGGTGGGAGGGGATGATGAAGACACAGACTATACCTGGGTGCCTTAGAGAAGAGAGGAGCAAAGTGAGGAGGAGGCCCAACTGCTGCCTCCCCGCCGACTTCCAAAATTTCTTTGGTGTGTGCATTTTTCAGCACATGTGCAGTAGATCGCACCATTGCCATTTGCAATCTATGTCTGAAGAGGGTCAAGCACGGTCAGGACTCCAGCTGCATGGGCACTACTGTCTTGACAAGACATATGACGACCAGCTATACAGTCCGTTGGCAAGAGTACCTGAAAAGCTCACACCAGAAAACAAGGCGGACTTCTCCTTGCTCCTCATCTGGGATCGCAACACCTACTATACCTGCAGTCCTCTCCAAAATCTCCACTGAGAGGAATGAATGTGTAGCAATGCATGCCACAACTAGTACTTGCAGCCAATCAGCTAGCAGTACACCACCAGGAGAATTCAGCAGGCAAATATCCCTACCCCAGTTGCTGAACCTTAAAAATGAATACTGTCCCAGCCATCCACATGCTCAGGATCTTAATGCTAGCTTGGCCAAATTGCTAGTACTCCAACTGCTGCCTTTTCAGCTGATAAACTCTGTCCCTTTCATGAATTTGTGGAATGTGCCGTCCCACAGTGGCAGGTTCCCAAAAGAAATGTATTTTCACGTAAGGCCATTCCAGATCTATACAGTCATGTTGAAGGCAATGTTTTGGCCTCATTGACAGGGCGGTCAGCAGCAGGGTTCATATTACTGCTGACTCATGGTCCAGCAGGCATGGTCAGGAATGTTACCTTTCCTTCACGGTGCACTGGGTAACTCTGCTGGCAGCTGGGAAGGATGCAGGACAAGGTTCAGTTTTGGAAATAGTTCCGCTACCATGTCTCCAAAAATCTGGTGGTGATTTTGCCACATCTGCCTCCTCCACCCTCTCCTCTTCTTCTACCTCTGTGGCTTCTTCTGCAGAGCAAGCAGTCAGGCCAAAAGACGCCATGTGGTGCTTGAGTTAATCTGTCTTGGGGACAGGAGCCACAATGGAGAAGAGATTCTTTCAGCTCTGTGGGAGCAGGCTCAGAGGTGGTTGACGCCACGGCAGCTTGAGCCAGGGATGGTTGTATGCTACAATGGCACCAACCTTCTCTCTGCCCTCTGAATGGGACAATTGACATATGTTCTATGCTTGGCACACGTCTTGAATTTGGTGGTGCAGCATTTCTTGACAGGTACCCAGGCTTACCAGATATCCTGAGGCAGGCCAGAAAAGTCTGTGGTCATTTCCAGCGTTTATACAATGCCAGTGCCTGGCTGGCTGACATCTAGTGGGAATTCAACCTGCCCAACAATCGCCTAATTTGTGACATGCCCACCAGGTGGAACTCAACATTGGCAATGCTGCAGCAGCTGCACGCACAGCAAAGGGCAATCAATGAGTACCTCTGTGAGCAGGGCACCAGGACAGGCTCAGGGGAGCTTGGCTTTTTTCCCCACTTCAGTGCCTACTGATCAAGGATGCATGCACTGTCCTGTTACCATTTTAGGAGGCCACAAGGATGGTGATCAGTGACAATGCTTGCACCAGTGACACTGTCCTTCTAATGTTCCTTCTGGAGCACATGCTTTGTGGAATCATGGACAGAGCACTTGAGGCAGAACAGAGGGAGGAAGAGGAGGACTTCCTTTCCTCTCAAGGCCCCCTTTATGCAAAGAGCATTCCTGCAGAGCTGCCAAACACATGGGAGGAGGAGGAGGAGAAGGAGGATTGTGTCAGTATGGATGTGGAGTATAATATGCAGCAGTCTTCAAGGAATCATGGGTTTCAGGCCCTAGATACCCAAGGAGTTGTACATGGCTGGGAGGAGGTAATTCCTGATAATGCCATCCTTTGTGACCCAGAGGACACTCATGCCTCCTCAGACTTATGCTGCATGGGCTCTCTGATTCTGAAAAGCCTGCAAAAAGACCCTAGGATTCGTGGTATCAAGGAGAGGAATCTTTACTGGTTGGCAACCCTTCTTGATCCACGTTACAAGGGTAAAGTTGCAGAACTCATCCTGCCTGTGCAGAGGGTGCAGAGGATGAAACATCTTCAGGGTACCTTGAAGAAAAGTTTGTGCAATGCCTTTGCAGACCCTGGGAGGTTACCATGTCCTGGTGCTGGTCCTGGACGATTTTCTGAAGATTTGGTCATTCAGAGGCAGAGTGGTGGAGAAGGTGGCCGGCTGAGCGATGCCTTTTAAAATGTTTTCATTCTTCAGCACCCAGGCCTGATAAGTTCAAGCAACCATCATCAGTGTCTGCATTATATGGTGCAGGAATATATAGGGGCAAGAGCAGACTTGGAGACCTTTCCAGCTGAGAATCCACTGAGTTACTGAGTCTTGAGGATGGACCACTGGCCGGAACTTGTTCAATATGCAATTGAGCTACTGGCCTGTCCTGCATCGAGTGTGCTTTCTGAACGGACATTAAGTGGCGCTGGAGGGTTCGTAAAATCGTAACCGATCAAAGAGTGCGCCTGTCCACAGACTTGGTTGATAGGCTCACAATTATAAATATGAATCAGTCCTGGATAAGCAGCTGTCAAGCCCCTGATGCTGATGCAACAGATTCAATTTGCTAGGGATCTGGGATCCCTTGAAGACTGCCACTGCTCCTATTCTTCCTGTGCATAATCTAGAACAATATTTTGTATTTAGGGCACCACCAACACCCAAGGCCCAATTTTTCTGCACTTGGTTTTCAGGGGCATGCCATAACAATTTTTAAACTAATTTAAAACAGCAGGGCCCGTTCCTGCGTCCAACAAGAGTAACTGCAAGGCGTTACAGAGTTCTGGCACCACCAGTACCGAAGGCCCAAGTTTTCGCCACCTGTTTGACTTAGGGCTTTCGTCACAATTTGTAAACTAATTTACAACATCAGGCCCTGTTCCTCCATCCAACAAGAGTAACTGCAAGGGGTTACTGTGTTCTGGCACCGCCAGCACCCAAGGCCCAAGTTTTCGCCACCTGTTTGACTGGGGGATTTCGTTACAATTTTTAAACTCCTTTACATCAGGTCCTGTTCCTCCATCCAACAAGAGTAACTGCAAGGGGTTACAGTGTTCTGGCACCGCCAGCACCCAAGGCCCAAGTTTTCACCACCTGTTTGACTGGGGGATTTCATCACAATTTTTAAACAAATTTACAACAGCAGGGCCCGCGTGAAAATTAAAACAAAATGATGTGGGGGTCCCCCCAAAATCCAAACCAGGCCCTTATCCGAGCCTGCAGCCCTGGCATGGCAGGAGAGGGTGGGGACGAGTGAGCCCACCCCCCTCCAAACCATACCAGTCCACATGCACTCAACATGGAGAGGGTGCTTTGAGGTTGTGGGGGTGTGCGGGCAGAGGGCTTATCAGAATCTGGAAGCCCCCTTTAATAAGGGGGCCCCAGGATCCTGAACTCCCCCATGTGTATAGGTATGGGGTACATTGTACCCCTACCCATTCACCAAAAAAGGAGTGTAGTGTTACAAAAAACAAGAGGCAGTTTTTGACAAGTCCTTTATTGTGTAAAATAGCTCTTCTTCTTTCTTCTTTCTTCCTCCATCTTCTCCTGCCCCGGACCTTCTTCTGGTCTTCTGCTTCTCATTAGTCTTCTTCCTTCCTCTCTTCGTCTTTAATTTTCATCTTCTTCTTCCTTTTCTTTCACCGCCACCGCTCTCCCTGCTGCTGCAGCCCGACCCCTGCGCGTCTTTCAGAATGGACGGTCTTCATAATAACACTTCTTTTATAAGAAGGGGTGGGGCCACCCAGTGATGTAACTGAATGAACCTGCGTCATGCTCTTTCAGAGGGGGCAGGTCACCCATTTACGTCACTGGGTGGCCCCGCTCCTTCTTATAAAAATACTGCCATTATGAAGACTGCCCATTCTGGGAGATGCGCAGGGGCCGGGCTGCAGCAGCGGGGAGAGCAGCGGCGGTAAAAGAAGAAGATGAAGATGAAGATTGGAGATGAAGAGAGGAAGGAAGAAGGCTGAAAGAAGAAGCAGAAGAAGGACTGGGGCAGTAGAAGATGGAGGAAGACCAGAGTAGGCAAGAAGAAGAGCTATTTTACACAATAAAGGATTTATCAAAAACTGCCTCTTGTTTTTTGTACACTCCTTTTTTGGTGAATGGGTAGGGGCACAATGTACCCCATACCTATTCACATAGGGGGGCTGGGATCTGGGGGGCCCCCTTATTAAAGGGGGTTCCAGATTCCGATAAGCCCCCCGCTCGCAGACCCTCACCAGCACCGGCCAGGCTTGTGGGGAAGAGGCCCTTGTCCCCATCAACATGGAGACAAGGTGCTTTGAGGTGGGGGGGCAGAGCCCCCCTTTCCCCAAAGCACCCATACTCCCCCATGTTGAGGGCATGTAGCCTGGAACGGTTCAGGAGTGGGGGCGCTCGCCTGCCCCTCCCCATCCTAACTGGCCAGGGTTGCATGCTCAGATAAGGGTCTGGTTTGGATTTTTGGACCCCACATCAATTTTTTTTTCAATTTGGCCCAGGGTTACCCTTAATATCCAAACCAGACCCAAAGAGCCTGGTTTGGACTGGGGGGGACCCCACACACTTTTTTTGCGATTTTTTGTATATTCCCGAGAGCCAGCAATACATTACAGTCACTATTTTAAATGACAATTTTTCCTATAGAAAAGTCATTTTGCTCTGGCTATGTTCTACACCTCACAGAGATGTGCCCTTTTACAGACAGACTAAGGACACCTCGCCAGGCACAATATTTAAAGGAATTTTTCTTTTTTTTTTACGCATTATTAAACTCACTGCTCCTGAAAAAACGATTGATTTAAAACCTTTTTTTTTCATTGATATATGTCCCCTAGAGCAGGACCCGGGTCCCCATACACTTTTTAGGGCAATAACATTGCATATAAGCCTAAAATTAGCACTTTTGATTTTTCATGTTCGGGTCCCATAGACTTTAACAGTGTTCAAATGTTTACACAAACTTTTTGCCTGTTCGCATGTTCTGGTGCGAACCGAACCGGTGTTCGGCTCATCCCTACTTATTTGGTTCAGATGGTGTCAAGCAGCGTTTGTGGCGGCAACCAGTTGGGGAGTACAAAAACAAGTGTGTCTTGCCTACAGTCAAGCATGTTGGTGGTAGTGTCATGGTCTGGGGCTACATGAGTGCTGCCTGCACTGGGGAGCTACAGTTCATTGAGGGAACCATGAATGCCAACATGTACTGTGACATACTGAAGCATACAGAACATAATCCCCTCCCTTTGGAGACTGCGCCGCAGGGCAGTATTCCAACATGATAACAACCCCAAACACACCTCCTACACGACCACTGCCTTGCTAAAGAAGCTGAGGATAAAAGTGATGGACTGACCAAGCATGTCTCCAGACTTAAACACTATTGAGCATTTGTGGGGCATCCTTAAATGGAAGGTGGAGGAGGGCAAGGTCTCTAACATCCACCAGCTCTGTGATGTTGTCATGGAGGAGTGAAAGAGGACTCCATTGGCAACCTGTGAAGCTCTGGTGAACTCCATGCACAAGAGGGTTAAGGCAATGCTGGAAAATAATGGTGGCCACACAAAATATTGACACTTTGGGCCCAATTTGGACTTCTTCAATTAGGGTTGTACTCACTTTTGTTCCCAGCGGTTTAGACATTAATGGCTGCGTGTTGAGTTATTTTGAGGGGACAGCTAATTTACACTGTTATACAAGCAGTACACTCACTACTTTATATTGTAGTAAAGTGTCATTTCTTCAGTGTTGTCACATGAAAGATATAATAAAATATTTACAAAAATGTGAGGAGTGTACTCACTTTTGTGAGATACTATATATAGACAAAAGCTTAGATTGTACCTTTTACATTTGTCATTTAAAAAGTTAACAGGTAAAAAAACATTCAATCAGCTAACCTGGAGTTTAATTTATTATGGAATCATGGTCACTCGCCTATCTATGTATAATGTTTTTTTGTGATATACCTGCTGTACATGGTTGTCTTGCATTGCATAATTATCCTGAAATAAAACATTTATGAAGCAAAAATAAAAAATAGGCAAGACAATTGCTGCTCTAAATCCAAAATAAATTGAGGGGTTTATTGCTACACTTACTTTGGAGATGGTCTTAATTACTGAAGAGATTATATCCACTCTCAACTATGCAGTTAATTCTAATAACTAACAGGCCAGGAACATGTATTTTTGGTTTATTTGACTCTACCATACTAGTTAGTAACAACTTTTTGGCCCTTTCTAGGGTGCTCTTTGTTAGCTGCTAACACTATACAGAATCAATTCTTTTGAATTAAATACATATAAATCTTGGGATTCTACTCATAGCTATACACTTTTATGGCCTCAAAAGCTGTCGTATTGGTCATCCCTGTCGGCTTTTATCCACTTTGAATGCAGTAGTCGCTTATTCATTCTTCCATTACTAAGACCTCCGATACAGACAGAGAATATAATCCCTGTACTAGCCTACATACTGTGTTTAGGTATCTTACTATAGTTTCTTAAAAATGTTGATATATGACTTTCTAAAGCTTTCAATATTTTGTGCTTCACATTGTTATTACTACATTACTACATGCAATTTACCTTGACCAAACATTTCTCATTTTTTTCTTGTACCTATTGTACAGATCACCTCTCTGTAATGTGTGTATCTTTTTTTTTTTGTTTATTATTTTCTTTGTTTTTGTTAAAAAATTTAATAAAATCTAAATTATTTGATTAGATCCATTAGAGACAACAGGCATACAGGACAACAAAGGGTTACATGTGTCTCCTGCATTACAGGTTGGACACAAAGTCATTACATTATATAATTGTTGAGGTTTCACAGAGTGTACATAAATTGGTTTATTTATTAAATCAAGTGAACAGTAGAAGGAATACATTGTTACAGTGCTTACATGCTAGTGTTATACAGGTGTATTTTGCCTATAAAACATGCTTGGTTCCAAATACTTTATAATATTTATTGTTATTTCTCACAGAACTGAATTTGTCTGAGATGTTTGATGTATCATTACAATGACAAACATTTCTCACAATATTTTAGAGTTCCTTTACCGACTATAGCCCCATAATTGACTTGATTTATGGGTCATTGGCCAATGATCTTGGTCCTCTGCAATTTTTCTGAAATATTGGATATGACACTGTTTTAGAAGCTCTTCACAACCTTAGAACTTTAATAGAAAAACAGACACCAAATCAGATTTTAAGTTGACTAGCACATATGTTCTAGCTATAGACAAAAAGCCACATTACACTAAATATCTCTGCTGCTAAACACAAAGCACATTAACCACTTCAGCACCGGAAGGATTTCCAGCTTTAGGACCAGAGCCCTTTTTGCGATTCGGCGCTGCGTCGCTTTAACTGACAATTGCGCGGTCGTGCGACGTTGTACCCAAACGAAATTTGCGTCCTTTTTTTCCCACAAATAGAGCTTTCTTTTGGTGGTATTTGATCACCTCTGTGTCATTTCTGATCGCCGCTATAAACAAAAGAAGAGCAACAATTTTGCAAAAAAACCCAAATTTCTTACTTTTTCCTAAAATACAAATCCAAAAAAAAAATATAAAAAAACATTTTTTTCACCTTTTTTGGCCGATTTATATTCTTCCTCATATTTGCGATAAAAAAAATCGCAATCGGCGTTTATTGATTGGTTTGCGCAAAAGTGGTCGCGTTTACGGATGATGAGAATTCATTTTTGGGGTTTTTATTTTTTTTTATTTTTTACTAATAATGGCGGCGATCTGCGATTTTTTGCGGTACTGCGATATTTCAGCAGACATGTCGGACCATTTTGACACTTTTTTGGGACCATTGGCATTTATACAGCGATCAGTGCTATAAAAATGCACTGATTACTGTGTAAATGCCATTGGCAGTGAAGGGTTTAACCTGCAGGGGGCGCTCTAAGGGTTAACTATGTTCCCTGGGCGTGTTCTAACTGTATGGGGACTGCCCTAACAGGGGAAGGGAAGTGGTCACAGCCTTCACGTACAGGAAGGCTGTGATCACAGCCCTTCCCCCTCACACAGAGCGGAGGTCCGTGTTTACATACACGGACCTCCGCTCCTTCGCTCCGGGGGGGCCATCGCGGGTAGCCGGCGGCAATCGAATCCGCCGCACCCGCTCCCTGGCCCTCCCCGAACACAGTGAGCGCGCGGGCGCGCCTCCGGCGGCGCGCGCGCACTCACTAAACTCGTTCCCGCAGCTGCCGTCGTATGACGGCGATTTGCGGGAACGAGCCACTTTGCCGCCGTCAGATGCCAATCGGCGGTCGGCAAGTGGTTAATACAGTAAACAAAGCTGATATAAATGTGCATCTGATTATATTGTCATTTAATGAGCAAAACTTTAAGGTTTGTCCAAAATGTTTTCAAGATGTTTGCAATTTACATTTTTTTAAAATGAAGTGATCTACAGCAATTTTACATAAAAATATTTATCATGGAAAATGAAAGTGTTACTAAACCCACAACAGTAAAAACAGTCTGTATAAGCAGTAAATCATGCTTGTTATACCCATGGTGGAACCTAAGGGTTTAATCACCCGCATTGTGTAAAAAGGCTGTTAAATCCTGTCTTCTCTGATTCTCCCCTTCCAGTCCCCAATCCATCTGCTGATAGCACAGAGCACTAGGAGGCATTCTGCACATGCTCAGTTTGGTGTGTATTCCTAGAGAGTTTTTTGGGAGGGTGCATGTTATCAGTACAGGGCAATCTGAACTGTCCAGACAGAGAGTCAGGGGTCATGCAGCCTCATAGGACAGTCAGAGGAGAATGAAAACTCCTCCTACAAGCTTTAACCAGTGCTCATCTGGACACTGATAGAAGTCACAAGACTGCTATATACTGCTTTGAGAAAAATATATTTAGCAGTTTATGTTTACTAAAATAATTGCATTTCCATGTTATGTGTACTGTGGGAGACCAGATATAGCAAATGCAGGGTCCTAAATCTAAGTCCCTTAGTTCAGTAGCACAATAAACCCAGCCCACAGCAAATACTGGCCTGCAGAACAACCCTAAAGACTTGTTCACACTTTGTGTGGTGACTGGTCTTTTTTTCACACTTTACAAATGCCAGTAACTGCAAGGGCACATAGGAAATAACTGTTTTCTATGAGCCCCATTCACACCACATCAATGGTGTGATATGTAGGACAGTGCTGTGCAGACAAATGCAGACATGCTGCATTTTTTCATAGCACACCGACTGGCACCACATGTCACCGCACTGCAGCAGAGATATACAACACTTTAACCACTTGACCTCAAGAAGGTTTTACCCCCTTCATGACCAGGGAATTTTTTTGCTATTCAGCACTGTGCTATGCAACACTGTACGTAAATTAAATTTATATATTTTTTCACACAAATAGAGCTTTCTTTTGGTGGTATTGGATCAACACCGGGTTTTTTATTTTCTATTATACAAAGGAAAAAAGACAAAAATTAAAAAACATATCCAAACATATATAAAAAAAAGTCTTTATAAATTAAGGCCAAACTGTAATCTGCTATATGCCTTTGGTAAAAAAAAAAAATCCCAACAAGTGTATATTAATTTGTTTGTACAAAAGCTATAGTGTTTACAAATAGAGTTGAGCGAACCCGGACTGTAAAGTTCGGGTCCATACCGGACTTTAGGGTATCCGTGGCCCGAACCCGGACATTTGAAAAAAAGTCCGGGTTCGGGTTCGGTATTCGGGTATTTTTGGCGCCTTTTCTATAGCTGCTGGGCAGCCAATCAACAAGCTTTTCACTAGTTTGATCTTAGAAGCCATCACAGCCATGCCTACTAATGGCATGGGTGTTACTGGCCAGTGCATCATGTGACCCAATAAGTGGGAGGAGAGGGGATAGGGGGAACTGGGCCTGACACCCAAAGTGCCAAAAGGCAGGGACATACAAGGAGTACTGACTCACCTTAATTGAGGTGGATCTCACCACAGAGAACTAAATAATGCACAAAACCACACGAGATGGGTTGAAAGCAGCAACCCAAAAGTAGTTCAAAAATGTGGGAGAAACAGCAGTGTATCAAAAATACATGAACTTTATTACAAAATAGAATAATCAAAACTTCAGACAGCGGTGAACGTGAAGACATAAGGACATAAAACAGACAATGTTGTCATTAAAAACACCCCCTACAACCACCCCACAAACATCATGGAAAAATACGTATGCTAGTACAATGTGCTAATACTGGGCGTGAAGATGTATTTCTGGGAAACCACTCAGATGGCACGTCATAAACGGCTGTCTTTCATTTCTGGGGACATCCAGTTCATCTATTGCCCATATTCTGTACATGTACAATTAACCACACTACAGCAAAAAACCCAGACAGGTGTACAGAATTAAACAGCCAGAACCCTAGGAGAAGAAAACCTATTCAAAAGTCCACTGTAGCCTTGCATCCAGCAGTGTAGATACCCCTGTAAATGAGCAGATGGAAAACAAGGATTTTGAATAGGCACTATGCTCCACAATATCAGGTCGGATTCAAGTCAACAGAAGTTCCTCAGAGATACAGAGGGTACGGATTGGGTGGAACAACCTGATACTGGTAGCATGCAAGTCCAATTGGAGCAACCTATACGCATGGATAGGTTTGCTGAATGTGCTCAAAACCTCCTGTGACTACTAAAAAGCTGGATTGATGAGAGAGGTCAAATCAGGGTAAGGTTCTGGATACACATGGAATAATTGGAACTAATCTTCCATTCATAGAGTTGTATCAAAGTACTTACAGTTCTGACACAGGATAGCGATCACAGTGGTAGTCAACAGCATTCAGAAGGTAATCAGCTGGAATCAATGAATCTGGGCGTTCGAGTGGGTTCAGGCTTTAGGGAAACAACCGGTCATCTCATATCATGTAAACCAACAATGGAAGTGATAGCCAGCCAGCCTTCGTTCGGGAGTCTTCTCACCACGGGGCTATCATGTGCAGAAGCCTTCGTTCATAGGAACCTTCTTACAGGAACGAAAGATCAGGTGACCACCGTGAGGTCCGCGGCTGGGGTAAACGGATACAGGAAGTGATATCCAATTGGATCCTATACAGCAAATCCCGGACAGCTAAAGTGGGACATGGTGAACCAATGGTGAGTGGAGTGGTAGCAGAAGGGTGCAGGCTGCTACCGACGCATTTTACCAGCAGATGGCGCTGGTTTCATCAGGGTAAGGAAGTCACTGAAGAAATACCCTATTTATAGTCAATTTATATGAGGCTGGAGTCACGTAGCACCGCGCGTCAGATCATCTCAGACTAGAGTAGGGAGAGCTTCATGGTGGTGCTGTGAGGGAAAGATTAGCATTCACAACCATCTCAGACTGCATTAGGGAGACCTTCATTGTGGTCCTGTGAGAGAGACATTAGCTTTCAGAACCATCTTATAGTGCATTAGGGAGACGTTCCTGTCTGTGCTGTGAGGGAGACATTAGCGTTCAGAACCATCTTATAGTGCATTAGGGAGATGTTCCCGTTGGTGCTCTGAGGGAGACCATCTACTACTGTATTAGGGACAGCTTCCTGTTGGTGCTCTGAGGGAGAGATTATTATTCTAAAACCATCTACTACTGCATTAGGGAGAGGTTCTTGTTGGTGCTCTGATGGAGAGATTATCATTCTAAAACCATCTACTACTGCATTAGGGAGAGGTTCCTGTTGGTGCTCTGAGGGAGAGATTATCATTCTAAAATCATCTACTACTGCATTAGGGACAGGTTCCTATTGGTGCTCTGAGGGAGAGATTGTCATTCTAAAACCATCTACTACTGCATTAGAGAGAGGTTCCTTTTGGTGCTCTGAGGGAGAGATTATCATTCTAAAACCATTTACTACTGCATTAGGGACAGGTTCCTGTTGGTGCTCTGAGGGAGAGATTATCATTCTAAAAACATGTACTACTGCATTAGGGAGAGGTTCCTGTTGGTGCTCTGAGGGAGAGTTTATCGTTATAAAACCATCTCCTAGTGCATTAGGGAGAGGTTCCTGTTGGTGCTCTGAGGGAGAGTTTATCGTTCTAAAACCATCTACTACTGCATTAGGGAGAGGTTGCTGTTGGTGCTCTGAGGGAGAGTTTATCGTCATAAAACCATCTTCTACTGCATTAGGGAGAGGTTCCTGTTGGTGCTCTGAGGGAGAGTTTATCTTTCTAAAACCATCTCCTACTGCATTAGGGAGAGGTTCCTGTTGGTGATCTGAGGGAGAGTTTATCGTTCTAAAACCATCTACTACTGCATTAGAAAGAGGTTCCTGTTGGTGCTCTGAGGGAGAGTTTATCGTTATAAAACCATCTCCTAGTGCATTAGGGAGAGGTTCCTGTTGGTGCTCTGAGGCAGAGTTTATCGTTATAAAACCATCTACTGCAGCATTAGGGAGAGGTTCCTGTTGGTGCTCTGAGGGAGAGTTTATCGTTACGAAACCATCTACTACTGCATTAGGGAGAGGTTCCTGTTGGTGCTCTGAGGGAAAGTTTATCATTATAAAACCATCTACTGCTTCATTAGGGAGAGGTTCCTGTTGGTGCTCTGAGGGAGAGTTTATCATTATAAAACCATCTCCTACTGCATTAGGGAGGGGTTCCTGTTGGTGCTCTGAGGGAGAGTTTATCGTTCTAAAACCATCTACTACTGCATTAGGGAGAGGTTCTTGTTGGTGCTCTGAGGGAAAGTTTATCGTTATGAAACCATCTACTACTGCATTACGGAGAAGTTTCTGTTAGTGCTCTGAGGGAGAGTTTATCGTTATAAAACCATCTCATACTGCAGTAGGGACAAGTTCCTGTCGGTGCTGTGAAAGACAGATTATCGTTCTAAAATCATCTCATACTGGTGTAAGGAGAGGTTCCTGCTGCTGGTGTGAGTGGTGCATTTCTTGCTCAAAAATAAAAAGTGCATCTATAATTTTCTTTTTTTTTTAAATAATACATTTTAATTCTACTGGCAAGGCGAGCTCTGCTGGAGGAATTAGATAGACAGGTAAAAAGGAAATTTATGCTAACTACCAAACTTTTCTATGACCAAGCAAACAAGAGTGGCAAGCTCTTGGCCAGGCTACTTAGAGGTAAAAGGCCACAAATGACAATACACACTATCACTAACAGGTCAGGACTGAAAATTAACAAAACAGACATCGCACAACAGTTTGTTGAGTATTACTCCAACCTATACAACTTGCCAAGGCACCCCAGTCACCCTGAGAACCCACGTGATAGGACTGCAGCAATTGATAACTACCTTTCGGAACACAAAATGCTCCAGCTCACCCCAGACCAAGCAGCTACCATTGATGCACCCTTAACTGCGGAGGAACTCCAACTTGCCCTGAAAAGCCTTAAACCAGGGAAAAGCCCGGGTCCCGATGGTCTCACGGGTTTATACTACCAGACTTACGCAAATGTTTTGGCCCCACACTTCCTATCCGCATTTAACTCCCTACATGAAATAAAGGAACCCCCCAAAGATTTACTAGAGGCCCACATAACGGTCATACATAAGAAAGGAAAAGACCCCACATCAGTTGAAAATTATAGGACCATCTCTCTACTAAATGTGGACATCAAGATCTATGCGAAATTACTGGCCAACAGACTCCTTCCCTTCATTCCCGATCTAATTTCTCATAACCAAGCGGGTTTTGTCCCTGGCAGAGAAGCTCGAGACAACACCATCAAGGCCCTTACCATCCAGCATTGGTTAGCTAAGACAACTACTGAGGGCTTCTTCCTGTCTAAAGATGCAGAGAAGGCGTTCGATGGAGTGGCCTGGGATTACATGGCAGCGGTCCTTTCCTCCATGGGGCTGGGACACTTTATGCTGAATAGCATCCTTAGCCTATATTCCAATCCACATGCTAGAATCAAGTTAAACGGCCACCTGTTGAACGCCTTCCCCATCCAGAACGGAACCAGGCAGGGATGCCCTCTCTCCCGCTGATTTTTATTCTTACCATGGAACCTTTCCTCATATGCCTTCAAACTAACCCGGATATCACGGGAGTCACAATTGGCAATCGTACCTACAAGATAGCTGCCTTTGCTGATGATATCCTCCTCTTCCTTACAAAGCCAGCTATCACCATCCCCAATCTTCTCGGGGAGTTTCTCAAATTTGGATCCATATCCAATTTCAAAATTAATATCAAAAAATCTTACGCCCTTAACATTTCCCTCTCTGACAACACTCTGAGTAGTTGCCGGGATTCCTTCTCCTTCACTTGGAAGTCAGACGCAATCCCATACTTGGGCATACAACTCCCTTCGACGACATCAGGTCTTTATACATTAAATTTCATCCCCTTTCTGCGGGAACTTACAAAAGACCTCCATGCATGGGAGAAACTAAATCTCTCCTGGTTTGGGCGAGCTGCTACTATCAAAATGACATCTCTCCCCAGATTCCTGTATGTTGCACAGGCAATACCCATTACCCTACCCAAATCATTCTTCTCTTCCATAAGATCCCAACTCAGCTCATTCATATGGAAAAAATGTCCTCCTCGCATTAGTCTAGGTAGACTTTCTGCCCCCAAGCACAGGGGAGGCATTGGTCTGCCTGACTTCCAAAGATACCACAAGGCCATACTACTGGCAAGAGTAATAGACTGGCACGCTCACGACAAGAGCAAGGATTGGGTCCCCCTTGAATAATCCCTCTTAAAACACCCCCTTCAGGATTTAACCTGGCTCCAGAAACAAGATAAAGAGATGACTAATAAAAATTTCCCCTAATCGCCCCCCCCCCCCATACAGTGCCTTCGGGAACTCTCAAAATCCTCCCAACTAGCATCTATTCCGGGACCCATGACACCTATCTTAAACAATCCCAGCTTCCCCCCAGGACTCCGGTTTGAAAGCCATTTTCCCACCAAACGCTCGCCCTAAAGTACACCATTTTTTCTCCCGTGGTGTCTTCCGAACCAAAATAGACCTAATTAACTCCAACATCGTTGAATCCATCCCCAACTGGTCATATCTCCAGATCCAACACTTCCTCACCTGCTTGAAGGACAAAACTCTCTACCTCAAACCCCTGACCTCCTTTGAGAAACTCTGTGACTCCCAACCTCAGAGACATCTTATTGCGAATTTACATGCCCTGCTCTCCTCTCAAACAACAGACCATCTAGCTCCCATCAGGAAAGTATGGGATTCAGACTCCACGAACAACCTACCTGATCGTGATTGGGAAACTATATGTCTCTCAGCACACAAAAGCTCCCGCAACGTCTCCACACAGGAACATAATTATAAGGTGCTAACTCAATGGTACAGAACACCCGCTGTACTCCACACATTCTGCCCTCAATGTCCCAACGTATGTTGGAGATGTGGGAATCCAGGGGGCTCAATGAAACATATCTTATGGGAATGCCCGACTATTAAAGTCTATTGGGAACAGGTTCACAACATAATTACACAAGTCTCCACACACCCAATAGACTTCTCCCTATATCAATACATCTTACACTACTCTAAATATAAGAAACATCTACATCGTCACTCCCTAGCCATGCACATGATGACTTCAGCTAGCATGTGTATTCCGGCCCTCTGGAAGCAGACAATAGCTCCCTCACTCAAAGCTTGGTTTAGCAGACCCAACAAAATCATGGAAATTGAGGAACTTATAGCAATAGCTTCGGACAACCTAAACACACATCACAAAATCTGGCTGCCCTGGATTCATTACCAGAACACAGACAAATATCGTGCCATATATAAACCCGAATCCTGACAATTCCCTCTAGCTACCCAGACATCGTCCACTCCCACCACGCTGGCACACCCACATCACAAGGTGAAGTTTTACGGACCTCAATAAGCTAAACCCCCTCCTATCCCCACTCCCGCTCACCTTATCTATCCCAGTCCCTTTCTTTACCCTCCCTTCCCCCCCTAACCTCCGGTCTCCATAAGGAGTATCGAAACCCCATCCTCTACTTACCACCAATAGAATTCCGTAAAGCCTTCCCCGTTAATACATCTCACCTTATACTACCCTGTCATTCAATGTATTGTTATGAGCTTATTTCTACACGATCAGAGTTGAATGTTTTACTTATGTGGCTGTTACGGTATTACTGCCAGTTATAAAGGCAATTTATTGTGGTAAATGTTTTTCCTTTTTCTTCACTGAGACTGTATAACCCTGCATTTGTCTCAATAAAATCTTTGTGAAAAAAAAAATAATTTATTATTCTTTTATTTTTAGTATTAATAAATAGTGCTACATAGTACATTTGTGTCCAGAATGAGGAGAGCTTCAAATAAGGGACGTGGCGGTGGTCGTGGTGCTGCTGGTGCTGCTGGGGTTGGTGGTGTTGCTGAAGCTCCTGTTGCAAGGAGAGGACATGGTCGATCTGTGCCAGCTACACGCACAAGTGAAACACCTTCCTCTGGTAGCCAACAGAACCTTCAACGTTATATGGTAGGCCCGAACGGTGCTCAACGAATGGTGAGGCCAGAACAAGTACAGGCGATAGTAGATTGGGTGGCTGACAATGCCTCCAATTCCTTCACATTGTCTCCCACCCGGTCCCTTGATGAAAGTTCAGAATTGGCACCTGAACCCCATGACCATCTGTCTTTCACCTCAGCCCCTTGTAAATCAGCCAAGCAGTCTGAGCCTCAAGTCATGCAACAGTCTCTTATGCTTTTTGATGACTCTCCTGGTGTGCTTTCCGTGGGCCATCCACATAGCCCTTCCCCAGAAGTGGAAGACATTGAATGCCCAACCACTTCTGTTGCAGGATGAGGACATGGAAACACCAGCGCAGCACGTCTCTGATGATGACGAAACACAGGTGCCAACTGCTGCAGCTTTCCACAGTGTGCAGACTGAAAAGGAGGGCAGTGGTGAAGGGAGGGTGGAAGATGAGGTGGAGGAGGATGATGAGGTCCTAGACCCCACATGGAATGAGGGTCATGCGAGTGACGTGTGCAGTTTGGAGGAAGAGGTGGTGGTCGCACAGAGGCACCAGCACAGCAAAAAAGGAAGCAGGTTGGTAAAGTGGAGCGAGCGTCCCCTAGACAGTACGCCTGCTACTACCCACCACACCCAGGGACCTAGCACACCAAAGGCAACTCAAAGGCGTTCCCCGGCATGGCAGTTCTTCAGACAATGTGCTGACTACAAGACACGAGTAGTTTGCACACTGTGCAATGAGAGCGTGAAATGAGGCATAAATGTTCTAAGCCTGAGCACAACCTGTAATACCAGGCATCTAAATCCAAAGCACTTGTTGCAGTGGAATAGGTACCTCAAAATCCAAGAAAGGTCTCGGCATCCTCCTGCTTCCTCTTCTGCTGCTGCCTCGGTCTCTTCCTCCACCTCTACAGTGCCAGTATCACCTGCCACCCAGCAAACAGACTATGTGACAGCAACGCCACCATGTCCGCCACCGTCCCCAAGCATTTCCACATGGTCCCATGGAAGCTTACAGCTGTCCATCTCCCAAACACTGGAGAGAAAGAGGAAGTACCCCCCTACCCACCCGTGATCCCTGGCCCTGAATGCCAGCATTTCAAAATTCCTGGCCTTTGAAATGCTGTCATTGGATCTGGTGGACACGGACAGTTTTTTTTTATAATTGTATTTTTATTAAATTTTTGCAAGGTTATACAAGATTGTACAAACAGATGATAGTACATGTTTGAAAAGGTAAACAGCAAACCTTATAAGAATAAGCATACAATTGTATATCTAAGGGAATCACGGGCAGACGAAAGAGAGGTAAGACAACAGTAAGTATTCAAGTATTTCGATCCGGGGATCTTCTCTCATATTGGAGAGAATTTCTCAGTGTCCAAATGTAGCTCGACCCGTTAACCTGAGTGATAGAACTATATGACCCGTGACGACCTCAGTAGACCTGGTATAACATACAAGGAGGTATAAAACAAGAAATAAAGAAAAAAGGACGGGGGGGGGCACACCATGGAAAATAACCTACGCACTTTTCTACAGAAAAAGGTAAGAGAGAAACAAATAATCATTAGATTTAACAATTTTGGGGGTTAATCAGAAATGCATGGCATGGCTTCAGGATTATAGCTAGAGTTATCCCATATATCCCAGGTCTTTGTAAAGTTTGGCAAAGTATTGTGTATCGCAGCTGTCATGTGTTCCATTCTGCGGATTTGGGCAATATTTTGTCTAAGTTGAAATTGTGAAGGGGGATAGAGGATAACCAGCAATTGGGGATCGTTCTTTTGGCTGCTAATAAAATATAGGTCATCAGCTTTCTAGAATGTTTAGAGATCCCCTGTATTGGAAGTCCTAATAAGTAGGTCACCGGTTCTAGGGGGATATTTACATTAAATATATCCTGTAGGAGGGACTGAACCGAGGTCCTGAAAGGACGTATCCTTGAACAGTCCCAGAAAATATGGTAATGTGTGCCTATAGATTTGTGGCATCTCCAGCATATCTGGGGGAGAGAAGGGTCGAATTTGTGGAGGATTTCCGGAGTCCTATACCAAAATAGGAGAATTTTATAGGCTGTTTCCTTCTGTTCTACACATCTGGACGATTTAGAGATTGAGTCCCATATGTTTCTCCACTGTGGGAGAGATATAGGCGTCCGAATAATAATGGCCCATTTTTGCATATAACTATGAGAGGTCACTGTCAGTGGAGGGGTATCATGTAGGATTTTGTATATTGATGAAATAAGATTTGATTGGTGAGGGCCTTGATAAAAGTAAAAGAGATTATGCAGGATCTCATACTTATCATGAAGTTCCCCAAAGGGGATAAGCTTTCTCGTCACCGGGTGCACCAGGTCACGGAGCTGAAAAATGCCAGCCGCAACCATGGGTGCACACGTCCGTAAGACAAACTATCAGGTATATCTGGGTTAAATAATATATTAAGAAGGGGGGGCAGGGGGAAGAAAGGAAACTGTCTTAAACATTTTCTCCAAATAGCCATAACAAATAGCATTGGACCTAGACATAAATTCTTCAGTTCAGAGATTGATGAGTGTAGAGCTGACCACAGTAGAGAACATAAGTGCACAGGTCGAGTGACACGTTCAATTTTCGACCACCTGCTGGACACATATCTCGCCGTCCAGGAGATGGTCGCTTTCAAATGAGTAGCTAGAAAATATTTAACAATATCTGGAGCCCCTAGTCCTCCACGGGAACGGGGGGCAAAAACCACTGAACTCTCTATCCTGTGAACTCTACCGCGCCAAAGAAACCGCAGGAAAGCCCGTTGGATATGTTTAAGCTGAGTCAATGAGACATTTATAGGTAAGGTTTCAAATAAGTATAGCAACTTTGGCAGTATTGACATCTTGAGAACATTTATCCTTCCCAAAAGAGACAGAGGGTAATCCTCCCATTGGCGTAAAAGTCGGTTAATTTCCGAAATGAGCGGGGGATAATTTGCTTGGTAGAGGATATGATAAGTAGTGGTCAAATGAATACCCAAGTATTTAAGAGATGAGGAGCGCCAGTGGTATGGGAAGTTGGATTGTAGTGTGGTTAATAGTGGTGTAGGGATGTGAATAGGAAGAGCCTCAGTTTTATCTGTGTTCACCTTATAGCCAGAAAGAAATCCAAATTTATCTAGTACAGAATGAAGATTAGGAAGAGATGTGTGAGGTTTTGTCAGGGTTAAAAGTATGTCATCTGCAAAGAGCGACAGCTTATACTCCCTTTGTCTAAGGGAGACTCCGCAAATGTCAGGGTGAGTCCTTATAGTCTCAGCCAAGTGTTCCAGACAGAGGATAAAGAGTATTGGAGAGAGGGGGCATCCTTGCCTAGTGCCATTACTGAGAGAAAATGATGGTGACAAGAATGAGGATAATTGCACTTGAGAGGTGAGGCAGGAGTATAATGCTCAGAGAGCTGCAAGAAATGGGCCTTTGAATCCGTATCGGGTGAGGGTAGCAAACATGTAGGGCCAGCTGAGTCTATCAAAGGCTTTTTGAGCATCTAGACTTAGGATAAGAGAAGGGTGAGATGTTTTATCTAATACGTCAATGAGATCAATAGTGCACCTGGTATTGTCACCTGCGTGTCTAGAGGGTACGAACCCTACCTGATCTTTGTGTATAAGCATGGGGTGGATATGCATGAGTCTATTCGCTAGAATTTTTGTAAATATTTTGTAGTCTGAATTGAGTAAGGGAATGGGCCTGTAGTTGTCAGGGATAGTCTGGGTTTTACCTAGTTTCGGGAGAACGGTGATGTGGGCGTGAAGGAATTGAGGATGAGGAACGGTGCCCTTTAATAAAGACTCAAACAAGTTTAATAAGTAGGGGCTTAAAATGGGTAGGAAGGTTTTGTAGTAGGAGCATGATAGACCATCTGGCCCAGGGGATTTCTGTGAGGAGAGAGCCTTCACTACTTCAGCTATCTCTTCAGGGGAGATATGGGCATTGACCTGAGAAACCTGGGTTGGGGACAATTTAGGTAAGTTTAAGGATGAGATGAAAGCATCACATTTGTCTTGGGAGAAGAGGTATTTAGTATCCTTTTTTAGGCAGTTATAAAGTTTCTGATAAAATTCTCCAAAACCTTAGACATCGTTTGTGGGCAATGTGTGGGGATACCATTGGTCTGCATAAAGAAATCAGGGAAAGAATTAAATGGGCAGGGCCTAAGTTTATTGACCAACATTCTGTGAGGTTTATTCGATAGTTCATAAAATTTCTGTTTAGTCCATAATAGAGCTTTGGAACATCTATTCAGGTCAAGATACTTTAAGCGATTTCGTAAGAACGTGACCGTGCGAAGCCTCGACACTGTGGGAGAGTCAAGTAACCGACTTTTCGCTTTACGTAATTGAGAAATAATAGAGGATCTTTGTAGATTTGCTTCCTTTTTTAGGCGGGAACCCGCAGAAATACATAGGCCTCTAAAGTAGGCCTTATGCGTTTACCAAAGCGTGGAGGCCTCTGCCACTGAGTGTTCATTTAGTTGGAAAAACTCTGCTAAGTCTCTGGACAATTGTTCTCTAATAACAGTGTTATGGAGTAAGGTGTCATTTAGGCGCCAGTGGCATGTCTTAGTGGTAGAAGAAAGTAGAGTGAGATCTAGTTGGACGGAGGAATGATCTGACCAGGTAATAGGATTTATTTGCGCTGAAACTGTGGATGTTAATAAAGGGGTGGTTACAAAGATGTGGTCTAATCTAGAGTACATCTTGTGAGGGGGAGAATAGAAGGTGTATTGTTTATGTGTGGGGTGTTTTATTCTCCAAATGCCCAGGAGGTTGTGAGAGCGTATAATTTTATGGAATGCTTTAGACTGTCTATCCACTTTGGAGGAAGGAATAGATGGGAACAATGTGCGTCTGTCTCTCTTGGGGGACATGGTCATATTAAAATCAACAATCATAAAAGGTTGAGCATATTTCCCAAGTTTACCAAACACATCATCTAGAAATTGGATCTGCCCCGAATTAGGAGCGTAGATATTAATTAGTGTGAATGAGCAGGAGAGATAGTCACAGTTCAGAAAAATAAACCTACCCAGGGGGTCCGTATGGGATGATTTAATACGTAGTGGGCAGGAACGTTTGATCAGTATTGCAACGCCTGCTTTCCCAGTGGGGTCAGACACTATAAAAGAGGTTGGAAAATGTTTAGCAGCAAATTTAAAGGAACCCCCTGATCTAAAGTGAGTCTCCTGGACCATGACTATGTCTGCCGCAGAGGACCTGAATTCCTTCAGAGCTAGTCATCATTTCTGAATGGAATTTAAGCCCTTTACATTATAAGTAAGAACCCGTAAAGCCATAGTGATAGGATAAGGTCAAGGCACATCTAATATAGAACTTTAACAAACAGTCAGAAAAAAAAGGTCCATGGTGTATCTTGTAGGGTGGGGGATAGGGAGGAGGATTTACAGAACCAGATGGTAATGGACCACGAAGGTCTGAACAACACTTGGAAAAAATAGAAAAGAAAAAAAACATCAGGTCAAAAAAGGACCTGAAAAACAACATAGAAAAACAAACATCAGTGCCTGAGGGAGTAAAACCACTCAGGAGTCCATGGCCTCAGCCATGGAACCAGGAGGGGAGCATGGTGGTTTCCACAATCAGCAGGATATGACCCTTCCGCCTCCACGCATATCTAAATGCACATCAATTATTTTAAGGACTAAGCAACTAGGTGTATAGCCACGTGGACAGCCCGTGAGGGCAGAGGACACCCCACTAAGAAAGGACTCTGATATCACGGTCCAAGAAAGAAAAAAAAGAATGCGTGGGAGGCATAAAAAAGGAAAATTAAACCACATGGAGATCCGAAAGCCTTCAGGTCAGGTATCTGGATGATGAAGCTCGTTGAGGTGTGGAAACAACCTTTTGTGACTTTTGCAGCGTCGGGGTCCACATCCTCCCGGGTGTAGAAGGAGGTCTTGGGGTGGTAGGAATAGGAGCAAGTTCAGTCTCTGGAAGAGGTGGAAGGCCCAGATTTTTGATGAAAGTTTCACTTTCCTGAAGGTCACGCATGGAAAACTGAGTAACATAGAAACATAAAAAAGTGATGGCAGAAAAAGACTGAGTAGTCCATCTAGTCTGCCCCTTTTTATTTATTTATTTTTAATTTTTTTTTTATAATTTTTTTTTTTTTTTACATTAACCTTGTTGTCTGACTATAGATTTATGTTTATCCCAAGCATGTTTTAAGCCATTTACTGTTGACTGTCTCACAATCTCTGTTGGTAGTTTATTTCAATCATCAACCACCCTTTCAGTAAAATAATACTTTCTAAGATTAGTTTTGAACTTTCCCCCAGTCAGTTTGAGGTCATGTCCCCGTGTTCTTGATTTTGGTTTCATATTGAAAAGACTGCCCTCCTGAACCTTATTCACCCCCTTGATGTATTTAAAGGTTTCAATCATGTCTCCCCTCTCCCTTCTTTCCTCCAGACTGTACATATTAAGTTCCTGAAGTCGCTCTTAATATGTTTTATCCCCCAGACCTTTCACCATTTTTGTTACCCGTCTCTGAACTTGTTCTATCTGACCCCCTATTTTGTATAATTCTCGCTGAAGTCCTTGAAT
>BLSH010304510.1:70933-98832 GCA_018402905.1 Glandirana rugosa | reverse complement strand
AGTGAAGACTATGCAAACCACGTTACAAACAAAAGGTAAAGGCCTCCTAATAAACAGAACGACGCTCATCTTACACACACTGATGACAAGAGACCCAACAACCTATAACAAGATACGGATTCAATTCCTATCGATTAAGTCCCGTACCTCAAAAATACTACGGACAATCGAACCGTCATTTCAATTTCTAAACACTGGTTTTCGAGCAATCCAATCCCGTCGAGGTCTATTATACGTTATCTCACGGTCAAGCCGGCGTCGGGGAGGTTGTAACCCGTCTGCGACGCAGGCTCTTAGACCGTTAGGACACCCCTCACATCATGGTAAACACACACCACATTCTACTCGCAGCAAGACAAATAATCCTCCGGAAATGGAAAACAAACATTGCACCAAACGTATCAGAAGTGATATCCCTGGTCCACCAGAACTATACCCATGAGAGCTTTTTAGCTTATAAACTCATGTCAGGAGTAGCTTTTCACAAAAGGTGGGAGATCTGGCCAAAATTACCTAACTAACTAACCCCCAATAAAGGACCGTACCCTGATAACTAACCAATATTATGCTCACTGTGGATTCTGTGTTACTCATGCCGATCCTAATTACTTCTACCTTGCTATTTACTATCACTGAACTGAATACTGATCTATTTGTAAATGGTGGACACTCTCGTTTGCGAGACGCCTAAAACTTTAAATTGTAAACACCTAAGCACAAAACATCCATATATTGATTACCTATCCCCCCTCTATTGGATACAAAAGTGCTCCCATATGGGGTATCCAGGGGAGATAGGGACCAAAACTTATGCAAGCAACCAAAAGAACCATAGACTGAATGCTATCTCTCAATAGACCCATACTAGGGTCATACACACTCGCAACCGAGAATGTCTATCCCAAAATTTTAATTTTATTGATCTAGACATCTCTGCATGTCCAATCTAATGGCAATATTAGGAGAAACAAGCAGCAATGTGATATAAGGAAACTATACACTTCTTATGTAACTGCACCATGAGCCACCTGTCTGAATATACACAAGGTAACAGTTGATGTATTACCCTTGTTTCAACTTTTCTACTGTTTGTTAACAAAACCAATAAAAATGTATTACAAAAAAAATCTGAATCTTTGCCCCTTTGAACTCCAACCTGGACTTGTTGCGGGTAGCCAGAACAAGGGCTTCTTTGCTGTCATAGTAATGGAAGCGCACAATAATGTCCCTGGGATTGGCTCCCATAGGAGGTTTCGGGGTCAGAGATCTATGGGCTTGGTCTAGGCACCAGTCTATATCCAGAATGGTAGGATCAAGAGTGTTAAAAAGGCTTAACAAGTAAGGACGAATCTCTCGGTCTCCAATGTTTTCAGGGACCCCCCTGATCCGCAAATTCTGGCGGCGTTCCCTATTCTCCAAGTCTTCTTGCTGGGATTGAAGCATGGAGACTGAGTGTTTAAGAGAGACATTATCTTCCTCCAGCGCATGCACATATTGTAAAAGGTCATCAAACTTGGATTCAAGTGTGTCTGTACGTTCCCCTAAGTGTGTTATTTCACCTCTTAGTTCCTGGGTGAGTTTTCCAACCTCCCGTGTGATGGTTCGTGTAAGGTTCTGTAGGAGGGACTGCAGCTTGAGGTCCAAGACCTCCACAGTGATAGGAGATGAGAGGTCAGTTGTTGGGGTGGGGGGAGGTTGTTGGGAGATCCCCCCGCCTGCCTCTAGCGAGACCGAAAGATCTGATCAACAGTCTTGCATGATAGAAGCCGGGGATTGGGGTCTAAGTAGATACCTGTCTAGGGTCTGGAAGGACCGCGGCTCCGTAGTAGATGAGAGGGTTGCCTTCTTAGGCCCTATCTTCACCATGGGCTGTCCAGGTGTGTCGGCAAATGGAGAATGGGGCTCCCATGGTTGAAGGAGCTATAGCTTGCTATGCGGGAGCCTTAGGGAGGCTGCAAGGACAGGAGTGGAGATGTTACATATCCATCGTATGCAGAGACCAACCCTAGGCCTCTCTTTCTGTTAGATCAGTGAGGTTGACATATAGACAAAGTCTCAGAGTATTTTTAGCAAGATGAGCACATATGTCTATGTTCTGAAGGTGATAGTAAGAGTAAATTCACTTTAGTATGTTTGAGGCAAGGTCAGTGGAGGCCAGTGACTGTAGTTGCCTAGAGTCACCTTTGGATGCAGGATTGTGTCCGGTTTGGGCTGAAAAAAGGCTAAGTCCAGCGAATTATACAGTTTGTAGTAGGCCTCTGTGTACTGAAGCCAGGGCCAGGGAGGGCCTGCCAGCTGTATAAGTCCTTTCGGAGAGTGCTCTGAGTAATTGGGCACCTTGAATAAATGGATAGTTTTCCCAAGGGTAATTGGGATGCAGCGACAGTGTTTATGTCTGTTTTTTAAAAGTCTTAGAGCCCATCTGGGAGGGAGCTCTGTGCAGTGAAAAGCAAGATGGCGGCCATTATAGATTTGTTAGGCTGCAGCCAGGGCCCCTGCCTTATGTGTCCCCAAATCAGACTGAAGGGTGAGCCCAGGGTATCGGGGGGTCCTCCAGAGGCTATGTGTGTGATAGGAGATGCCTGTATGGGAATCCGGAGTTCCGCTCCGGCCTCCGTCCGGTCCGGATCCGTAGGCAGCACAAAGCCGCGGCCTAAATTTCGGCCGTCGCGGAAGGCCGTCACCGATCTGCTTCAAAAAGGGTCCGGCAGATAGCCAGAGGGACGGGGAGATAGTCCTGTATGTTTGCAGCGCTCACCCGTTTATCTGGAGCAAGGATTCCTCTGGATGTTCTCCCGGGATGAGGAGCTCCTGAGAAGCATGTCCTGCTCCGTTCGCGACCAGCCATGCCCCCTGACACGGACAGTTTTAAAAACCTGATGGCGGTGGCTGTCCCACAGTACGTTGTTCCCGGCCGCCACTACTTTTCCAGGCGAGCCATCCCTTCCCTGCACAAACAAGTCGGGGACGAGATCAAGTGTGCACTGCGCAACACCATCTGTGGCAAGGTCCACATAACCACTGATACGTGGACCAGTAAGCACGGGCAGGGACGCTATATCTCGCTAATGGCACACTGGGCAAATGTAGTGGCGGGTGGGCCTGAGGCAGCTAGCCGTTTGCCGCATGTCCTTCCGCCACCAAGGATTGAAGGGCATTTCTCTTTGCCTCCTGTTGCCTCCTCCTACTGCACTTCCTCCTCCTCCTCTACCACCTCCTCATCTGCTCAACGTAACACCTTCACCACCAACTTCAGCACATCCAGGGGGAAACGACAGCAGGCTGTTTTAAAACTGATATGTTTGGGGGATAAAACCCACACTGCGCAGCAGCTGTGGACGGGCATTGAACAACAGACCGATGAGTGGTTGTTGCCACTGAGCCTCAAGCCCGGCCTGGTGGTGTGTGATAATGGGCAAAATCTCGTAGCAGCTCTGGGCCTAGACTGTTTGACGCACATCCCTTGGCTGGCGCATGTGCTGAATTTGATGGTGCAGAAATTTCTAAAAAACTACCAGGATATGTCAGAGCTGCTGCAGAAAGTGCAGGCCGTCTGTGCTTGCTTTCGGCGTTCTCACCTTGCTGTTGCTCGCCTGTCTGTGATGCAGCGGAACTTCGTCCTTCCCGCTCACCGCCTCCTACGTGACGTGCCCACAAGGTGGAACTCCACCTGGCACATGCTGGAGAGACTGTGTGAGCATCAGCAGGGAATAGTGGAGTTTCAGCTGCAGCACGCACGGGTCAGTCGCTCTGCGGAACAGCACCACTTCACCACCAACGAGTGGGCCTCCATGCGAGAACTGTGAACCATATTGCGTTGTTTCGAGTACTCCACCAACATGGCCAGTGCCGATGAAGCTGTTCTCAGCGTTACTATCCCACTTCTATGTCTCCTTGAAAAAACACTTTGAGCTATGATGGAAGAGGATATGGCACAGGAGGAGGAGGAAGAGGGGTCATTTCCAGGGTCATCAGGCCACTCATTCACAAGTGGCTCGGAGGGTGGGTTCCTGCACCAGCATAGGCCAGGTCAAAAATTTTCAAGCCAATGGGCCGGAACTGGAGGATGAGGAGGACGAGGATAATGATGAGGAGGAGGAAGGGGGAGGAATAATGTTCACAGCAGGGTGGCACCCAATGCAGCTCGTGGGCATCACTGGAGCAAGGCTGGGGGGGATACGGAGGACACAGATGATACACCTCCCACAGAGGACAGCTTGTCTTTTCCTCTGGGCAGCCTGGCACACATGAGTGACTACCTGCTGCAGTGCCTGATCAACGACAGCTGAGTTGACCACATTTTAACTTGTGCTGACTACTGGGTGGCCACCCTGCTGGATCCCCATTACAAGGACAACATGCCGTCCCTTATTCCCTCACTGGAATTGATTGGAAGATGCGCGACTACCAGCGCACTCTGGTAGACGCACTGCTGAGGGCATTCCCAAATGACACCGGGGGCTCAGTGGAAGCACAAGGCGAAGGCAGAGGAGGAGGAGGAAGAGGTCGCCAACGCAGCTGTGGCACCGCCAGCACCTCAGAAGGCAGGGTTAGCATGGCCGAAATGTGGAAAAGCTTTGTCAGCAGCACGCCACCACAAACAGCACCACCAACTGATAGGCAACGTCTTAGCAGGAGGCATCATTTCAGCAACATGGTGGAACAGTATGTGTGCACACGCCTACACGTACTGACTGATGGGTCTGCCCCATTCAACTTCTGGGCCTCCAAATTGGCTACATGGCCTGAGCTTGCCCTTTATGCCTTGGAGGTGCTGGCCTGCTTGCAAACAGTGTATTGTCCGAACGTGTATTTAGCATGGCATGGGGCATTATCACAGACAAGCGCAGCCGCCTGTCCACAGCCAACGTGAACAAGCTAACGTTTATTAAAATGAACCAGGCATGGATCCCACAAGACTTGTCTGTACCTTGTGCAGAATAGACTTTTAGACCGGCCTCACACAGAACTTGGTGTCCTTTTTTTTTTTTTTTTGAATATGTCTCAATATTTTGGGGGCTACCCCAATTCTAAAAAAAACAAACAAACAAAAAACAGTGTTGGCTACCTCCTCCTCCTCCACCACCACTTCCACCTACACCGCCACGGTCACCGCCTCCTCAACCTCCAGGCTCCTACTCCACATCCACCTCCTCCTCCAATTTTTTATTTTGTTTATGTCATTTTAAGTTATTTCCCTATCCACATTTGTTTGCAGGGCACTTGTCCTACTCTTACCCCCATTTTGCTTCCTTTTGCAGCCTTCTAGCCCTTTCCATTACTTTTTTACAGCCATTTTTGTGCCCAAAAGTTCGGGGGTCACCATTGACTTCAATGGGGTTCGGTGTCCGGGGTCAAGTTCAGATCGAGTTCGGTGCCAAACCCGAACGTTTTCATGAGGTTTGGCCGAACCCGACGAACTCGAACATCCAGCTGTCCGCTCAACTCTATTTACAAACTATGATATATACACTGGAATTTACACAGTTATGATGCTATACTAGTAATGGCAGTAATCAGCTAGTGGGACCGTGATAAGGCTGGCAATCTGGCACTAACAGACACTAATTGGGAGGTTCACTAACTGACACTGATGTCTATAGTGACACTAATACAGTGATTAGTGATCACTGACACTGCACTAATGACACTGGCTGAGAAGAGGTTAATACCTAGGGGAAATCAAGGGGATAACTGCACGCTTAACAATGCACAATGTGTGGGCTTTTACTTTACTATCTGGCTGTTTTTTCCCCTAATTTTTAAGGAGAAGAAACAGCCAGATCACTGTTTAGAGTTTTTGTAAACACAGAACCATATGTGTGATTGGCCACAGCTGATCAGCTGATTTCAGCCAAATTCATTGGCTGAAATAAGCTGCCAAACTCGTGTTGTGTCTAATCACAGCATGGGTTGGCAGGAGGTGTGAGCATGTGCATCCCACACCCAGAAGAAGGCCAATCACATACATGACCGTGCCTATACCTGCCACCAGCTTGCGGTATATACTGTGAGGAGTCAGCAGGTAGTTCAATAAAGGTAAAAACAAAAAATAAACAGTGCAATTGACATGTATTGTTCCTTTAAGCACAAGAGACTCTATTTTGTTCATGCTGTTGTAATGTGTTCTGTGGCCTTCACTAGAGTTGAGCGAACCCGAACTGTAACGTTCTGGTCCGTACCGAACTTTCGGGTGTCCGTGTTCTGAGAAAAAGTCTGGGTTCGGGTTCTGGGTTCTGGTATTTTATCACGCAGGTTGAATAGCTGCAGGGCAGCCAATCAACAAGCGTTTCACTGGTTTTCCCTAGAAGCCATCACAGCCATGCCTACTAATGGCATGGCTGTGATTGGCCAGTGCATCATGTGACCCAGCCTCTATATGAGGCTGGAGTCACAGTGCTGCACGTCACATGCTCTCAGGTTAGTGTAGGGAGAGGATGCTGCCGGCGCTGTGAGGGACAGATTGTGAGGGAAAGATTGCAGATCTAATAACTAGGTAGAGATTACTACTACTGCTGTGAGGGACAGATTGCAGTGATAATAACTAGGTAGAGATTGCTACTACTGCTTTGAGGGACAGATTGCAGATCTAATAACACTCATCTTGCATTACAGAATGATCTGATTACAGAACAATCTCTCATCCTGCATTACAGAACGATCTGATTACAGAACGATCTGATACTGGACTATGTAGAGATTACTACTGCTTTGAGGGACAGATTGCAGATCTAATAACATCTCCCATTGTTCTTCCTTTTGCAGCCCTCTAGCACTTGCCAGGACTTTTTTACAGCCATTTTTATGCCAAAAAGTTCGGGTCCCCATCGACTTCAATGGGGTTCGGGGTCCGGGGTCACGTTCGGGTAATGTTCGGTACCAAACCCGAACGTTTCTGCTAAGTTCAGCCGAACCCGCCGAACCCAAACATCCAGGTGTTCGCTCAACTCTAGCCTTCACTTATCACACAGATACAATTTCTGCTAGAAGCTCTCTCTCTGTCTCTACTCCTCCCTCCCCTCTCAAATGTTTTACTTTTGCAATTGTTCTATTCGCTAGCTTTTAATAATATATTTCTACTGGTTAGTTGTTAATAACATCTCACACCACCTCTTTCTTATCTATGTATAAAATATCATGTAATAATACATTTTTTCAGAACGGACATTTTAAACACAGAGATTGCGTCCTGTGGATCTGTTCCTGCAATTGCAAAACAAACTTTTATTTTTAGAGTCACAACCAGCAATTTCCAGTTTGGCAAGTCATATCAGGAGTTGGCAGAGTCTCCAGAAGGAACTGCCCTTTGATTGGGATCATCGGGAACGCAGACCTCTAAATGCCGGCTAGGTAAGCTGTCCTTAAGCTTGCTATATTTTTTGCCTTTCCTATGTATCCTATCTGTCGGTTCTCAAGGAAACCAGACCAATCTCGGACCTTTCTGGTTGGGTAACGTGTGTGTGTGAATGTGTTTGTGTCCCCCTTCACGGGCTGGACTCTGTGTGGATAGTGATAAACCTCTGCAGCTCCCATCGTTGACTCCTTGTGGGCGGCCTGGGTCAGAGGAGCACGGTAGGGACAGATAAAACCCACAGAGAAGAGAAGAGATGAGGCGGGTCTCTTAGTGAGTGTTTTGTCTATTGTCATAAACCCCTTCTATCCACATAGATAAGTGGAGACTAGTCTTGTAAATCTGCAGATTTGCTGTACTATTTGTATTAGAGGCAAGAGGGTATAGGCACAAGTAGAGAAAAGACTGTCCAGTCATTATGGGCATTAATTTAAATTAGGGAGTGAAGGGTGAGAGACCCTCAGAAAATGCCCAGCTCAAGATGAGCACTAGAGAATATATGAATCAAAGGTACAGTTCCGCCTATACTGAGCCCCTAGATAAATGGGTAGAATGGAAAAAAGGAACAGCTAAACCTTTAATATCTGAAGGGACTTTTGATTTACAAGTATGGCAAACTTTTCTGCACGATTATGGCCCACTACTGTTCAGTGAAGGAACATGGAGAATAGCTTGCACATGGGAGACAGAAGATTAGCAAATGAAACTGGCTTGACGGAGATGTTTAATAAAGGTACTGCCTAAATATACTATGTTTGGCCAGAAGACTCTATAGAGGAGGACCCCCCCACCTTATGTGGCTGCCAGTTTGGCTTTAATAGTTCCATCAACAAAAGCACAAGAATCAGATTACATGAAACACACAAAGAGGGATTTGGCTTGTATTTTAGAAACAGATGATTGGCATGAATCAAAAGGTACATATGCAAAATTAGATCTCCGAACTTAAGGCTTTGGCAAGAGAAAGAGAGATAGAGTCTGAAGTGCCGGGGCAAACCATAATTTCCAAGTTGTGGCAGCAAGATGAAGAGAGAAGGAAGGGAGAGTCCACCCCTTCTGCCCCTGTCACTGAACAATCTGTTGCAGTTTATCCTGTCAGAACCAAATTTGTTTTTGAAGGTAATGCTGTTGACAGTAAGTCCCAAATTAAAGGGCTTGTACCTTTTAGGCTGAATATATTTTTTATTTAAAACTTTAGAGGACAGGATATCTCCCGTCAAAAAAAAGACAATGGAATCAAGTGAAAAGGATTGAAGACAAACCAACATTACATGGTATGCAGATCAACATTATGGATTCAACAGCAGATATCTGAAAAGTGTACAATTTTGTCCTGTTAATACCATATTGTAGGTTTGACAAGTTGAGAACCAAATTGGATGGGGAGAATCTCTTAACGAAATAATAACTAACAAATGAAAATAGAGAAGGGGGGGGGGCAGAGGGAAAGAGAAAAGGAAAGTAGAGAAAAGAGGAAGAAGGGAAAGAGAAGGGTAGAGAGTCCAGAGTGTCCAGGTGTGGATCCCGGTCCGCATGTCCATAAGATAATGGAGTAAGTGTTGCCAGCTGTGGGATCTGTGTAGAAGGGCTGGGGACTGAAAGGTGGGGCCCAGTGAGGTGGGGAACCTAGATTTAGGTGTGACACCTCACAGGTGAGAAAGCTGTTCTGAAAAGGCACTGCGTTTGAGTAATGGGTCCACGTACCCCAAAGTATGCACTTTTTTTCCCAGGTTTGCATTTCTCTGGCATGCATTTCCTCCATCAACATGGTATCGTTGATCGTGTCCACCCAGTGGGCAATTGGGGGTGTATGATCTGTCTTCAAGTGTCTGGAGATTACCCGGGGGGCTGCTGAAAGAAAAAAATCTAAGTAGATTGACCTTTTGCGCTTTCACCGACCCAGGTAGTATTGATAAGAGTGCTATTTTGGGTGAGGGGAGGTGTGTCTTGTTGTAGATCCTATTATAAATTTGGAAGATACGGTTCCAAAAGGGTTGGACTATGGGGCATTTCCACCATGTATGGAAGAAAGTGCCTATCTCTCCGTGACAGCGCCAACATAGATCTGAACTGGTGGGAAAGATCCTATGCAATGTAACTGGATCCTTATACCACCAGGATTTTGAAATTTTTTTCCTGGGCCTAAACTGAGACCGAAGACTTGAAAGTGAATAAAAAGGAAGTTTGTCATTCCTCTGAAGTGATTTCGGTCTCCAGGTCCCTGGACCACAGTCTAGTGTAAGTTGGGAGCTCTCCATGCACATGAGATTGAATTTCTCTATACAAAAGAGACAACGTGTGGCGTGGTGTCTCCAAGAGGGAACACAATTCCTTAAAATATGTTAATTTTCTGTGGATTTTGCCTGAGGCATGCAATAGGTTGCTGTATTTGTTTAGGCTAAGTGAAGTGAGCCACTCCGGTGGGGTTTCAAGATTGGGGGCTGAGAGTAAAAACTTGCCAGGGGGCGTGGTCTGGCACACAGTCTTCACAGCGATTACAGCAGGCAAACATGGTGAGAACCTCAAGAAGCATATCCGCCACAAGGTCCAGCTCTCCCCTGAGCCAGGACTCGCTGTCCGGTACGCACATTCCGGAGATATTCCGGACGAGACCTAGCAGCACACAACAGGCCTCCCAAGCCTCCCCCTCGTGTAGGTCACGCTCACCCACATGGAGTGCATGGAGCAGCGGGACACAGGACTCAATGGCCACAGACAAAGCCCGACAGCCTCCAGCCCTGAACCTGGATGACCTCCGCTGTGTTGCAGCAGATATAAAGAACACCTTAGCGGCGTCGATTGGGGACATTCAAACAATAGCATGCATGGTTGAAGAGGTGGAAGAAACACAGATACGCCATGACACGTCGCTATGCCAGGTCCAACAGATTACAGAATCACATGCCATACACCTACAGGAATTCAACCGGCATACAGAGTACCTGTATAACCGCGGAAGAAGACGGAACCTCAGAGTAAGGAACCTTCCTGAGACAATAGACCCAGGTCAGCTCTCACAGGCAGTGATCGCCATTTTTAATGAGATACTGGAGAGGCCTCCTGCCACCCCGATTCCAATGGAGCACATACATTGAGCCCTGCACCCCAAAGGCAGAGACACTGACCCCCCCGAGAGACATCATCTGCTACCTGAATGACCTCCTCCTCAAGGAGGAAATACAATGCAAAGTCAGGGCAAAGCCAGGGCAAAGCCCCGTATCATGCACAGGGGATCAGAAATAAAGATATTTCAAGACCTCGCCACTATCACCAGTACAGGAGAGAGCTAAGACCACTACTGGACACTCTCAGGGCAAGGAACATGATATATACATGGAAGTTCCCCTTCTGTTTTTCTGCTACAGCACATGGGCAAACAGCCAACCTGAAAGTCCCAGAAGATGCTCCATTTTGAATATCCCAACCCTATCAGACTGGTACAGCGACTTTCGCATACCCCCCATACTCCGATCGACCTCTATGGATGGTATACAAGAGGCAGGAAACTTCTACATTTGTCACAGACGTACATACCTGCAGCCACCTGTCTCACCCCAGGAACTAGTGATGCCGCGGAATAGCAGCCCCGCGGCATCACCAGTATCCCGCAAACTAAGACACTCCTGAAAAGGTAATGAGTGTTTCCTGCACCACATTGGCAACCTGACATGGGCAGAAAAACTGGACCCTATACATCACATGATGTCTTACAAAATTACTTAGAACCTTTTGAATGGAGGTAGCTGTACTAACACCAAGAAAAGAGGAACACTTACCCCAACACAGAACACAGCCTTAGCAGTGCACATGAGAACATAAAACCAGGACCACGATATTTACCTGCAACCTATCATACAAGGGGGAATTAAAGCCCTACAGTGATGAGATAAATGCCACACAACACCGTACAAAGGACCCCCACGAAACCTCATTCAGAAGCGTTTAAATTACAAACATGGGTCACACTACAACATAAGACATGCAGATGAACACTTCCAACATGCACGTTCATAGAGACTCGGCTTCTGATAGCCTTTATAATTTTACTAAAAACTCTGTTGTTCCAGAGATCATATATTCCCTCATAGCCGATGGGGCTCATCAAGGGTTACTGGGAGGACAGCTAAGTATCTTGCTTGTATCATTATAACCTGCTTAAGCAGCCCTCAGAGGACACATTTTTTTATAATGTATAGGAAGCTATATGTTACATATGATACCTGTATTCCTAGTCAGATGTATCACATTTTTGATAATTACAGTAAATTCTGTCTTGCACAAATCAGGATGTCTGGGTTAGGAGGGAGCTTCGGGGGGAAGGCCGGCCCACAGGAGGAGGTCACTCTGTAATAAGACCGACTAAACATTATATCTTCCGGCGGGCATAGTGAAACCTTCTTCTTCGTGGGGGAAAGAAGAGGGGTAAATCCTCTTACTTAAATTACAGCTATACACTCTTCAATGACCCTACACCGGGAACCAACCATTCGGGGCTCCCCTAACACCCAGACGTCAGGGATGTAGACAGAAAAGGCCCAGGTGGGCCCTTAATGCAGTTAGGCTGTCTTATGTTCATAGTGAGGTTCGGGTTGCAGTACATGGTTAAGCTACTGCTAGTACGGAATTTGATATCCAACAGATATAGTACTGGCTGACTACCTCCCTTCAGTAACTGATAAGGCACAGGTTTAACCACTTCAGCCCCGGAAGGATTTCCCACTTTAGGACCAGAGCCCTTTTTGCGATTCGGCGCTGCGTTGCTTTAACTGACAATTGCGTGGTCGTGCGACGTTGTACCCAAACAAAATTTGCGTCCTTTTTTTCCCACAAATGGAGCTTTCTTTTGGTGGTATTTGATCATCGCTGCGTCATTTCTGATCGCCGCTATAAACAAAAGAAGAGCGACAATTTAGCAAAAAAACCCAAATCTCTTACTTTTTGCTAAAATACAAATCCAAAAAAAAATACAAAAAAACATTTTTTTTCACCGTTTTTGGGCGATTTATATTCTTCCTCATATTTGAGATAAAAAAATTGCAATCAGCGACTATTGATTGGTTTGCGCAAAAGTGGCCGCGTTTACGGATGATGAGAATTAATTTTTGGGGTTTTTATTTATTTTTTTTTTTTATTAGTAATGGCGGCGATCTGCGATTTTTAGCGGTACTGCGATATTTCAGCGGACATGTCGGACCATTTTGACACTTTTTTGGGACCATTGGCATTTATACAGCGATCAGTGCTATAAAAATGAATCTCCATATGACATCTCCATATGTCGTATAAGTCTCGTGAGTGTAGGAAGGACTGCAGGTCAGAAGAGCGAGATTTCTTTGGCTTTTGTCCTTTGACGTCTATTGAAGGGTCCGGGGCCAGATTAAAATCTCCACAGATGATGGTTCGGCCTTGCTGTATTTTTGCCACTTTTTTCCACGTTTTGTTGAGGAATTTGGATTGACCTGTATTTGGGGCATAAATGTTCACCAACGTGTATGTTGAGTTGTTGATCTTACAAATTAGTATTAAGTACCTCCCTTGAGTATCTGTGATGGCATTAAGTAGTGTAAAGGCTATAGTGTTTTTGATAGCTATTAATACTCCTTTGGTCTTATTGGGGGCATTTGCTGTAAATATCTGAGGGAAGTCCTTGTGCGACATGGACGTCATTTGCGATTGGCTGAAATGTGTCTCCTGGAGACATAGTATGTCACATTTCAGATTCTGAGCCTCTTTCCACAGGGAGTACCTTTTGCCCGGGTGGTTTAGTCCCTTTGTGTTAATTGAAGAAAGGCATAGTGTTATGTTGACAAAGGACTGGCAGTATCGGTAGGATTACGGTTGAGAGTTTCTATTTACCCTACCAGGCTTACACAGGGCCCAGAGGGGAAAATAGGAGGTTGTTCTATTGGTATTCTGTTGATGTAAAAACTTACAGTTCTGTAGCTTCGCCTATGCGTCTGCAGCAGTAGGAATATCTGTAGAGTTGGGTTGTGTCTTCTTGAAATTGTAGCTTAGGAAGAAGAAACAAAAAAGAAGAAAGAGCGAAGACAAAGGTAGGCAATAATAAGGCGTTCAAACTGGTTAGATTTAAAAAGAAAATCTAAACTTTCAGATAACAAAACAAAAAAAAAAAAAACAGAACAAAACAGGCAGTATTCTGCGTGAGCGGCAATTACCGCGACAAATAAACGGGGTATGCAACTTCCAGAACTATCACTGGCAGGCATGCCAGGGCATTGAAAGGTTCTACGTAGCTTGGCATTTCAGGTGGTCATATCATCTGGGGGATCTATTCCCTCCCAGTTGTCGTTAGTGTTGTGACGTGGCTGGCGTTGATTTCTTTGTTCTAGCGGTTCCAGGATATTCCATTGTCTCAGCATTGCTAATCCTTCATCTAGTGAACGGATTGTGAATGTGGTATCATTTTTTGTGACTATTAGCTTCACAGGATGGTCCCACTTATAGGGGATTTGGTGATTACGGAGAGGTTTTGTGATGGTTGCTAAATTCTTGCGTTGAAGCATGGTGTACTTAGAGAAGTCATCAAAGAATGAAAAATTAGCATACATCTGAGGATATTCAGCAGTGTTTCTTGCAGCTCTCATAAACCTCTCTTTTGTGTGATAAAAATGTATGCGAGCTATAGTGTCTCGGGGCACAGTGTCCGGCAGGTGTGTCGGTTTCGGAAGGCGATGTATTCTATCTATTATGAGGTCTCCTGGGGAGGACCCTGGGAGGAACGCAATCAGGATTTGTGTGAAGTATTCTCTTAGAGCAGAGGGTTGGATATTTTCTGGGATTCCTCTAATTTTGACATTGTTCCTCCTGGAAAGGTCTTCTAATTCCGCTAATTTGGATTGCATCCGCTGCATGGTTTCCGATTCCGCACTCTGCGTATCCACCATGTCATTAAATGATGAAGTAATCTCGCTCATTTTGGTCTCTATGTTTGAGACCCTGTCCCCCATGTATGATATTTCGGAAGTGAAGTGTCTCATCATGTTGCCTATCTCTGTGTGGATGAAGCACTGTACTGCCATGAGCATGTCCTTCAGAGTGGTATCCAGCACAGGCTGGTTTGTGGTAGGAAATGCTGCAATTGAATTGGATGTCATATTGGTTGGAGATGAGTGCGCGAGTGGGCCTACCTCCGGTCCGTAGTCCTCCACCTGTGAAAGCTTCAGCTTTGATTTGGCTGGGCTAGAAGATGGGGTGGATGTAGCTGATGCTGGTCCTGAATTGATGGGATAGCTAGGTGAGAGTAGAGCAGGATGTGTCCGTGAAGCTACAGCTGTATGGTCGCTTGCATTTACTGACAGTCCGCTGGCACCATCTGGGAGAGGCGACCTATTCGGTGGTGGGTAGAATTCAGTCAGCTTACGCGGGGTAGATTTCTCCTGTCTCCTTTTTGACATTGTCCAATGGTCCAGTGATTGTCGGTATGTCGCTGTCTGATTGGGGTCGTTCACCTGGTTGGTTGAGCCCTGGGCGCCGCCGTGGATCAGAGCAGCGTTAGCATGTGGCCATTACGTTTGGGATCTAGTCACCCCACTGCAAGGTTATTGTGTTATGGTGTCTTCCCTGTCAGATGTCGACCCTGAGGGGAGAGAGTGGATCAATGTGACCGCCGAACACCTTGCTCCAAGGTTTTGTTGATTATGGGGTGATGTGGAGGCACTATGTCTTGTTAGGGCGTAGTATTGTATGAGGGCAATCGAAGGTAAATCCTGGTCGTGGTTAGTTCCTCAGAGGCTTGGGCATTTGTGGGTTAGGCCTCCAGTGACAAGAAGACAGTCACGGCAGGTTTCAAGAAGCAGTGGGTAGGTTTCTTGAGGGTGGGTTATGGGGCACTTTCCTTGTATATTTAATTTTATTGGGGCCACTGATCACCACTCTTATGGGTGATGTTGGACGATCAGGTGCAGCTGTGATGGTGGTTAGCTGCTTGTAATGTCCTGGGTGTACCAAGATGGCCGCCGTTTTTGGCCTAGCAGCTAGATGTACTGATGTGGGTGTACCAAGATGGCCGCCACTTTAGACCAGTCTGTACAATGTTGTGGTGCGGGTGTACTAAAATGGCCACCGCTTCAGGCCACAGAATGCCTCCGCTGATCTGCGCTCGGTGGCGGCTTCCCACCCCTCCAGCACTCGGGTATATGTATAATCCCCTCCCAGAGCCCCAGGATGTTTGCTGGCCGGATGCCGAAAAAATCGAGGCCGCGGATTGACAGCCGACACTAGGCGTCGGTGAGCCGCTGCTTATCCTGCAAATTTAAGTTGCTGGTCCGATTATATGAGGCATAGGACAGTTGAGGTATGATGGAGAATCTAGTTTATGATTTATTGTGGCATGGATGGGGAGATGATTAGTAGTTTAGTGTATCTGAGTATCTTGAGGCCTCAAGATGGCGGCGGTCACTCTGATGAGGGCTCTGTGTTGTGTGCTATGTTTTTGCAATCCTCTGTACCCAATGCTAAATAGTGGTCAGGGAAGATGCTAGGGGCATCGAGGGTCACTCTGGTGGGTCGTTGTCTCTCACCACTGCATGATTAGCAAGGATGTCCCTGGATTTAGAATGAGGAGATCTGGAGCCTTACAGAAGTACGTCTTCTTCCTAGCTCGCCAGGCCACGCCCCATTGTCTGCTGTTTTATGGATTACAAATTGAAGGAAGAAGTAGCCATTCGAGCCCGTGATCAACAGGAAATCACACTGAATGGAGCGGAAATCAAAATATTTCAGGATCTATCTCAGGTACAGGTAACATTGAATCACAGAAGGGCCCTATGCCCCATATTGACAGCACTCAGAGAAAGGTGCATAGTCTACAAGTGGCGCTTCCCCTTCAGTCTCTCCGTCACTGTACATGGTCGAACCTTTGTCCTGCAGACCCCGGCCGATCTCCCCCACTTCTTTGAACACGTAGGCATGAGGCCTATCCCGGTTCCCGACTGGTACCGAGAGTTTACAATTCCAGCATTATGGGCAGAGAGGCTTCCTCAAGACGCCGACTTGCACACATCACGGAGAAGACCAAGTGCCACCCCATCCCATCGCAGAAGACAGGACCAAGCTGCACTGGCTCCAGAGGAACACCAGGGAGACCCTAACCCTGTACGCAGAGCAGGAGGCCTGAGATCGGCACACTTTTCTACACCAGCCTATTCAAGTGAATGGGTAACGTACTCCCGATTGATTACTACAGTTAATGTTTGATTCTTTTTTTTTTTATTATCCATCTGCTTTCTGACACCCATAACGTCCCACTTCAACGATGTGTCCCTTTTGCTTGCCGCAACCCTTTTTGACTGCATTGGAGCCAAACCAATGCCTATCCCTCACAACCACGGGGTGATAAACCCTTTTTAAAGACTTATCACAGAATGGTAATATGACCGTAACCTTCCGATCTTATCCCACAGACACACACTCGGAGAGCTACGGAACTAAAGATCACCCTATCCATTATACACTGCTCCCCCTGTGGTCATTGTTGCCCTACCCTTGAAGGAGTCCACGGACTATCAGCTTACCCTGCTTGACCATGTACCCCTCTAACTGTACTCACCCCTTATAAAATTCTTGTTTCTTTTACCATTACCCACCGGACCTCCCCTTGGTGGCGGCAGATTAGACTGGATAAGTTTGGAACTCCTTACTTGTTACTGGGCCCTCCCTTTCTAACCATGCCTTCAACCCACATAGACTGTTTGGTAAGAGAAGAAGAAGAGGTCATCTCAGGCTCCTAGCCCAGACAACCTGGGGGCCTCCCGATAGGCTGCCCCCAGGTTCACTATCTAAGGCTTGAGCTCCCGTGATCTTAGTTATGGTTCCAGGTTTGGCTTTTGTCTTGTTTTTTGATGCCGATGTTCTGATGTTACTTTTCTGCTGTTGGGCTGTGTTGCTGGCCTGTCGGCCCATGTGACGCTGTTACAACTGACGGTGTCCCGGGCCGACAGCCCAGCACCTTGGCGCTTAAGGACAACACATACCAGACTATCCTTTAAGGTGTCAGTCTGCAATTTCGCTACATTTAAAGAACCTAGGTATTAAGCTTTGAAATATTTGTTGTTTATTTATATTTCACTGAAATGTTACCCACAACATATTCACCCATTGTCCTACACAAACCTGCTCGCAGGTGGCGCAGCTGCCCGGTGTGGATAAGACCTTTTGTCTCCACACTCGGTGGATGCAATATGCATGCAAATCCTCTCTCTGACTCTGCTCCCCTCACGTTTGAGCACTAAGCTAACCTCCCCTATTCCCAATACCCCTCTTAGGGGTAGTAGCTATATGCGCTGCTCTCCCCGCTGGCCATTGGCCACTTACCTCTTATTTCCGCCCACCGATCCTCTCCACAAACCCCCTACATCAGCTAGGTCTCCACCTAGCTGATACCCTATAGGGATCCCACACTGTGGTCCGGAATACGGTTAACTCCGTTGCCCACGTGATCCTTACACCCCTTCCACTCATTCCAACCCTCTTAACTTTCCTACCCCCCTGACCCTCCCTTGCCCCCATCCGTTCCCCTCTCATGTCCCCTCCTCACCTTCGAACCCCCCAATAACAAGATGAGCGCCCAAAGCACCCTGAAGATAATGTCCCTAAACGACAGGGGCCTTAACACCCCTGAAAAAAGAGCTGCTGTCCTCAGGGAAGCATCGAAACTCAAAGCCCAAGTAGTCTTTGTACAGGAGACTCATTTTAAAGCACAGAACATTCCCAAATTTCACAACGGAAGGTATCCACACACTTTTCACACCCCTTCCCCAATAAAAAAAACAAAAGGAGTAACCATCCTTATTGCCAAAAGCCTCCCATTCCAGCCCACTGCCCATCTAGCTTACCCGGAAGGTCGATACATATTTGTTAAAGGCCACATCCACAAGCCAGTGACGTTTGTCAACATCTATGCTCCTAACACTCGTCAAGTTCCCTTTATCAGGAAAGTGATAGATAAACTCATCCCGTTCCATGAAGGAATAACTATCCTCGGAGGTGACCTTAACGTCCCCCTCTGCCCCAATCTTGATTCCTCAACCGGATCCTCCTCCCTACCATATCGTGCCCTATGCCAAATTAAAAACCAAATGCACTTATTGTCCCTCCATGACACCTGGAGAACCCTCAGCCCTGATACCAAGGACTACACTTATTATTCCCCTCCCCACAACAAATACTCTCTTCCTCACCCAAACGGACCTGCCTTATCTCCAAGACACCTCCATAGAGCCTATGTATATATCAGATCACTACCCCATCACTATGACCCTCCGCTTCCCCAACTTTGAACAGAAATACAGATGCTGGAGACTGGACCCACAATTATTATGTGATCTGGCGAGTAAGGAGACCTTACAGCTGTCACTAAAGGACTATTTTACGCTTAATTACTCTCCAGAGACGTCGACCATGACCCAGTGGCTGGCCCACAAATGCGACATAAGAGGCAAATGCATCTCTTTAACAACACAAATGAAAAAAGAAAGGCAGGCTACAATTGTGGCTCTAACCACACAGATCCGCACACTAGAGGCTTCTCATAAACAGAGTAAAGCCGAAACAGACTACGCAGCCCTGGTGTCGGCGAGACAAGCTCTGCTAGAGGAATTAGATAGACAGATCAAAAGCAAATTTACACTAACCACCAAACTCTTCTACGATCAAGCCAACAAAAGTGGTAGACTTTTGGCTAGGCTGCTCAGGGGTAAAAGGGCTCAAATGACGATACACTCCATCACAAACCGCTCGGGGGCAAAAATCAACAAAACTGAAGAAATTGCACAACAATGTGTTGAGTACTATTCTAAACTGTATAACTTACCCAAACATCCCAGTCACCACCAGAACCCACAATCCAGGACTAAAGCTATTGATAACTATCTTTCAGAACATAAATTACCTCAGCTCACCCCAGAACAAGCAGCTTCCAATTACACCCCCCTAAATTCGGAGGAACTCCGACTTGCCCTAAAAAGCTTAAAACCCGGGAAAAGCCCGGACCCCGATGGCCTCACTGGCCTATATTATCAGACATTTGCAACTGTATTGGCCCCACATTTCTTAACCGCCTTCAATTCCTAAAACGAGCTGAAAGAACCCCCTAAAGACCTGCTAGAAGCCCATATTTCAGTTATACACAAGAAAGGGAAGGACCCCACACTAGTCGAAAACTACAGACCCATTTCTCTACTAAATGTAGACATTAAGATCTACGCAAAGATACTGGCCAACAGACTTCTTCCCTTCATTCCCAACTTGATATCTCAAAACCAAGCGGGATTCGTCCCTGGCAGGGAAACCCGCGACAACACCATCAAGGCTCTTACCATCCAACACTGTCTAGCCAAGACAGCAACAGAGGACTCTTCCTATCCACGGATACAGAGAAGGCATTCAATAGAGTGGCCTGGGACTACATGGCAGCGGTCCTCGCCTCAGTGGGACTGGGACATTTTATGCAAAATAGTATCCTGAGTCTCTATGCGAACCCACAGGTTAGGGTCAGGATAAACGGCCACCTATCGGATGCCTTCCCCATCCAGAACGGAACCAGACAGGGATGCCCACTTTACCCACTAGTCTTTATACTTACCATGGAACCCTTCCTTACTTGCCTTCAAGCACACTTAGATATCACAGGAGTCACAATTGGAGATCACACCTATAAGATAGCTGCCTTTGCTGACGATATGCTTCTCTTTCTTACGAAACCAAATATCACCATTCCTAACCTTCTTAAAGAATTCCTCCGATTTGGATCCATATCCAACTTTAAAATCAACATTAGCAAATCATACGCTCTTAACATCTCCTTATCCGAGAACACTGTGAGCAGATGCCAGGACTCTTTCCCTTTTACCTGGAAGTCAGATGCAATCCCGTACTAGGGCATACAACTCCCTACCACGACAGCAGGACTATACACATTAAACTTCCTTCCCTTCTTACAGGAACTATCGAGGGATCTCAACACCTGGGAGAAACTGAACCTCTCTTGGTTTGGGCGCGCAGCCACTATCAAAATGACATCCCTCCCTAGATTCCTGTACATCGTGCAGGCAATACCCATCGCCCTTCCTAAATCGTTCTTTTCTTCCATTAGGTCCCAACTTAGCTCGTTCATATGGAAAAGTCACCCACCCCGAATAGGTCTGGCCAGACTCTCTGCCCTCAAACACAAGGGCGGCATTGATTTGCCAGATTTTCAAAGATACCATAAGGCAATACCGCTGACGAGAGTAATAGACTGGCATGTATATGACAAGACTAAGGACTGGGTGCCCCTTGAACAATCAGTCCTAAAGCACCCTGTCCAGGATATAATTTGGCTTCTGAAACAAAATAAGGAGATGAACAATAAAAACTTCCCCTTAATTGCCCCCCCTATCCAGTGTCTCCGGGAACTCTCAAAATCCACTTCAATAGCATCCCTTCCGGGCCCTATGACCCCTATCCTAAACAATCCCAAGTTCTCCCCGGGCTGTTTAGATACCATAGCCAAATTCTCACCCAATTATCATCCAAGAGCACACCACTTCTTTACCTGTGGTGTCTTCCAAACCAAAACAGACTTAACCAAATCCAATATCATAGAATCGATACCCACCTTGTCATACCTACAGATTCGACACTTCCTCACTTGCTCAAAGGAGAAGAATCTCTATCTCAAACCCCTGACCACCTTTGAGAAACTCTGCGAATCCCAACCTCAGAGACACCTCATTGCGTGTCTACATGCATTGCTCTCCTCCCAAACACCAGACCACCTAGCTCCCATTAAGAAAACCTGGGAAACAGACTCCCCTAATACACTCCCTGATATGGATTGGGAAACAATTTGCCTCACGGCAAACAAAGGCTCCCACAACGTCTCCATACCGGAATATACATATAAGTTGCTAACTCACTGGTATAGAACACCCGCTCTACTTCACAAAATCTACCCCCAATGCCCCAACGTATGCTGGAGATGTGGGAATTCAGGAGGCTCAATGAAACACATCTGGTGTGATTGCCCAATTATCAAAGTGTACTGGGAACAGGTCCACGGCATAATAAAACAAGTCTCCACACACCCAATAGATTTCTCCCTACATCAATACATCTTACACTATTCTGAAACTATGAAACATTTACACCGCCAATCTCTGGCCATGTACATGATAACCTCAGCTAGAATGTGCATTCCGGTTCTCTGGAGGCAAAGGGTCGCTCCCTCACTCAAAGCCTGGTTCATCAGTCTAAATAAAGTCATGGAAATAGAGGAACTAATAGCAATATCCTCAGACAACCTAAATAAGCACCACAAAATCTGGATACCTTGGATCTTCTTGCAGAGCTCAGAAAAATATTGTGCCATATGCCAACCTCTTTGAATCTGATAAACGGAAGCCTTCTCCTCTTCTCCAGCGGTCGATGACCCCTCGCCTGCTGAATTACCCACACTATAAGACTGCGTGCCCTTGACCCCAATGAGCTAAACCTCCTTTTACCCCCCCTCTCACCACCTTATCTCTCCTATACCTTCCCTACACCCTCCCCCCTCTTCTCTCTCTTCCTTCTCCATAACGGGCATAAAAAACCCCATCCCTTACCCACCACTAACAACTATCCAAAGTGCCTACCCCTCCAACGCATCTCTAATCGATGTTACCCTGAAACCCAACATATATGTATAGGCTTATATCAACACTTTCTAATGCAAATGTTTCTTTTATCTGTATTGGCACTATTGCTAGTTATTAATGCAACCTACTGTTACAAATGAATATTCAATTGAGACTGTATGTTCTTGCAATTCTCTCAATAAAACTTTTGTGGAAGTAAAAAAGCTTTTCATAGCCTTTCCTGGACATATTTGCAGAATGTTTTACTGAAGTGGGGATTCGGCCCTCAATTCTTCAAATGGACCCTCTCCCTCTACTCAGATCCTATAGCTCAAGTAACCTATGCAGGACATCGCTCAGATCGTTTTCAGTTAGAAGAGGTACGCGACAAGGATGCCTACTCTCCCCACTTCTATTTTCCCTAGCCATTGAGCTACTAGCCCAGAAAATATGTGACGACCCTAACATAAAAGGACTGGAGACAGGTGGACATACTCATAAACTTTGTTTGTTTGCGGATGACTTTTATTATTCCTCACATCTCCACTGACATTCCCTCCTAATCTTCTATCCACTCTAACGCGTTTCGCCAATATTTCTGGGCTGGTGGACAATGCGCAGAAATCCAAAGCTCTTAATATTTCCATGCCCCCCTCTACCCACTCCCATTTAAAATCAGTACTGCCGTTTACTTGGGCTCCCGCAACTCTAACATATTTGGGAATTAAATTGACCTCTGATCCCTCAAACCTTTTCTTGGCCAACTACCCCCCTATGCTAAAACACCTAACAAAACCTATGTCCACTTGGACCGCTCTCACGCTATCCTGGCTGGGACAAATAGCAGCTGTGAAAATGGTCATCTTACCAAAAATACTTTATCTATTCAGAGTGCTTCCTATACAAGTCCCCACTTATCACTTACGTATATTGCAACACAGTGTCTCCATATTTACCTGGGGTAAGACCAGGCCTCGAGTTCCTAAATCTGTACTCTATCTTACTAAAACTCAGGGTGGCTTAGGCCTCCCGAATTTCCAAAAATACTACCAGGCAGCCCAACTGGCCATCTTAATGAAATATCATGCGACTAAAGAAACCCCTTTGTGGGTTATCCTAGAGTCGGTTGATTGTGACCCCCTTTCAATAGCTAACCTTCTTTGGCTACAGTCCAAAGACCATAAAATGATACATAACCCAGTCACCCGTCATTCTCTATGACTCTGGAACACACTTAAATTTAAATATAAATTGCAGTCGCCCCATAACCCCCTTCTCTTGTATCTGTGGAACACCTAATTTTATCCTGCATGGACGTCACCATCCTCTTTCCACAGATGGTCCACAGCAAGCCTCCTCCGAGCTTACTCCTACACCATCCCTGATAGACTCAAAACCTTCCGACTCTCTCAGAGGCACATAATCTTCCAAATGCAGAGTTGTTCCGCTACCTTCAGCTTAAACATTTCTTCTCCTCCTGCATACGCCCGGACCCCACTCTACCACACAAGACTATGTACGAACAAGCCTGTGACCAAGATCCCAAATATATCAGCATCTCTTGGACCCCCCTGCACACACCTCTCTTTCTTATGTTAAAAATTGGGAATCTGACATAAATACACATCTACAAGCTAAAGACTGGAAGGATATCTGGTGTGCAACAAAGTCTGCAACACAAAACATAATAGCCTCTGAGGCAAACTACAAAGTACTCTTTAGGTGGTATTTGGTCCCTGCACGAATAGCAAAATATCTATCTACGTACTCCCCAGCTTGCTTCAGAGGCTGCCTTGATAAAGGGACGCATCTCCACATCTGGTGGGACTGCCCACTGGTACGTAGATTTTGGGGCAACATATTCTCCATTATTTCCACTCTTACAGGCCAATCCCTTCAACCTACACCTATTGTGGCCTTGCTCAACCATAAGCCCCCTGAGGTCACTCGCACACAATTCAAACTCTTGCTACAAGTTACAACTGCAGCAAAACAAACGATAGCAAGAGCCTGGAAGACCACATCCCTCCCAATCCTGGAAGCTAAACACAGAGTTACTAAATCCATGATACATGCTAAAATTGAGGCGACCATTTTAGGCACAATTCCTAAATTTGAACGCCTATGGCAGCCTTGGGTCCGCCACTTCCTCCCGCCAGACTTTGACGAAAGTCTGATGCTTCCATAACTCTTTTTGTCTGTATAGGCAGAGATTAACGTAGATTCTACCCCAAACTGGAATGTCCCTCCTTCCGGCTACCTTACCTTTTTTCTTCTCCACTACCCTTTCTCACTATCTTTCCTTTCTTTTTCTATCTTATTTTTTCCTTTATTTTAATTTTCCATTAGTCAATGTTAGTTGAATTCAAAGGGGAAACTTCCCCTCCCCTATCTTTAGCACCCTGAGCACATACTAGCGACAGGGCACAAACAGCAACTGGACCTCAAATATGATGCTATCTATTATATTACAAATTATAAGCTTTTTCTGATCTTTGTAACCCATCTAAAGATTGCATACCTAATAACTATTGTGGAATTGTTATTTTGAGAAACAATATACCCTCGAGGAAAAGCAACCTCAACGCAAATTTTACATTGTTTGGTCAATCTCCTGTTTTTGTAGTCACCCTGTTTTGCATGGGAGAGTGGGTGACCCCACACAAGTGCTTAACTCTTTGTACACTCTGTAACTTTCCTGGCTTTCTAGCCATATTTGCTCTGTTAATAAAATCTTTGCACAAGGAAAGCAGTATTTTAGAATTTCTATACAATACCGTATGCTGTTGCATTGCACAATGAAAGAGTAAAGCTATTAAGTATTTTAAAGAAAGGATGTGGATATTGTGCCAGAATGTCTATTGCGATCACAAATGTTTAATGCAAAGATGGAATGCATCCAAAAAGACAGAAAATGGTTGGAAAACAGAAGTTCGCTTGAGGACAGCATTTTAATTTGTCAAACACTAAATAGTCTACTATAAGGAATGATGTATTACTAAAATATTCAACATATGTTTGTACTTTTTTAACTTTTGTTTTAAAGAGCAGCATAATGTATTAAACATTTTGCTTACTCAATATTTAGGGAAAAAAAATAACAAAATTATAGACAGAACTGCTTACGTTTTTGTTCACAAGGAGAATTTAGAATAAGGAAGAGTGTCCTCTTGAAAAAGTAGCTATAAAATAGGAAAACGTACTATAAAACCTATGATAAAATAGTTCAAGAGAAGAGTTGAGCGAACTTCTAGAAGCCCGGGGTGCTGCTGGTTCGGCCGAACTTCGGGACAAAGTCCGGGTTCGGGTCCGGACAGAACCCGAACTTTGTCCCGGACCCCGAACCCATTGAAATCAATGGGGACCCAAACTTTTAGGCACAAACATGGCTGTAAAATAGTCCTGGAAAGTCCTAGAGGTCTGCAAAAGGAAGGAAATGGGGTAAGGGTGGGACAAGTGCCCTACAAAGTGGTGCAGTAGCCTTAGAGGAATTCATTGCTGACCCTCCTTCACCTCAACCACCCACGGAGACTCATCATGGACCATCAGTGAGTATTGAAACAAATCATCTGTTATCTCCGGCCTCCCTCTCCTTGGGCTCGCCTTTTTTACCACCCCCCTACCTTACCGGTACCAGTCACCACTCTACCAACTTTCCCTTTTGAATATACCAAGCACTGCAAGTCTCCTGACCAAAATTATCTAAACCAATATGTCTTTTTATATTGTTTCTGTAAATGCTAGAGGCCTGAACACACCTCAAAAAGATCAGCACTGCTTAAAGAGGCCAACAACCTAAAAGCAGACTTTCTATTAAAGTCTAGATTATATGTCAGGCAAGTGAGTAAGAATAAATGGAAGAAAAAAACAATATGGTTCACCAAAGAGTTAAGTAGGATAGTAAAGGAAAAAAAATGGTGTATAGAAGATGAAAACAGGAAGTGTAGCTGACAGAGAGGAGTATAAAAATAGGCAAAAGGAGGCCAAACACATTACCGGTGCTGCAAAAGCACAGAAAGAGGAGGAAATTGCTAAGTCTATTAAGAAAGGAGATAAAGGGTGGGGGCGTGGCCTGGCACGAACGGCGGCGGACGCACAGAGAAGGAGCTTTGGGGCAATCACCTCAATCCTGAGCAATCCTGCTCCTACAATACAGAACAGAAGGTACCAACATACCAGCCCTTCTCCCTGCACTCCCTGCCACGTCCTGATACTGATATCGGGCAGATTACCTGCAGCCATTATATATTATCCAGGCCGCCAGACTGTCTAGCCTACCGCTTCATCCTCCGCTCTCCCGCTCCTCTTTTCACTCCCAAAAGCCTCCATCTGAGTAAGAAAACATCAGAGCAGCCCTCCCTGCAGCATCCACAGCATCCCACCACACTCAGGGCACCGAGCAGCCGCGCCGTACTAACGCGAGCCTGGGGATCCATTGCGGCCTACTGAGAACCTCCACAGCGGCCATCTTGCTACACCCAGGAATACAGTAAATCCCCACAACTGTCCAGAAATCCACCCCAAGCGAGCTCTGAACGGATCACCCACCTGCTGCATAAACCAACAAGGGCTCAATATACAATTTTACAAATTATAAAGCAAAAGGGAGAAAAAAAATAAATAAATAAAAAAAATTTTCAGTCTCACTCTAAGGCCTTGCTGTGGTGGCCATCTTGGAACACCCTTCGGACCCAAATCCTACTCTGCCCTCTAATACGCCACTTAGAAGGAGACAACGCAGGTCTAAAAATGGCAGCTTAAAAGGGGCGTGGCTTAACAGTACTGCTGAATGGCTACATAGAGAGATAGCTCCCAGGCATTCCAGCTCCAGCGACCGCACAATGACACACAACAGGGACGAATACATATTGATCTACTCCTCACCACCTGAACAGCGATCAGGCGAGATGTCAAAAAGAAGGAAGGAGTACAAAACCCCCAATAAATTGACAGACTTCTTCTCAATGCTGGGCCTCATAGAAACCCAAGAAACCACAGCGCAGCTCTCCTCTCCATCTAACTATGCTCTCCAACAGGACTCTGGGTCTGTTACCCCACCTAACATACAGGGGGAGTCCTCTTCTCCTGCTTCACCTTCCACAGCCAGCCCTGCAAAATCCAGGCTAAGAACAGGAGAGCCCGAGCCTCCGCAGTCCTGCACACTCCCTTCCTCTCAGCAACTGCCAGCCCTAGAGGCATTCCCTGCTTCAGATCAGCCCCTGTCAGAACAGCCCATGAAAAATATGCTCCTGTCCCTTAGGCAGACCCTGTACAATGACCTCTCCTCAGCTGTCTCCTCTCTATCTGTCACTGTATAGCACCATGGTCAACGCATCCATAATATGGAAGCTAAAATGGGTGACTTGTACAATGCTCATAATGAAACTGTGGATGCACTCACTGAGCACGAAGAGGAATTACAACAAATCCAATTAAAGATGGCAGGTACTCCGATACATAGGCTTTGGCAGCCGCTTGACAAACCTTATATTGTCCCTATACTCAAGCCCTAAGGCACGTGTACGCTCCAACGGCACTCTGTCAGACGCCTTCTCCATCAGAAACGGCACCCGCCAGGGGTGCCCACTGTCCCCTATATTATTCGTTCTTACAATTGAACCTTTCTTGCAAAAAATACGCAACAACACCGACATACACGGAATCACTGTAAACAATCTGCAATACAAGATCGCTGCATATGCCGACGATGTCCTATTGTTCCTCTCAGAACCCCATATATCCCTTCCAAACCTCCTTAAAGAATTCAAATTATTCCAATTTATCTCCCACTATAAAATAAACTTTTCCAAATCACATGCTCTGAACATTACGCTTACGGACACCCAAGTCTCAAATAGTAAAAAGAATTTCCCGTTCAAATGGGCCCCAGAAGCAATAACTTACCTAGGCATCCAAATACCTACTCATCTATC
>BLSH010304510.1:12370-59396 GCA_018402905.1 Glandirana rugosa | reverse complement strand
TTTGTTCAAAACTAAGTTTTAGACTACCCAACGGTCAAAATAAACCATTTTCCAACGTTCATTACTTTGTTTGTTTTATCGTTTTGTTTTGAAACGGCAGACCCCGATTAAATGATGTCTCGTCCTATGGAAAGATATGTTTGCGTTTGGAAAAGAGAACGTCAGGAATCTCGTTGATTTAGAGTTACACATCGAGAGACACATCAAGATGACTCAGGGTCCGGTCTAGTGTTGACTCTAGAGAAGGACCAGTAAATCTCGTCCACTTTTCCCTAAACCCACCTGGTCTTTGAGGCCCGTCCTTGGTCGAGACGGTGTCACCGACCGTTTTGGGCCCAGCCTGAGAGTGATCAGGTGAGGTTCACTTGCGTACTTTCCACTGTTTATAGCGGGCAGTTGATAGAACGGAGTGTACAAAACTAATTGATGTCATTTTAGTTGCATATGGTTCTTTAAGAAGTCCTTGTAGGATTTCATTCAGAATACAATTACAAATGTACACTAAATTCCCTAAAACCATTTACATCATTGGGGGTTGAATAATTTTGAACACAACTGTATATAGTGACGTTATGTGAGGCAAGATAGTTGACGGGCGATATTTGTCACCTTTCATGCGTTCACTTGGAGTGGACTAGTGAGAGTCCGACCCGGGTTTTGCCAGCCACTGTGGCAGAGCTGGTTCCTGCCCGGAGTTTCTGGTCCACCCAAATCCCTTTTCACCTGCTCTAAATGACCAGGAAGAGATCTCAGTTGTGATCTGGCCTGGGACTCAGTAGAACTACACAGAGAGCTACACATTGAGATTTAGTTGCTCTAAGGACTGCAAGAGAAAAGGTTTGCGTTTGTATAGAAAGGTATCCTGCTCTGTAGTAAATTAGCCCCAGACGGCAAAGTTTTGTTTTGCTATTTTGTTTGTTTCATTACTTGCAACCTTTTACCAAATAAAACTGGCAACCCATCAGATTTTGAATCAAAACTTGTTTATTGATTGACAAGAATATTAGATGACTGTAAGACATATTAATCAAGAACAAAGGAAACATTGATAGGGAGGTATATATACCACATGCATCCAATCATAGCGACAGAATATTCAGTCATTTATCACATTACATATAGACTTTTTTTAACTAACGGAATATAACTAGGATAGAAGGAACATAACTCCTGAGCTTGTATAGGGACACATGAAGTAAGTAATGTTAATTCTCCATTGCTGATAATATTGAGTGGGCCCCAAGCCCAGGCAACAACCTGAGGGAAATATAAAACGGGAAAAAGAGAGAAAAAAAAAGAAAGAAAAAAGAGAAGAGAAAATAAAAAAAAGGAGGGGGGGTTATGACAGGGGCTAGAACTGCAGCAATCTGTCCATCACTAGTTGTGGGGTAGCAAGACTAGGGTTGTGCAACCATTTCTGCCATATACTGTTGAACTTTCCAATTGCATTGCAATGTTTGTATGCTAGTTGCTCTCCGAGGAGAAGAGAGTTTACATATGTCACCCATTGGGCTCTTGTGGGTACAGTGGCAGCCATCCAAAAACGTGCAAGAAATTTCCTGGCAAGGTACAATAGTCTAGTAGTCATAGTATACAGTATATACCTTTTGGATACATCTCAGCATCCACTGCCCCAGTACACACACCAATGGAGTAAGCGGTATGGTGGATTGAGCTACAGTAGAAATAGTCTGTGCAGCCTCTGTCCAGTATCTTGTGAGTTTTGGGTGGCGCCATATCATATGGATAAAGTCTCCTCTGTGGGCAGAACATTTAGGGCATAGGGGGTAGTCTCTTCTACCCCAGTCATGTAATTGGGCAGGTGTACAGTAGGCTCTATGGAGTATGAATAGTTGCGACAGTCTGTGAGAAGCTGATACCAACACCACTGGGACCGACTAGAGAGCCATGTCCCACTGGTCTCCATCAATGTCTCCTATATCCGTGCACCAATGGGCTTTAGGTCTGAACTGGGCAGGGTCCTGGATTGAGGACACCAATACCGAGTAGGCTCATGATATCAAGCCCTGACGGTTGGTCACCTGTAGTATTTCCTGAACAAGTGGGGATTTGGTAACCGATAAAGTAATACTTTGTGACTGGGATTGTAAGTCATGCCTAAGTTGTAAATACTGGTAAAATTGCTTCCGTGTTAACATGAATTCTCTACATGCTCAAAGGACTTAAGGACACCACCTTCATAAATTTGGCTAAAGAAATAAATTCCCTTTTGCCTACAAAAGGAGAAACCCTGCAGCTTATTTACCTCTGGATAATTAGGATTGCCCCATTGCCTTCCACACCTTCTGGATCAGCAGAGCTTTTTTCAAGTGGAGGGATACCCGTCACACCCGACTTCAAATGGGAGCCAGCTGTTAGCAAGGAGTTAGAGCAGGACACCAAGCGTACAACAGGATCCTCTGTGTTCATGCAACCCCATCCAGAGAATTGTTGCAGTTGTGATGATAAAAAGTACATCTTGGAGTGTGGGACTGCCAGCCCCCCCCCCGTCCTTGCCAAATTGCAGGGTGTTCAGAATGATCCAAGCCCTACTTTTCTTCCAAATCAAATCTTGGAATTGGGAGTCAATCCTCCGGAACCAGTGATTGGAAATCCATACTGGGGAGTTGTGGAAAATGTACGGGAGCTGGCTTGCCCAGAACATTTTGATAGTGGGAGCTTACACCATCCCTTACATTTAGTTTGTTGCTTATCCAATAGGGGAGCTAGGTTAAGTTTCAGATGATCGGTTGGATCAGGTGAGATTATCACCCCCAGGTATTTGAATTTATCTACGATGACTAGAGTTGAGCGAACCCGGACTGTAAAGTTCGGGTCCGTACCGAACTTTTGGGTGTCCAGGACCCAGACCCGAACCCGGACTTTTCAAAAAAAGTCCGGGTTCGGGTCCGGAGTTCTGGTATTTTATTACACGTGTTGCAGCCAATCAACAAGTGTTTCACTGGTTTTCCCTATAAGCCATTAGACCATGCCTACTAATGGCTTGGCTGTGATTGGCCAGTGCACCATGTGATCCAGCTCTATATGGGGCTGGAGTCACCGTGCTGCATGTCATATGCTCAGGATAGTTTAAGGAGAGGATGCTGCTGGCTCTGTGAGGGACAGATTGCAGAACATCTCATCCTGCATTACTGAATGATCTAATTGTGGACTAGGGAGAGATACTAGTACTGCTGCTTTGAGGGACAGATTGTACACCTCATCCTGCTGCACAGAACGATCTGACTGGACTAGGTAGAGTCGGTTGCTTTAAGGGAAAGATTATTCTTCTAAAATCATCTCCAACTTGTACAGGGAAAGGTTCCAGCTGTTGCTTTAAGGGAAAGATTATTGTTCTAAAATCATCTGCAAGCTCCATTCACTAAGTGTATTCTAGCCGCATAGAGCCATATTAGTGTTCTAAAATCATGTCCAAGCTCCATTAACTAAGTGTATTGTAGCCGCATAGAGCCATATTAGTGTTATAAAATCATATCCAAGCTCTATTTACTAAGTGTATTGTAGCCGCATAGAGCCATAGTAGTGTTATAAAATCATGTCCAAGCTCCATTCACTAAGTGTATTGTAGCCGCATAGAGCCATATTAGTGTTATAAAATCATGTCCAAGCTCTATTTACTAAGTGTATTGTAGCCGCATAGAGCCATATTAGTGTTATAAAATCATGTCCAAGCTCCATTCACTAAGTGTATTGTAGCCGCATAGAGCCATATTAGTGTTATAAAATCGTGTCGGCTGGCAGGGGTGACTGGATTGGATCGAGGGGCATAATCACAGATTTGGACCAATTTATGGTAAATCCAGAAAATGTACCAAATTCTATAATCGGTGCCATCGCAGTCTGCAGCGAACGTTCAGTATCTCCCAGATACAACAATGCGTCATCTGCAAAGAGCGATAGCTTGTCCTCTAGGTGACCCCTTTGGAATCCCACAATGTCATGGTTTCTGTGAATCAGCATTGCAAGGGGCTCCACTGCCAATGCAAACAGGACGGGTGAGAGCAGGCACCCTTGGTGAGTACCCCTATATAATCTAAGGGGGGAGAGAGGGAGTTATTGATGCAAATTCTAGCTCGAGGGGCAAGACCTGCACCCAAATAATGAAAGCGTCCCCCATGCCAAACCTGGCTAGGGCCTCCTGGAGATAGGGCCACTCCACACTGTCAAAAGCTTTGGCAGCATCTAGAGACAGGATGGCCCTACCTCCGGGATTGTCCACTGGTGTCTGTAAATTAAGAAATAAGCGCCTGATATTATCCACTGTGGAGCGAGTTGGAATGAATCCCGACTGCTCATGATGGACCAGGTGACCCACTATCACAAAGCGCCTGTTGGCAAGAACCCCAGTGAGCAACTTTACATCTGTATTGAGTAGGGATATAGGGCGGTATGAATCCGGGAGCTGCACATCCTTGCCCAGCTTGAGGATTATCATAGTAATAGCTTCCATCATAGTCAGGCAAGCGGCCCACTCTGGCCGCCTCTCCCAGGGCTCGCAACAATGGGAGTAGAAGGATAGAGGCATACCTGGAGTAGACTTCTGCAGGCAAACCATCATAGCCTGGAGATGTATTATTTGGTGCATCCCCTAATGCCTCAGTCAGTTCAGTCATGGTTATTGGGGAGTCCAGGGCGATGCATTCAGCAATAGAAATCTGGAGGAAGGGGCAGTCCTTTAAGAATGTATCTAAGTCACGTAGGGAGGCCTGGGTTTTGGAGGTATATAGGTCAGTGTAGTAACGCTGAAAGGCATCCAAAATAACATCAGTGGAGGTACTGAGCTCCCCAATCAGTGACCTAATTTCTGTAATAACTTTAGTGTCCTGCTGGACCTTAGCAATCATAGCCAGCAAGTGGCCCGTATGCTCACCTTCCTCAAAATAGGTTTGCTGCAAAAAATACCTCTGCTGCTCACCTTATTATAAATGTCACGGTTTACCTGGGTAGGGTCAGATATCATAGTTTCCTCCCTACTCTGCAATTCCTGATGAACTTCCCACTCTCTAGACCTATATTTTATACTAGTAATCTCCCGTGTAATAAGACCTCACAGAAATGCTTTTGTGGGGTCCCATAACACTGTGTCCCTGGCAGAGTGTGCATTGAAGCGGAAAAACTCCTCCAATGCACCAGGTATAGGGTCAGATGCAGGGAGCAGAGTCAGCCAAAATGGGGTAACTTTCCATAGCGGTCTGGCCGTGGGGGTCCCGGTGGCCACAAGGACCCAGAATGGAGAGTGATCTGAAAGGAGGCGGGGTTCATTTGCTGTGTCTACAATATGTGGTAGCAATACATCATTTCCTAAAGCCATGTCAATTCTTGATAAGCCCCTGACATCTGACATCTTTATTACGCTCCCTCCAGACATCTCCCAGACCCATTTCGGATAGCAAGGTGGCAAAGGGCGAGATGGGACATGTTGCCAGTACAGAGTGGGGTCAAGGACATTGTTAAAATCCCCAATAGCTAAAACAGGTACACCAGAACGTATTGCCATGAATTGAGCAAGCTTCTTCAAAGGGTCTGAGGAGAAGTGTGGATGGATAAACATAGCAGCAATAATACACAGAAATCCTGCAAGGGCGCACAGCAGGAACACATATTTGCCCTCTCTGTCAACCTGCTGCACCAGACACTTGAATTATATACCCCGAGCAATTAGGACACGGGCACCTCTTGAGAGAGAGGAATGCGTAGAATGCATTTGTACAGGAAATTTGCGAGAGTGAAGTGAACAGAGTCTGGGCGCAGATTCGTCTAACTCGTCAGATTTTAAGAAAGTTTGCTTTCAAGCTGCCGTCTTCCCAGGAAAGGTGATCCACACAAGCTAATCACCCACACATGGTGGAGTTCAGGGGGCAACTTTCCAAGATGGAGGAAATGTTGAAGGCCCTGCTGCAAGCTAATGCAGCTCAATGGGAAACCAACTGGCAGGTCACAGAGGCCGCTGCAGAACAACAGGCGGCTCAGCAGGAGGCAACTAGGCAGGCCATTACAGCTCAGCAAGAAACCAACCACCAGGTCACAGAGGCCACTGCAGCCCAACAGGCAGCTCAGCAGTAAACCAACCTCCAGGTTGCACAAGCCGCTGCTGCTCAGAGGGAGGAAAGTTGCTAGGCTATCGCAGCACAACAGGAGACAAACCGACAGTTTGCGGAGGCCCTGCTGGAGTTAAAGAAGGGGTCTGCACCTCCCGTGGCAGTGGAACCAAAATTGGTACGCACCTCTTCCCACCTGCAGAAGATGACACTTGTGGATGACGTGGAGGCGTACCTCACGACTTTTGAACAAGTTACTCTTCACAAAGGATGGCCAAAAGAACAACGGGAAAGCTAGCACCTTTTCTGCCAGGTGAGCTCCAAAAAGCCTATTTTGATTTGGAACACAATAAGGCCCAGGACTTTGTATCTAGGGGTGAAAGATCGCCCGGTGGACTCGGTAAGACTTTTCCAGGGTTCAAGGGCATGGGGAAGTTTGTTAAGACTGCTACAGCTAAGGAGACTATGGGCCCTAGATCTGGAGATTGGCCAAAGAAGCCAGGAAGGTCTTGGGGACCCTTGAGAGTACTGGGTGTAGAGCACATACATTGCTACCGTTGTCATGCATTGGAACATATTGCTGCCAATTGTCCTCTAAATGATGAACCAATGCAGTGTGATAATGCTTGTATGAAAAGATGCATGTCTCTTTTTGCACAGGTCTCATGCACTGCATCATGGCAGGGTCGCATTGAAAAACAAATGTGTGTGATTTCTGTGGATGGGAAACCGGTCACTGCACTGCTTGATTCGGGTAGTGTTGACCTTAGTCAACAGCAAGTGTGTGAATCCCGCAAAATTACACCCTAGCACAAATCAGGGTCACTTGCATCCATGGGGACACTCAGGACTACCAGACTGCGGTGGTTGAGATTGACACCCCTTGGGGCAATGTGACATATTCAGTGGGGGTGGTACCTTCCCTGCTTCATGAGATCCTGGTGGGGAAGGATTTTCTCTATTTTTGGAGGTTATGAGAAGGCACGGAGAGTTTGGAGGAAAGAGTTTCCCCTTCCGGGGAAGCACAGGAGCTCTCACCAGAACCTTTTCGCCAAATGGAAGGGGAGATGGTAGGCAGGAGGAGACCCTCTTCCTTTTCCTGTAATGGCTGGGGAGGCAGAGGATCTGGAACACAGCTCTCAGCTTAATGTACCAGAGAACCTCTCTGACTCTAATCGTGAAAGTGGACAGAATGTGACCCCTGATTTAGAGGTCAGGAGGGAGGATTTCTGTACAGAGCAATTACGAGATGTCACCCTCATTAGAGCCAGAGAGAATGTTAAGATGATAGATGGGGAACCTGTGGATTCTAATTGGGGGGTGTCTTTCCCCTACATGGCTCTTAACAACAATCTGATGTATCATGTGGTAAAACACGGTGAGGACGAGGTAGAACAGCTGGTGGTTCCCAAACCCTTCCACAGGATGGTGCTATACTTGGCCCATGGGCATATAATGGGGGGACATCTGGGTATGGAGAAGACCAGAGAGAGGATAACCCAGCGATTCTTCTGGCCCGGGCTGTATGTGGATGTCAGAAAGTACTGTGAGTCCTGCCCCGAGTGTCAAATGTCTGCACCGGTACCCCATTTTTGCAGTCCGCTTGTTCCCCTACCTGAAACTGAAGTGCTGTTCGAGAGAATGAGCATGGATCTGGTGGGGCCAGTAGTAAAGTCTGCCAACACATTCTAGTAATACTGGACAATGCGACACGCTACCATGAAGCCATACCCTCACGGAATACCTCCGCTAAGACTATTACCAAGGAATTAGTCCAGGTGTTTAGTCGCTTAGGGATCCCAAAATAGATCTTAACAGATCAGGGCACCACCTTCATGTCCAGGGTTACGAAGGAACTGTGCAAGTTGTACAAAATCTCCCATCTCCGTCCCTCCGTCTACCACCCCCAAATGGACGGACTTGTAGGGAGATTTAATAAAACCCTCAAAGGTATGTTAAAAAAGGTGGTCGACAAAAATGGGAGAAATTGGGATTTTTTGCTACCATATCTCATATTTGCCATACGAGACTTTCCGCAGGAGGCTAAGGGTTATTCCCCATTTGAACTCTTATATGGTAGACATCCCAGGGGGCTGCTAGATGTCGCAAAAGAAACATGGGAAGGGGAGGCCATCTCTTATAGAAGTGTCATTGCTCCTGTCTCCTTGATGCAGGATCGAATTGCAACTGTCCTGCCCCTTATACACGAACATATGGAGCGAGCCCAGAAAGCCCAGAGGAGTTTTTATAATGCCAAGACCCAAACATTCAACCCCTGGGACAGAGTGTTGGCGCTAGTCCCCACTGTGGAAAGTAAATTCCTGGCCAAGTGGCAGGGTCCTTTTGAGGTTAGGGAAAAAATAGGGGAGGCAAATTACAATGTTTACCAGCCAGGGAAGAGAAAACTAAAGCAAATTTACCATGTTATTCTCTTAAAATGACGGAAGGACAGAAAGAGTTTACTCACTGTCTTCCCTCCCCTCCCCAAAAGGACAGGGTACCAATGACCCTTGCCGTCCCCATAACCGAGTCCTTGTCTGTAACGCAACAAAATGATGTTAAGGAATTTGTGAGCAAAAATAAAGACTTTTTCTCCTCTTTACCCAGACTGACCTCAATGATCCAGTATGGCATCATCATGGAACCAGGTGTTGGCATAAATGTGAAGCCCTATAGAATCCCTGAGTCTAGATGGGAGGCCGTGGCAAGGGAAATCAAAACCATGTTAGAATTGGACATGATAAAGGAGTCCCACAGTGACTGGTCGAGCCCCATAGTGCTGGTCCCGAAGCCCGATGGCATTATAAGGTTTTGTATTAACTTTAGAAAGTTAAATAGTGTGTCCAAGTTTGATGCATATATATTATGCTGTGCTCCCCGTGATACAAGTGTGATGCATACCCGATGCCTTGTGTTGACGAACTTATAGACCGATTGGGAGGTGCCAGGTACATAACAACCCTAACCTAACTAAGGGCTATTGGCAGATACCCCTCACAGAGACAGCAAAAGAGAAGACTGCTTTTTCTACCCCTAAAGGGTCATTTCAATACAATCGAATGCCATTTGGGTTACACGGTGCCCCTGCATTATTCCAAAGAATGATGGATAAAACTGTGAGATCGCACCTCTCCTATGCAGCCACCTACTTGGATGATGTGGTCGTCCACAGCCCAGATTGGGAATCGCATCTACCCCCAGTGCAAGCAATGATAGATTCCCTTAGGAAAGAGGGTCTCACAGCCAACCTAAGAAAGTGTGCCATTGGTCTTGAGGAGGCCAAATACCTTGGCCACATTATCGGTCGGGGACTTGTTAAACTCCAAACCAACAAACTGGAGGCAATTCAGAAATGGCCCCAACCTCTAACTAAAAGAAGGTGTGAGCATTCCTGGGGATCACCGGGTACTATAGGCACTTCATACCTGACTTTGCCACCATTGCCATCCCCTGATGGACCTGACAAGTGGTAGGGGGTCGGTCATGGTGAAGTGGGACCCCGAAGCCGAGAAGGCATTTTAGAGGTTGAAACAATCCCTTTGTGTGCAACTGGTGCTGGTGACCCTGGACTTCATCAAGGACTTTGTGGTGCAGACAGACACCTCTGATGTGGGTCTAGGGGCTGTACTGTCCCGGATTAGGGATGGGAGGAGCACTTGGTTGTATACCTAAGCCGAAAACTAAACCAGCATGAGAAAAATTATGCCATAGTCGAGAAGGAATATCTCTCTATTAAATGGGTCTTGGAGAACCTAAAGTATTATATATTGGGCAGGCCGCTTAGACTGGTCACCAACCATGCCCCCTGAAATGGAAGTGTGACGACAGGGAAAAGAATAGTCGTGTGACAAGGTGGTTTTTGGCCCTACAGCTCTACAAGTTTACAGTGGAACATAGCACAGGAGAGCTGCAAAACAATGCAGATGCCCTTTCCCGGGTCCACTGTATAGGTGTGACAGTTGCTCAGCCAAAGGGGATTGAGCAGATGGGGGATATGTGACATTATGCGAGGCCAGATAGTCGACGGGCAATATTTTTCAACTCACATGCGTTCACTTGGAGTGGACTAGTGAGTGTCCGACCAGGGTTTTGCCAGCCACCGTGGCAGAGCTGGTTCCAGCCCAGACTATCTGGTCCACCCAAATCCCTCTTTACCTGCTTTAAATGACCAGGAAGACACCTCAGTTGTGCTCTGGCCTGGGACTCAGTAGAACTACACTGAGAGAGCTACACCTTGAGACTTGGTTGCTCTAAGGACTGCAAGAGAAAAGGTTTGCATTTGTTTTGTTTGGAGGTGTCAGGGATGAGCCCGACATTGTATAGAGAGGTATCCTGCTCTGTAGTAGTTTAGCGCTGGATGACAAGGTTTTGTTTTGCTATTTTGTTTATTTTATTACTTGCAATCTTTTACGAAATAAAACTGGCAACCCATCAGATTTTAAGAAAGTTTGCCTTCAAGCTGCCTTGTTCCCAGGAAATATTTTTTTTTTAATCAATAACAGTGTTTAGCTTGGGGTGGAGTGATGAGCAAACATCAAACAATGGAAGCGTTCAATTTTAAGAAAGATATCCTCTCAAGTTACATTAAAGTGATTCTCCAGTAAGTGCCACATTTTATGACATCAGTACTTTGAGTTTGTTAACTTCTACGCATGATTTCCTGATTACTATAAAACTAATTTTCAGCAAATACAACTTCTTTAAAAATGTGTTAAGATTTAAAGAAACATATTTTTAATCTTGTTACCTAATAAAATGAAAGGGCTGTTAGATGCATCATTAAGTAAACAACTTTGCTGTCAAATAATGGACAAGGACCTTTTCCTGAGCACAAGGTTATTAGTCAGTCAAGTAAACCTGAGGAGTTTTCTGTACCATCAATACAAGTAAGATTTAGGGCAAGTAGATTTATTTTCAATCCAGAAACAGGAGCATCTTTGCTAGAGCAAGACTCCACAACAGCTTAAAGCCCTTCTCTAGGGAAAACAAAAATCCTCTCTTGCAGTGGGGTTTCCCCTGTACTGCATGGATCGAATGTTCATTTATGTTTGGAGTACTGGAAAATCAGTTTTACTTATCTTATTCCCTGCTCTCCTCTTTTCCCCTTTGCTTTGGTTTACATACTGTCCCTCAGGGTCCTCACATGCAGTGCAGGTCTTTGTACATTTTACTTGATGACATCAGAGGGCATGAGACCACTGGAGTTTAGCGGGGAAGAATCTGTAGGCACCATTCTTATAGCCTAGAGGGAATATGTGGGAGATGTGGATTAGGTATGAAAAACATATTTTTCTGGTACAATAGAAATAAATGAGAATTTAACGCTTACAATTTGAGGTAGCCCCACTGGAAGGGAAAATTTGGTTTTCCCCAGAATTCAAGTTTAATTTCATCAACTCTCTTTCCAGTTAATTTCAGCTGGAATGTCTGTTTTTGGGCCAGTCAAGAAGGTCCTTGTGTGATGAATGAGGTAAAGTTCCAGATGATTAACAGACTGCCCATCTGGGCAAGCAATTCGTATTATAGGTTGCATTTTGAAAACATAGTTTTTTTAGCTCAAACTCACTAGAAGATACCTAGATTATTAACTGAACATTTTATAGCTGTATATTCTACCTCTGTAAAGTATGAAAAAGGAAGCAATCCATGTTTTACATTAAACAGCTCTTAGCGATAGGGTGAATTTCAAACATAGCAGTGCTTTCACCTAAAATGTTACTTTTTTCGTCAAAGAATTTTATTGAAGCTTACAGAAAAAGGTTACAAACAGGGTGTGTGATGCACACCTAAGTGGTATAGAGCTATACATACAGCACCTCTAAACAATGCAGATTATGCTAGGCATGTATATAGAGTGTGTACTTAATTTAGTCGATAAGCTTGACTAAGTACAGAGATTATGTATTGTATGTTAAGTACTAGATCGGGGAGGTCCGGACTGGAATCTCGGGCACCCCTATTGGGATCTGACTGTGCCCGAGATGGGAGTCTCGGTCAGAAGCATTTACCGGCTTAGAGTGTAGCTTCAGTCTATATCCACTTAATAATTAGGAAATAACAGGTCAAAACAACATAGTAGGGCATAGTGCAGCATGCTAGTTCCCTGTAAATATTTTCTATAAGAAAGAAAGGAAGGTGAGCTTGTAATGGTCAGACGTATAGTGGGATGGAGACATAGGGAGAAAGGATAGAATTAGAAGAGTCAGAGAAATGTAGGAAAGGAGGAGAGAGAGAATGTAGAAGTCCACCTGGGGGTCCCAGCGCCCCACTCCATGCCAGATGTTGAGATCTGTAGGGATAAATGGGGTATGTCACCAGGGACGGAGGGTCCCAAGATCGAAGGTGGGCGGAAGGAAGTGTTTAATCCATGGTGTCCAGATTTGTTCAAAATTGGAGGGCCTATCTTTATCTAATTCTTCCATTTTGGCGTGGAGGAGGGATTTGGTCATTCTAGTTTTAGTTTCGGCTATGGATATAGTGGGTTTTTTCCATGCTTTGGCTATGGTTTGTCTGGCTGCTATTAAGAGAGATAAAAAGAGTTTAAACTGCCTGCGTGTTAGCATTTCAGGTTTTAAGCTTAAGAGGGCCAGGGCTGGGTCTGGAGGTATATGTTCTTCAAATAGCTGGGAAGCTAAGTTAAATAGTTCAGTCCAAAATGTTTGCGCTATAGGGCACTACCAGCAGATATGGAAGTGAGTGCCCGACTCAGAACATCCTCAGAAGCACTGGGAGGAATAAGAAGGTACATACTTGGCTATCCTCGCGGGGACTAAGTACCAGTGGGATAGTAGTTTGTAATTGGTTTCAACCGCCTGTACACATGGTGAGGAACTTTTAGTGGCTGTCCATATAGCAGACCAGTCTTTAGAATCAAATTGGCGGTCTAGGTCTTGTTCCCATTTGGCTGCATATTGGGGACCTTCCGTGTCGGGACTACATGTAAGATGATTATAGAGTTTTGATATTAGGCCTTTTGCGTGGGGGTCACGTCTGCAGAAATTTTCGAACTCAGTTGTCTGGTTGAGATGAGTGCTATTGGTGGTCTGGGATGTGTAAAAGTTTTTGATTTGGAGAAATCTAAAGATTTCTGAGGGAGGAAGATGGTGTGGTTCTTGGAGAGATGAGAAGGGGAGTATCGTGGTGGCATTTACTAAATGGTACAATCTCAATAATCATAGGGAAGACCAAATACGGAAGGCCTGTGCAGAATGCCAGGCTGGATAGAAAGCTGGGTTTTTAAGAAAGGATAGGAGGGGGTTATGGGGTGACTGAAGCTTAAATTTGTGCTTCAGTGTGTCCCAGATGTTTAGAGAATGTTTGGTTATCGGATTTTGTAGATTTCCACTGTCTTTTTTGGTTAGCCATAGCAGGTTGGCTGTTGAGAGGGGGTCTAGGTAAACTGCTTCTGTTGCAACCCAGAGAGGAGTTTCTTTAGTTGAATGGTATTTAGGCAGAATGGCTAATTGTGCGGCTCTGAAGTAGTTGAGGAAATTAGGCATTCCCAGTCCCCCTTGGAGTTTAGGGAGAAATAGCATTTGTTTGGGGACTCTGGGTCTTGTAGTTCCCCAGACGAATTTAAACGTACGTTGTTGTAGTATACGAAAATAGTATGACGGGATTTGGATAGGGAGTACTCTGAAGAGGTAAAGTAGCTTGGATAAGACGGACATTTTAATTATTGTAATTTTATCTAACCAAGAGGTGGGGAGATGTGTCCATTGGTCTAGTAGGGTTGTGATTTGTCTTATTAGGGGAGGATAGTTGGCTGAGAAGATTTGGGAGTAATCTGCTGTTAATTTGATCCCCAGGTAGGTTAGGGAGGAGGTGACCCACGGGAATGGTAATGCCCTTTGAACGGTGGAAAGTTCTGCTTGGGGTATAGAGATGTTTAAAGCTAGGGATTTCTTGGTATTGACTGTTAGGCCTGACACCTTTGTGAATTTACTAAGTAGAGGTAGAAGGTTGGGGCCTGATACTAGTGGGGCAGATAGAAAGAGTAATATGTCGCCTGCAAACAAGCAGATTTTATGGGTATATCCTCCAAGGTCTATGCCAGTTATAGTCGGATTCTCTCTGATCAGTTGTGCAAAAGGTTCAATGGCAAGTGCAAAGAGTAAGGGGGATAGCGGGCATCCCTGCCTTTGTTCCTCTTTCTATCGCAAACGGGGCAGATTTATATCCCGTGTATTTTACATAGGCCTGGGGCTTGTTGTAAAGGGCCATAATCCATTTGATAAAGCAGGGTCCAAAACCCCATTTCTGTAAGATATATTGTAAGTATGGCCATGATACTGTATCAAAGGCTTTTTTTATATCAAGCGATAAAAAGCAGGCCGGAATGCGGCGAAATTTGGCCGCTTGAGAAATTAAGGTTGCACGGCGTATATTGTCGCCGGCTTGGTGAAGGGGAATGAAACCTACCTGATCATGATGGATCAGTTTACCTATTACACTGTTAAGGCGAGTGGAGAGAATCTTAGCTAGGATTTTGATGTCTATATTCAGAAGCGAAATAGGGAGGTAGTTAGTACACGATGTGTCATCGGTGTGAGGCTTGGGAATCATGCAGATTAGGGCAGTTAAGGACTCTGAAGAGAATGTGCAGTCCCGAAGTATGGAATTAAGGGCTTTAGTAAGTACCAGGGTTAACAGTTTAACGAATGTTTTATAGAAGAGGGCGGGGTATCCATCTGGGCCTGGACGTTTGTTGATTTTGAGCTGTTTGATAGCTTGCTATCTAGACTCTCTAGGTCCGGGGTTGCTAATTGGGGGAGTTTGACTTGGTTGAATAAGGTGTCAGCTTCCGATCTGTCAAACTGATGGTTAGCTTTGTACAGAGTGGATAGGTGGGTTCAGAACTTCTGCGTTATCTTGAGTGGGTTACTTGTTAGTATATCGTTGGAAGTTTTAAGACGTATGGGTTTGTTAGGTCTATTAATAGAGTTTAGAGAGCGCTCAAGAAGCGTGTCTGGCTTATTAGCCTTCATGTAGTATACATGTCGCGACCTGTGGAGGGTTTTTTCTGCATTTTCGGTTAGGAAAAGATCAAATTCTAGAAGGGCTTTATCTAGTCTGGCTCTAGTGGTGGGGTTAGGGTTTTGGGTGAAGTCTGAATTGCTCGCGCAGAGCTCCGTTTCAAGTTTGTGGGCCAAGTTTTTGCGTTCTCGGTTAAAGATTGCCGATTGGTGCTGCAGTTCGCCTCGGAGAGTTGGTTTGAGGGCTTCCCAGAGGGAGAGAGGGGAGATGTCCGGGGTATCGTTAAGCTCTATGTAGTTCTTAATTGCCTGTTGTATCAGAAGGTGATGTGAGGGGTGTTTTATTAGGTGTTCAGGGAGATACCATGTACGGTTGTTAGTAAAGAGGTCTTTGGTGGTTTCCGCGGTGGTGCGCGCGCTTGTGCGCGTTCGCGCGCGCCTGTGCGCGTGTGCGCGTGCCCGTGCGTGCACCCGCGTGCGCGCGCGCTAACGTGCGCGTGCACACGCCGGAAACGACGCTTGGCGGCTCTATTTAAGCCAGCAGAGCCTGCTGGCCGGTGCTGTCCGCTCTACAGCGTTTGGCTCCTGTGACCCCGGCTTTATCCTGAAAGACTTCCTGCACCTGTGACCCCGGCTTCCTGTTTGACCCGTCTGCCTGCTACCCGCCCCGACCTTCTGCCTGCCTCTGACTACGCCTCTGCCTGATCCTCTGAACCTACTATTGCCCGCACGTTGCCGATCCTGCCTGTACCCGACTACCCGCTTGCCTGCACCACCTGTACCGCACTGCCAGCCCGTTACCGACCCAGCCTGTATCACCGACCATCCACCTGCACGAGCTTCAGCGGACCATCACCTGCCATCTGTGATCTAGTCCAGCCCTCATGCCCCCCTGTGCTCCAGAGTTCCCTGTCTCCACTACCAGGGGCTCTTGAACCAGGGCCGCAAGGGAGGTTGCCCCCGCATAAGTCAGACTCAACCATCAGGTACGTGACAACGGTCTTGTGCTCTGGGGATGGGTGATGCTAAGGTGGTAATGACAGCATTGTGATCAGACCAGGGGATAAGGTGAATTTTGGAGGATAGGAGTTCAGGGGTTAATCCTATAGATATAAAAATATGGTCTATTCTGGTTGAGATTTTGTGGGGGAACGAGTAGTGGGTATATCCTTTTTTTGGGGTTGCATTCTCGCCATGAGTCAACTAGATTATATTTCATTAGTAATTGGGGGAGTTGTTGTTTCTCTGGGGATGGAGGGGGGCTTTAGGGAGATTTATCCAGATATGGGAGAAGCACCTGGTTAGAGTCTCCACATATAATTAGGGTACCCAATTTGTGCGTGGATATAACCTGTAAGAGATGGGAGAAAAAGGGGCAAGGACGTTTATTTGGAGCATAATATGATACGATGGTGACTGGGACATCTGTGAGGTGGCCGCAAAGAATTAAGTATCTGCCTTCCGGGTCTTAGATGGTCTTTTGAGGGGTGAAGGGGGTTGAACGGTGAAAGGCTATTAGAGTGCCTCTTTGTTTAGTGGGAGCCGAGGCAGTGAAAGCTTGGGGGTAAAACTTGTTGAAGTGTTTAGGTGTGTGGTCTTTTTTGAAATGTGTTTCTTGAAGACAGATTACATGGGTTTTCAGTGTTTGAAAGTGTTGAAAGACTTTTGTCCTTTTCTGGGGGATGTTGAGACCCTGCACGTTTAGGGAGAGTATAGTTAAGGGGGCCATAGTGACAAATGTAGGTGCTGTGACTTACCGTAGCATGGAGAAGGATTGGAGAACCGGGACCACCAGGCGGAAGGAAAAGGAGAAGAAAGTTGAGATAGAGGAGTGATGCGACCAAATAGAGGAACTTTGTGGTTGTCTGCATCTGGAAGGAGAAGCATATGAGGGGTCGCTCTGGAGAAGAGAATAACAAAACAAGTTATTAAGTAATGTGAAACAAAATTCAAACAATAATTGTCGGACCGGGCCCATGAGAGGGACATAATGTCCCTGTCAGGGAGGCGGGAGCCATCTTTGGAGGCCCACATATTAACAGAGGGCGACCAATGAGGGCAGAGGGGGGTACACATGGGTCTTCCGCGGGGGAGGGGGCCCCAATGGCTCACATGAGGCTAGAAAAAAGTCTTCCAAGCGATGCCATCAATAGGTGTAGAAAAAACCAAACAGTTAACAAGGCTGGTTGAACTGAGGGAGGGGGTGGGGAAGTGGAGGAGGGCACCAGCTTCATGTATGGAGAGACAATAAAGTAGAAATAGGGGAGGAAAATGGTATGTATTTTCGTTAGGTGGGACTGGAGTCCAGGGCAGGCAGTACAAGGTTGAGTGAAATAAGTTCCAGTGTTGCCTGTTCTGGGCTCGTTGTTGGATAGATGACGGCAGCCCTTAAACATGTGGGGGTTTAAGGGGTGGTGAGAGTCCAGGTTTTCTTGGGGCATAAAGTTAAAGTTGCAGGAGCCCCTGAGCTAGGCTTGGGTAGTATAAAAGTCATCTTGAGGATGTAGAGTTTTAGGGATTCGCCTAAAGAGGCCTAGCATGTTAGCCAAAGAGGTCAAAGATAAGGGTGAGGGTAAAGATGAAAGTTCGGGATGTAGCCAGGGGATCTCACCATACTTGTGCAGGAGGCAGGGTGGAATGTTGAATCACATAGCTAGTGGGGGGGAGTAGAACTCCCGGATAAGGGAAGGGAGCTGAGCAGTGGTCAGCTAACAAGGATGGGATATCAGTCCATTGTGCCGTCTTGGGCTGGAGGGGTCAGACGGCTTCTTTTGTAGACCTGAGAGGTTCCCTGCTTCCCGGGGGATGGCGTTGGCTTATGTGGGGAAGGGGTGGCTGAACGTCACCTGGAAGCGTTGTTACTGGTAGGGGTGTCCGTTAGGTGGAGTTCTTGTAGAAGGTGGTGTAGTTCTTCATTCGTCCTGCATCTATACTTGGTACCTTGATAGGAGAATCTTATTGAAAAGGGGAATCCCCATTGGTATGTGATATGGCATTGCTGGAGTTCAGTTAGCAGGGGTCTCATAGCACGCCGCTTAGACATAGTTAGCTGGGAGAGGTCAGAGAATATTTGGTACTTGTGTCCTTGAAAGGACAGCTCTCCTTTCTGCCTTGCTGCTTCCATGAGTTGCTCCTTGGTGTGGTAGAAATGCAGTTTTGTGATTATATCGCATGGTGGCCCGTCAGATTTTTTAGGGGCAAGAGCACTGTGGACTCGGTCCATCTCAAGGCGTTCAAATGGGATGGCTGGTTGTAGTTCTTGAAACAGAGCAGTGATCGTTGCATTTAGGTCAATGACTGTCTCTGGGATACCCCTGATATGAACGTTCGACCATCTGGCCCTGTTTTCAGATTCTTCCAGCTTAGAATGCAGGGCTAGATTTTCTTCTCTTAGGTTGTCAATTTCCAGTTTATGTTCCTGGGCTGTTGATTCCAGCTCATCTGCCCTGTCTTCCAGTGCAGCGGTGCGGGAGCCTAGCTCCCTAATCTCCCTGGTTAGGCTGTTGGTGATATGCTCAGAAGTCTGCTTCAGGGCTTTATGAAGCATTTTTTCAATTTGGGATAGCAGAGCCGGAGGCGCTGAGAGATTAGTCACTTTGCTAGGGGAAAGGGAGAACTCACTATCCGATTCCTCTGGTAGATCTGGGAGGGAGAGCGTGAGTTGCTTGCGGGCTTTGGAAGTGCAGACTGCGGCCGCATGGGACGCCGCCATCTTGGCTGGTGCGCGGGCTAGGGCCTCCTTGATAGAAGTGTTCTTTAGTCTCGAGCGGGGACCGCTGAGAACCATGCCAGCCCCTCCAATGCACTCACCAGGTTCTCAGTAGATGAAGGAGGTTGATTTGTGCGATCGCGGTGCTGTGGTGGAGCCGCCGAGGCTGTTCGTTCTCTCCCACGGAGCGGAGCTCTAGTGAGGCATGTCCGCTCAGTTAGACTCCGCGCATGCGCCCCCAAAATTTTACGAGCAAAGATAAATGCAAGCACAGTGCATGTCAATCTATGATGCTGGAAAGAGCATTTATTTTCAGTAACGGTAAGTCATTTTATTGCCATTTATTTTTCATAGGCTGCAGGGACAAGTACAAATTTATTATGTTTTCTGAAAGTGCAGCTATACTTCAAGCCAAAGAAAACAAAATAAATTAGGAGTAAAAGCAATTACATGACCAGTTTGTAGAAATAAAGCACAATATAATAAAGTCTTCTTCTAACACAATTTATCCACCTAGTAAATATATGAAAGGCCATAAAAAAACAACATAAGTCACATGATCAAAGTGTTGAAAGGATTTCACTATAGTGGTCTCCACAACAATCTCCAGTTAAAGTAAAACCCACAGGTTTCTATGTTTGTTTACTTATCAGGACACTTTACTATATATTTTCTCAGTTGTAATATTTTATTGCGGTTTATAGTAAGGGTAATACAAGAGAGAAAAATACAGTATCCATCGAGTAATGAAAAGGTAGCATGAATGCAGAGAATACCATCGTAATGGTGAAGCGCCGACTGGGCACAATGCATATGAGATGGTTACAGCAGTCTAACACTACATTATATCAAGAGAACCTTGGTAACTTGGTCTTATCTAATATAACAATGCAGTATTCAGCCGGTCTAAGTGATCTGAGGGACTTTGTAAGCGTGGAATAAGAGCATGTGTAGTGTAGCATAGGGAAGGGTGTAGAGGTACCGGAGGTCCCGCTCCCCAAATTGGGATCCGACTGGTGGCCCAACCTATGTAGGGGAGCAAGGTCCTCTCGGCATCCACATCCTAGCATCCAAATAGAAGAGGGAATCAAGTCGGGGGAAAAGAAAGCGAGAGTTATTGAACTAGAGGCAGGATTGGTAGTATGGAGGAAAGGGTAAAGAAGAAGGGGTTATCTCCAGAGGGGGGGTAGCAGCCATAAGTGGTATATGCGTATGTGGGCATAATGCCGTAGTTCATCTATTGCCTACGATCATTGTGTGGTCGAAATTTTTAGGTAGGCCCAGATCTATCCAGGGTTGCCAAAGCTTTTCAAATTTGGGGAGTTGATCTAGGTAGATGGCCTCGGTTTTGGCGTGCACAAATGCCTGATTAATCTGATTTATAACTGGAATCAGAGATAGTGTAGTGGTTTTCCAGGCCTTGGCAATAGATTGTTTAGTAACCGTTGTCACATAGAGCAACATTTTAAATTGTCTCTGGGTTAGAGGATGGGGTTTGCCATTCAGGAGGGCCACAACAGGATCGGGTGTTAAAGGTGTTTCAAATATATAGGAGAGGAGTTGGAAAACCTCCAACCATAGGGAATGGACTATCTGGCAGTCCCACCAAATGTGCATCTGTGTGCCCCTGTCCGGACATCCTCGGAAGCATACTGGTGAATACCTTGGATGGAATTTAGAGATCCTGGAAGGGACCAGATACAATCTGGTTAGGAATTTATAATTAGTTTCTAAGGCAGCAATATTAGGCGAGGCCGATTTGGTGGCCTGCCAGATTTGGTTCCAGTCTATGTCATCACTGTAGGCGGGGAGATCTTTCTCCCATTTCACAACGTATGTGGGAGGCATTGTGGTAGAGGCAGATAAAAGTATTGAGTATATGTCAGAAATAAGGCCTTGTTTGTGGGGGTCAGCATGGCATGCTTGTTCGAACAGCGAGAGAGAGGAGATAGATCTATCGGGGGGAGGGTATTGTGCGTAGAAATGTTTAATTTGCAGGTATCTGAAAATTTCTGTGGGGGGTAGATGATGTGTCTCACAAAGGGTCTGAAAGGGTCTGATTACATTGGAACTATAAAGATGATGAGCCTGCAGGAGCCCAACTCTTGACCAATTGGAAAAGGAGTGTGGGGCAGTCCATGCTGGGTAGAAGGATGGGTTATGTAGGAAAGAGAGGAGTGGATTGTGAGGTGACTGAAGACCGAAGTGCGTCTTAAGTTTGTCCCAGATAGTTAAACTGTGTTTCTTGATTGGGTTAGTGATGCTGCTTCGTTGTGATGGATGCAACCAAATGAGGTTGGCTGTGGATAGGGGATCACAGTCCACCGATTCCAGAGCTACCCAAAGGGGAGCTTCCTTTGTGGCATGATATTTGGGGAGTGTAGCCAGCTGAGCTGCTTGGTAATACTTAACAAAATTGGGTACACTCAGTCCGCCTCTTATACGAGGAGTGAAGAGGGTGCGTGCAGGCAGGCGTGGTCTATGGGAACCCCAAATGAAGGTGGAGGCCTTACGCTGAAGTATCCTAAGGTAGTGTGGGGGGACTTTGACCGGTAGTACCCGAAATATGTACAGGATTTTAGGGAGGATGGACATTTTGATAACTGTGATCCTTCCTAACCATGAGAGGGGCAGGGACGTCCACTTGGACATTAAAGCAGTCAGGTGGGTGAGCATGTGGGGATAGTTTGTGGAATAAAGATCTGCTGGGTCCGAAGTGAATTTAATGCCTAGGTAGGTGAGGTGGGTCTCGGACCAGGAAAATGGGAGAGAGTCTTTGAGTTGGGAGTGTAAGGTGGGTGGCAATGAAATGTTTAGGGCTTTTGATTTCCGGGGATTAATGTGAAGGCCAGAGATTTGGTCAAAATCAGCAAGCAGCTTCATTAAGTTGGGAGCTGAGGTTAGAGGTGATGTCATGAAGATTAGGACGTCGTCAGCAAACAGACATAATTTATGATGGTGACCGCCGAATTCGAGACCATTGATATTAGGGTTTTCACGGATGAGAGTTGCTAACGGCTCGATTGCCAGGGCGAATAGGAGGGGGGAGAGGGGACAGCCTTGCCGAGTACCCCTGTATATGGGGAACGGATCAGAACAAAATCCCGAGTAGGTAACATAGGCCTTAGGATTAAAATAGAGAGCTAAAGTCCATGTAAGAAAGTCTGTACCAAAACCCCATCTTTGAAGTATTGAGCGAAGATAAGGCCAGGCCAGTGAGTCAAACGCTTTGCGAACATCAAGTGAAATGAATATGTCTCGTACGTGCAGTATGTGCTATGAGAGTAGCTCTGCTTATGTTGTCATCGGCCTGCCTGCAGGGGATAAATCCTGTTTGATCCTTATGTATTAGTGTACATATGATGGATTGTAAACGGGTTGAAAGGGTTTTGGCTAAAAGTTTAATATCTAGGTTGAGTATCGAGATTGAGGCCTATAGTTAGACCATGCAGAATCATCTGAGTTTGGCTTAGGGATCATGGAAATGGACGCTGTGAGGGATTCGGATCTAAATTGGTTGGCTTTGAGAAGGGAGTTAAAGGCTGCCACCAATAGTGGGGCTAATACTTCGGAGAACCGTTTGTAATAAGTGGCTGAGAGGCCGTCTGGGCCTGGGCGTTTGCGTGGCTTCAGAGTTTTAATTGTGGCTATTATTTCCTCCACAGTAAGTGGGCTATCCAAAGCTGCTCTTTGCTCTTGGGTGAGAGACGGGAGATGTATCTCAGAGAGCATAGAGTCCAAGCGCGCTTGGCTAAAGTGGGAGGAGTCACTATAGAGCTCAGAGAGCTTTCTGTGGAAAATATTTAAGATTTTTAGAGGGTTACTGGTGTATGAGTCTGTGGTCACTTTCAGTCGAATTGGTTTGGGTGTATAGTCAGCTTTACGAAGTGCAAGTGCCAGGAAAGTGTCTGGTTAATTAGCTTTCATGTACAAAGTATGCCTTGATTTACAAAGTGTTTTTCTCTGCTTCCTCTGTTAGACTTATATCTAATTCTAACCGATCCTTTTCAAAGAGGTCTCTGTTAGTCTGGGTTGGGGAGCTCTGGAATTGATCGGTGGCGTAGTTTCTAGATGCTTCAGGCGTTTGTGATATTCTTTTCTGACATGAGAGGTCTGGCTGATGCAAACACCTCTTATGTAAGGTTTGTGGGCTTCCCACATGGTGAGCGGGTCAATGTTTGGGATCAGGTTGGTGTTCAAATAGTCTTGAAGAGCGGTGGAGAGTACCAATCTGTGAGCTGAGCGCTAAGAGACTATCATCAATAGTCCAACTCCTTTGTGTAGGAGTCGGGACTAGGGAAGAGAAGGTGGTGGTCACTGCGTTGTGGTCAGACCATGTACAAGGGAGTATACCGGAGTCCAAGATGAAGGTGGCAGTTGCCACGGTGACTAGGATATGGTCGATGCATGAGAAGGTCTTATGTGAATGTGAATAGTGGGTGTATTGGCGTCTGTATTGGTTGTGTTCTCTTAAGGAGTCAACCAGAGAGTGGCGCTCTAGGAGCTGTCTAAAGGAAAGGCGCGTTGGTGGCGCCGGTGCCGGGGACTTATCGAGCTGTGGGAATATGACTTGATTAGAAACGCCACCGATAATAACCATCCCTTGCCTATGAGTGTCAATGAGTTGGAATAAGTGTGTGAGAAAAGGGAGTGGGTTAGTATTCGGTGCATAGTAGGAGATTATGGTGACGTCTTGGTCAAGAAGTTGGCCCGAAAGGAGTAGGTATCTGCCTTCCGGGTCTTTAATCTCATTTTGCAGTATGAATGGTGTAGTAGAATGGAAGGTGATCAGTACGCCTCTGTGTTTTTTGGCCGCCGAGGCCGTATATGACTGTGGATATTGGCGTGCGAAAAATTTAGGGGTGGAGTGGGTAGAAAAGTGTGTCTCCTGAAGGCAAACCACATGGGCCGTAACCGAGGTGTAGGTGCGAAAGGCTTTGGAATGTTTAGTTGGCTCATTCAGGCCTTGGACATTGTGTGTCAAAATGCTTAAAGGGGCCATTAGGGTTAATGGTTGGGGCTAGCTGCGCAGTGGCGAGGAAAGGCGAAGCAGGGAATCGCGGTACCTCCCTCTGGAGATAGGTAGGAGGAAAAGAAAATAGGGACTGAGGGGGAATAGATTCACTAGACAATATACAAAAAATTAGATTATACCACTGAATACTGAGTGAATAAACTAATCAGCAATAACATAAAAGCACTAATGAACTAGATAGTAGTCGAGCTCCAACTAGGAGCAGGAAAATCCAGCGGATGGCTGCAAGCCGCCAACCGGGGGATTTTCTATTTCTCGATCAACCCGAAAGGAAGTTACGGATTGCGAGGGAATAAGAGAGGAGCGGTGGACTGCTACCAGGAACTGGGCAGCCGCTCATGTAATAAATTGTAACAAAACAGTTGTATAGGAAGTTGCACCATCTTTGACTAGATGATTATGTCTACAGTGGCGGTCCCAGGTCCAAGGCAGTGTGTTCACTGGGAAGTGTATAGAGTTATAAGATTATCTAACTGGGGGGGCGTGAGGCTAATATATCACGCAATGAGCTGAGATCGCCACTACAGATCGAAAAAACCTGTTGTCAACACTGTAGGTAGACCCCATCAGGTCCAAGTACCCACATTTAGTTCATGTCGGGGCCTAGGAGGGTAGGCCCAAGCAAGATGTGCTGTCGTATGGCACAGTAAGACCCAGGGATCGCGGTACATGTCCTGTGAGACGTGAAGCGTACACCACATGTCCTTAGGAGCCAGAGCCGGCTTGAATGGGTGGCCATGAGAGGGAGAAAAAAAAGGGGGGGGTGTAAAGCAGAGGTGTCTCACTAGTTCCAGGATCCCTTAGGCTACATCATGTTGGAAGATTAGAGGCTTAGCAAGTAGTAGAGGTGTGAGGTCTTCAGTCCATCGGTTCAGCAGGCGCGGTTTATGTGAGTCGGCTCCTTTTATATGAGGCCATTAGTGAGGGTGGGCCGTGGTGATCTTGAGGTTTCCTTGGGGAGTTAGAGGTCGCTCGTCTCTTTGAGTTATCTGGTGGTGAGTCTGGGACAGGGAGTCTTAGGTCTCGGAGAGCTGAGGTGATGTCGTCCTCTGTTTTACAGGTAAAAGAGGAGCCTTTGTAGGTAAATTTGACTGCAAAGGGGAAGCTCCACCTATACGTGATCCTATGCTGTTGTAAGACCTGTAGGTGGAGTTTCAAAGCTCTCCTCCTAGCGAGGGTTTGTTGTGAAAGATCATGAAATATCTGATATCTGTAACCTTGCAATGAGAGATTATTTTGTTACGTGCTGCTTCCATAAGCTGTTCTTTGGTGCGTAAAAAATGCAGCTTAGTGATGATGTCCCTTGGAGGGCCCTCATCCTTACGTGGAGCGAGGGATCTATGAATACGGTCCATTTCTAACCTGTCGATGGGAATGGAGGGGGTCAACTCTTGAAAGAGGGCTGTGATGGTGGACTGGAGGTCCTAAACAGATTCAGGTATGCCTCTGATGCGTATATTTGATCTTCTAGCTCTATTCTCGAAGTCTTCCAAGTGAGCCTGAAGGTTGACATTTTCTTCTTTTAAGTGCCTCAATATCTTCTATATGGTTAGCGGAGATCAATTGTAGGTCATTTATTTTCTCTTCCAATATTGTAGTACGGCGTCCAACCTCACGTATCTCCTTCATCAATTTATCTGTGATCAAGTCTCAGGTGTGCTGCAGAGCTGCAGAGCTCTTTGTAGCATTATTTCAAACTGACTTAGGAGCTCTATATTTTGCTGGGAGCCGTGGGCAGCATTGGGGGGTGGTGGAGTAGCAACAGCGTGATCACTAACCGGTAACAGGGGGAAATGGTCCCCTGATAGTTGAGAGGCAACGGATTGTTTTAGACCTTCTTCTTACCTGGTGACATCACCCCCAAAGGGGTCTTCAAGATAAGTGGTTGTAACAGATGGTATTAGGTGACTTGCTGGTACAACCTGTGATAGGCGGCTAGCGCAGTCCCGGTGTGGCGGGGCTTTAAACAGACATAGTAAATGTCAGAGTAATATCATTAGGGTAACATGAACAGTTAAGAGAAGTTTTTAGGCCCGAGTAGGCCGCAGCCTGGATTGCTTAAATACATCGAGCTGGGAAGGGTCCTGACTGAGGAGGTATGGAGGTAGTAGTCCCAGAGTAGTCCAGCCACGGACGTCTGAGATAGCAGGAATAGCGGGGTCCTGCACTTTCTGAGGGGGCTGATAAGTCAATTAGGCTGCAAGATGGCGGCGACTGCCTGAGGGAAAACGGAGCTGGTAGTGCCCCGTTTTGTAGCCCGACTGTATGGCCTCCGAGGGAGGTCTGCCAGGCTCTGTAGGGCTGTATGTCCTATTATGTGGGTCAGGTAGGAAGGGAGCGAGGTGGGTGGTGTCCTTGTTAAATGTAGGCCGGGGAGGCCGCAAGATGGAGGCGGCCACCGGATCAGTTAAGAGGCCTTTCCCTAGGCCTGTCAGTTTATTGGAGTCCTGGCTTACCGCAGTAGCCGTGTTGCAGATCCTCGCTAGGCCGGAGGGTGTAGCAAGATGGCGGCGGGTGTCCCGCTCGAGGCCTAAAACTCCGCCGCTCCGGCTATAGGCACGATCCGGAATCAGCCCTCGTTCGAGCCTCAGGCTGCTGATGGTGGTAGGGAGCTGGATTGCTGGTCCGATCAATGGATTGGAAGGCGTAGGAGTGTGGATGGAGCTGGATTCTACCAGCTAGGCACGGAGCTCCTCGTCCACACGTCCGCTCGCAAATCCCGCCCAGACACGCCCCCTACTGTATATTTTTTATAATAACTCAACATACATGCAAGCGTAACAAATAATACCCATAATGTCTGTGCAGTGCTACCCCCATAGGAGCCGCTGGGGAACATGGGTATCTCCCACCCTGCACAGCCAGGCACATTGAATTCTCCACACACGCTGGAGTCAGAAATCAGTCCTTGCAGCTTTGTTTCTGTATTTTATTAGGTGATAGGGTATTATGGCATGCTCACTTGATCAGCACAGAAAGAATTCTTCAGGGACACAAACTATATACACACAGTATATACACTTTCCCTTCTTCCTTCAGCACAATCTTGCTTGTAGAACTACATCTCCCAGGACCAGCTAACACTGTAAGGATGATCCAACAAAGACTCAGTTAGATCCATAGCAAGCACCCTTTGCAGGCATGAACCGCGAGCCCTTTTGGTAGTGTGGAAGGAAAGAAGTCCCAGTGCTTAGCTGTCCTATTCCTGTGGTTACTGATCCAAGTACCACCTCTTGACGCACTGCCAGCCTGCCTGGCTGCAGCTGCCCCTTTTACTAGCCCTCCTGGCTAAGACTCCACAGTCCCCCTAGACTGACTCTGCATCCATCCCAGACTGCTTGCACCCAGTTCCTTCAGGCATGCCTTTCAGTCCTCTGACTGTGCACTCAAAAGCCCACCTAGCTGTCTTCCTCCCTGGAGATTTGCCTAGCAGTGTCCTTCTGCTATCCTCTCCTTGCTCCCATGCCTCCTGGTCAGGACCCCCCCTGTGTGTCTTGAAGAGGGATCCCAAGCCCAGGCCTGAGTTCACCCCCTCAGGGTTACTCTTAAAGGCCTCCGACAGCCTAACACTCCATCTCCATATTCCATCCAAACTCCACTGCCCCAGCTGGGCTGACCCTGAGTATTTGAGGCGGCCTGCCCCTTGCCAACCCAATTGTTGGGGATTGGACAGGGTCCTCATGAAGGCAGTTTCTCCTCCACTCTCATTTTTATGGAATCTTCTGCTAGTTGTCAGAAGTAGGGGGAGGTATCAGAGATGCTGCCCGTGAGTTATACCAGCCTCCTTGAGTAACTGAACCCTGACCCAGAAAAATACACAGGCTTGGCAGCCAGCAAAACCTGAATTTACCTACACTAAAAAAATCTGTAAAATGTGTGTAATAGTTTCCTTGTTGCCTTTGCGAGGAAAATGTAACATTCAATACTAAGAGAAAAATAACTATAAATATATTTGATTATAAGAGTTAACATTCACAGAGAAAACACACTCACAATATAGGCTAAAAACATTCAACCAGCAAGGCAAATAATGAGGGCGACTTTTGCACTGTGTATAGTCTATGGAGATTCCTGTGTGACCAGAGGGACAATTGGATCGAATGGACCTCCAGCTGCAGTGTGAAGTGAAACATTTAGCAGTGACATTATTACCACTACCAAATATTACAGCTTCCTCCTGGTTGCTAGGGAGTCAGCCTCCCCCCTCCCGCATCCTAACAACCAGTGACTCATCATTAAAAATAAGTGAGCTCCCAGATATCACTCCTAAATATTACCCCTACTCCTTCACAAGAAAATTATTTAAAATAAACACAAACTTTTTTTGACAAAATTCCCAAGATGTAAATTCACCATCAATCACATTGTCCACAGATGCAAATCCATGTTGGTAATGATGCCAGATGAGCATTGAACCGACAAATGATAAAAAAAAACCTCCACCCACTAGTATTTCCAAACCTGCTGTTTGACTCCTGATGAATGCCATCTCTCAGTCTCTGCCACAGCAATACAGGCAAAAGTCAAAAGACAAAGTTGAAATCTTGCTTCAAACAAGTATTTACTAATAGCTTTCAAATTATTCCTGTTGTGGTCACAGACCCAAACTAGGCTGTGTTCATTCATCTTGTCATTTAATGTCAGTCGTGGCTTTAATCTGCTCTGACATTCTATATTCCTTTTGACTTGACCTATATCTGGTCTTCTTGAGTGCACTCAGTTATTTGTCTTTTAGTGGGGAGTCCCATTATCAGTAAAAATATTCCTGTCAATGTTTTGGAAGATTTTATGGAGCTCAGTCCTGTAAACAATTCTGTCCCACTGGAACATGGACAATTATTTATCTTTTCTACATAATATAAACATTCCAATTAATAAATAATGTTAATGCAAACCAAACTGCACAAAGTAAATTATATTATTACATTAAAATGTAGTGAGAAAAATTTTGACCAAATAAGCTGACAAATGATTGGCAAATATAAAAAAAAAAATGTTGAATACTAACAATATTTACAGGTGTTCCAAAATATATTCCCCTTGTGTATTTGGTGTTTCTGCTTGATTGGTTGAAAGTAAAAAACTCTTTTGTTCCTCTCCTAGTTCTGAAGTTTTCTAGTTCATGCATTTTCAGGGTCTTTCTATCAATATACATAAATACATAATTTAATAAACCTCCTGCTGCAACAGTCCTAGGCTTTAAAATAGCTTACTGAAAATAACTCACATAATACAGAATGCTCCATAACTTAATTCTAATTATTAATTTCCCTTTGTTAATAGCATAGAAATAAAATATTATGTGTTCTTCTACTGACAATAATGTATTATTCATACTCTAAATATTGCAAAACTAATTTTTATAGTTGAATACGTTACCTTTTTTTATAATGAAGAAAATGATTTTCTAAATTGTCTTGGAGAAATATATCAGATATATAATTTTTGACTTGTATTAATATTTGCAAAATACTAGTACTACTTGCCTTTGTGTAGTAAATTGCATTTTTATTGATGCTTTGGAAACCTACGTGTATTATAAGTTGTGTTTTATTGTGCCTGTCATGTGCATCCAGCAGATTACATTTTAACTGTGTTCTTGTTCCTTCCTTAGATGAGCATCAATATGCATAAATGTAGACTAACATTAAATAGCGCTAACACTAAGGCTACTTTCACACTGGGGCATTTTTCAGGTGCTTTGGGCTAAAAATAGCACCCTTATAGCACCTGAAAACACCCCCCCCCCCATACACCCCAGTGTGAAAGCCTGAGTGCTTTCACACGAGGGGGTACAATTGCAGTACGTTACAAAAAGTCCTGCAAGCAGCATCATTGGGATGATGCGGTGAGTGGTGTTTACACCGCTCCTACACCACCCCTGCCATTGAAATCAATGGCAAATGCTTCCAAATCGGCTGCACACCGCCTCAGAAGTGCATAGCGCCGGCACTTTTGACCCCTTTTTAACCCCTTGAGAGGGGTTAAAAGGGGCATGCTCTCGCCTGCATAGAGGCTCTTTACCGCTACCGCCCACAGCCGCAGTGTGAAAGAAGCCTTAAGCTGGCCATACATGTATTGATATGTGACCGGATCAGCAGGGACCAGCTGAATTTCAATCCATATACGGCTGTTGTAATTATACAGAAGTCTATCTATCAATCAACTTCTACACAACCTCTCTGTTGCCTTTTCCCTGCTTACAATACCTCAGCAAGGAGGAGGACTCCATTCACATTGAATGTGTGGATGGGGGTACTGAGTAATTTTTTTTGTTCAACCGACTGGTTGAACATAAAAACTGACTAATGTATGGGTTGTATAAGTAGACTAACTTACCAAATACAGTAAATTAAGTAATGTTTATCTTGCATAATAGACACCATTTGATGTTTTTTATTTACTGTTTTTACCACAGTTATTATAGTTCTGCAACATTTGTATCACACTTACTTCCTACTTTGTATGTTCTCTTAGGGTTGGTTCAGACACAAGGTACAGCTGCTGGAGAGGTAAACTGATGTGATTTCCTTTCCAGCCACTGTCCATTGTGGCTACGATAGGGGGTGGTGTGGTGTGTGATACAGCACACATGCAGCTTCATTTTTTTCCCTCACTTAACTTTATTTGAAGTTTACAAAGTACACTTCATTCATGTCTCTGTACAGCAGTGTGCACCCTGTACAGTATGCTGTGATGAAAAGCATCATGTTTTGCATATGAAAAGATGGAGGTGTTCTGTAGTAATAACACATTCCAATCCTAGGGTAACAATGTTGCTCCTGCATAGATACAGTATAGTGAGTGAACTTTGTCACCTTAGTACAAGCATTGTGTCATTGGCAGGAGTTAAAGCGATATTAAACCCAAAACCAAAAATGTAATATATTGCAGTTTACTAATCATTAGATGTGGTGGCTTCAATAAATTCCTTTTTTAGTTCTTTTTTCTCTATTTTTTCACCTGTTGAATTTACCAGTAACACACATCCTGTATTAGAGTGTCTATACTCTGACGAAGGAGCACAAGGGAACCTTTGGACAGCAGCATAGTCAGTCTGGTAGGGGGGTTGTTAGATGCACTAGCAGATTTAAATACACTAACAAATTAAAGCCAAAGTCAGCTTACAATTTATAAGCAGTTGCAGCAAACATTTTTTTCATTTGGAGATAAACATTTACATAAATAAAGAATAAAGGAAAAAAGTACACAACCAATAAATTTAATGCAGCCGCCACATCTATGGAATAGTAAATTCTACTATATTACATTTTGTTCTAGAGTTTAGGGACTGCTGTCTCTTTTTATTATGTTCTGCTATATACAGTACTTCTATTTTATAAGCTTTTCAACTATGCTTCTATCATTTTCAGCAGGTTAAGTTGCTAATGATATACACATTGGTTCTCTCCGCATTTGCTTTCTATTTCTCTTCCGTTTTTCTAACTTTTACAAAAAGAGGATATGATCTTGTCCTTATGCCTTTATAACCTAGTTACTTTGTAACCTAATGGGGTTGAATTACTAAAGTTGGAAAGTGCAAAATGTGGTACAACTGCCGCAGAGAAGCCAATCAGCTTCCAGTGTTTTTGTCAAAGCTTAATTGAACAAGCTGAAGTTGGAAGCTGATTGGCTACCATACACAGCTGCACCAGATTTTGCACTCTCCAGTTTTAGTAAATTAACTCCAATGTGTGTTCCCACTTTTGCTTTCAAACACCTGAACATATTTACTATTTAGGTGACAAATAGCAATGTGGATTTTGCATCTTAAAACATGTTGGATTCAGATTAGTCTACTAGAAGTTACCCAAAAACACATATCAAAAAAATAATAATTTGAGTGTGCATGCGTGGCCGCTTGTGGATGGACGCTTGAATCCCGAGCTCCGCACCGCTCCGGCTGTCCTCACCCGCTGCAGCGTCCCCTCGGGCTCCTTCAGCTCCACAACCGCCCACCCCACCTTCTAAACACCCATAGAGCCTGGCGATATCCCCGGATTGCTTCTGGTACAGCCCGGAGGGACCTCTCCAGACACCTAGGCTCTGGGCCTACAACGCTGCCAGCACCTAAGATGGCGCCCATGGCAATATCCCCACACATGGAAGCAGAGCAGGATGACTCCATAGCGGACCAAGATGTCCAGGCTGGGCAGCCCAACCAGAATCCCAGCCCCACCATGAGTACAATGACTCCTCTCCCAGCCTCCCCAGCCTCCACAGAATCCCTGCTAAATAGGACCATGGATGAGATGCTCCTAACTCCCTAGGGGAGGTATCCATCACCCCTGACAATCTCAGAGACTTATCCAGAGCCTGTAACACGGCCCCACAGGACTTTCCCTCCCTGATGGAAACATTTTTCAGGATGCTCACCAGGGGCCTAGCTCTGAATGCGGCCCAGATTACTTCCACAATCCAGGACGACCTTCACCAACTGGGGGCCAGAATTGAATCCATAGAAGGCAAAACTGGCCAGACTATAGCAAGGGCCAACCAGAACATTGCCAGATTACAGGACCTGCATGAGCAACTTGATGCTGCGATCTCTAAAATCGATGATCTCGAAAACAGGGCTCGCAGATACAATTTTTGAATAAGGGGGCTCCCGGAATCTTTTAAGTAGACTGACAAAATTGTACGCTCATTTATCAAAAACCTGCTCCCGGACCTGCCCGAGCACCGTCTGGAATTGGACCAGGCCCACAGGGCCTTGCAACCGCCCAGCCAGGATGGCTTGCCCAGAGATATTGTGGTGATACCGCATTTCTTCAAGGTAAAGGAAGAAGTAATGCATCGGGCAAGAGAGCTCGGAGACATTTCAATTCAAGACCACCCTATCCAAATCTTTGCCGACCTCTCCCCCTACGCAATACAGAATAGGAGAGCCCTAAAGCCCTTATTACAAATTTTATCCCAGAAAACAATTACCTACAAATGGTCTTTCCCATTCCGCCTCACGTTCCCCTACCAAAACAAACCGTTTTTTTTTTCATCCTTTGCTGAGGGGGAACGCTTGCTAATACAGCTGGGGCTGATCACACAAGAACCGGCTACCTCCTCCACTCCCAGAAATGTCAACTTCTCCTAAGGCCTCCTCCACCCAGCCCCATTGCCCCTCTATGGCAGAAGCACCAGTCCACAGTTTCTTCCCCCCTACTTCCTCATATTGTATTAGAGACTACAGTGTTCATTCTCCCTCGAACTTCCGGAAACTTTATAGAGTCTACTAATGTTCAGTGACGGTTGTTTTTAGTTGTGCCTTTCTAGCTGGTTAGTTGGAGTGGATGCCTCATGCCTCCTGTTGTCCTAGAAGGGGTCCCCCCCACCAGTCTGGGACAGTTCTACACCCCCTGCGGAGGGGGGTGTTTTTTAGGGGTTTACTTGCGACAAGAGGGCTCGGATACCTCCTTGGCACTTTGAGTTTGGGGATTGTTTCTCAAATTTATCTGCCCAATTGTTCTGCTGTATCATATATTTTTGTAATGACGGTCTCTTTTTCTTTTTTCCCTTCAATATCCTCCTCTTTTCTCCCGAGACCTCTGGGAAGGTGCCGCCGGAACCTTCGCCACCCCAACAACAGTACCCAGATTGGGATATTGGCATCTCCCTATCCTCCTCCATCCACCAGGGTGAGATTTTTTTTGTCGATGGCTCCTCCCTCCTCTCTGATCCATGGGTTCTAACATAAATGCTCCTACTCCGCTATGTGTAGCAACCCATAATGTCCAGGGTATGAACTCACCGGTAAAAAGGCGAAATTGATTTAACCCATCATTCTTACACAGTCAATATCCCCAATTCTACTTTTTCAATGCAGACTCCAAGACCAAGGGGATGGCTATCTGCTTTTCCAAAACAACTAAATTTTCTCACACTGATACACACAGAGACTCACAAGGACAATTTATTTTAATGAAAGGCTCCATGGCTGGAACTATTTACTCTTTTATTTCCTACTATACCCTGAACAAGGGTCAGGCTAAATTTTTCTCTACCATGCGCACTGTTCTTAATCCCTTACTGGAGGGGGTGATCATTTTTGGAGGGGACACTAACCTCGCATTTGATTTATCCCTTGACAAATCCGGTGTGAGAGCGCCTCGTCCCAAAAGACCTTCCAGGCAGAATGTAAAACTTGGCAACACCCTATTCTCCTCGGGTCTTATCGACATGCGGAGAGAACTAAATCCCCGGTCTAGAGACTACACCCATTACTCAGCCCCACATAAACTATACTCGCGGATAGACCACAATTTTATGCAAGCTCCCCAAATACCACTGGCCTTAAGAGCTTCTATAAGGGACACCCCCTTGTCTGACCACTCCATAGTACTGCTACTCCTGAAACACTCACAATACTCTAAGACACAACCCATCTGGAGCCTCAATGAATCGTTACTTAGTGACCCGGTACAGGCAACAATAATAGAGCAGGACCTCAAGGAATACTTCCTACTAAAAGACATGGGCTCCATCTCACCTACTTCTCTTTGGGCGGCTCATAAATCTGTGCTACGGGGTAACCTCATCCAGACCGCCTCCCGCCTAAAAAGGGAGAGCAGGTCCATGATAAATTCCCTTCTCAAAGACTTTTGAGAGTTGAGCAAAACCCATAAACATAACCCCACTAATATTTCCCTGAACCAACTAGACTCGGCCCGTATTGCCTTGAATCTGGCCCTAACCACTGAGGCTGAAAAACAGCTTAGATGGCCCGGGGCTCGCCTATATTCCTGTAAAGATAAAATTGGTCCTAAACTAGCAATCAAACTATCAGCCAAACAACGAACAACAGCCTTTCCTAAAATACGAACCCAGTCTGGTACCCTCTCGCAAAACCCGAAACGCATTATGGAATCCTGTCATGCCTTCTATTCTGATCTATACAAGGCCAAAAACTAAACTCTATTCCAGCTCCCTTGATAGATGCTTTCCTTAGCAACATTTGTCTCCCTAGGCTACAAGAACAACACTCCCAACTCCTTGAGGACCCTATAATGGAGGCGGAGGTCACAGGAGTCATTAAATCCCTCAAACTAAAGTCTGCCTCAGGACCTGATGGCTTTTCTGTGGGTTATTAAAAAAAGTTTTCTCCCACACTGGCTCCTTATCTGGTCAGGTTCTTCAATTCGCTGCTCACAGGATCCCCTATTGATCAGTGCATAAACCTGGCATACATTTCAGTGATACCCAAACCAGGAAATTATGTGAGTTCTGCTAGCAATTACCGCCCTATTTTGTTAATAAATAACGATTTAAAAATCCTTACTAAGATTCTAGCTAACAAACTTTCCTCATTTATCACTCACTATGTCCACAAAGACCAAGCAGGGTTTATCCCAGGCAGACAGGGGCCTGATGAGATAAGAAGAACCATTGACATCATCTCCCTCTTAAATTCCTGCTGGGACGGGGGGCCACCCCAGGAAGGGTACCTGCTTTCTATTGACATTCAGAAAGCCTTCGACACAGTCTCGTGGCCTTACATATTCTCAGTTCTGGAGAGGTGGGGCTTCGGTAACGACTTCATGGGAATTTTACAATCTCTATACTCCAATCCCAGTGCCCAGGTGCACCTTCTGGGTTCCTACTCTGATCCCATCTCAATCAGAAGGAGTACCAGGCAAGGGTGCCCACTGTCTCTCTTGATGTTCGCTATAGTGATTGAGACACTGGCGATAGCGATCAGGCAGCACCCGGACATCAGGGGAGTCTTGTGTGGGCCCCAGGAACATAAATGCACCCTATTAGCTGATGATCTTCTCCTCTTTATTACATCCCCCCTGATCTCAACTCCTAATATTCTTAGGCTTCTCGGACAATTTGGGGAAGCATCAGGCCTTCAAGTAAATTTTGCCAAATCCATAGCAATGAATATCACGGTGCCCCCCACATTGCTAGAACGATTACAGGAATACTTCGACCTTACCTGGACCACATCATCTATCCCCTATATTGGGATCAAGCTTCCTGCTAAATTTAACCTCCTATATGCCCACAACTATCCTCCGATGTTTCAAAAATTAACAAAAGACCTCTTAACGTGGGATAAACACAAACTCTCCTGGTTAGGTCGCGTTAACGCGATTAAAATTACCCTTTTACTCCGCCTTCTATATCTTTTCAGAACCCTTCCAATAGCACTCCAAAGAACTCAACTATCACCCCCTACAATCTAAGATTCTGAAATTCATCTGGGGGTCCAAGGGTAGAAGATGTTCCAAACATATTCTTTTCAGACTTAAATCACAAAGGGGTCTCTCTCTTCGGAATGTTTGGTGGTACTATCTAGCGGCTCAATTAGCGCAGATTTCAATAGTATACTCACGAGGTCCTAAACCTGACTGGCTACATATGAAATGACAAGCTACTCCACACCATACCATAGACTTCCTCTTATGGTCTCTGCCAAACTCCCCCAGTCTTGTCTCCGACCTTATCACACTCTTTGGTTCTTTGTGACCGACTCCACAAACACCCCTCCCTGGTCTCGATAATACGCCCCCTGAGACACCTTTTCCATGACCCCGACTTCCCCCCGGGGATGAATATAGTAGCCTTTAGATGGTGGCTCAACAAGGGCTTCTTTAGAATTGGACACTTCTTCTCCCCCTAGGCCCACACACCATTGGATACTATGTTAGCAAACACAACATGCCCCCCTCGGAACGTTTTCGCCTATCCCAGATACAACATTTTCTACACTAAATATGGTACAATAAACCTGGCCCCCCCAATATCACACCTTATGAAGCTTGGTGCAAAACTCTCATGGATCAGAGGGGCAGAATCTCCATCATCTACTCAGCGTTAGCAGACGCAAAAGCTAAACCTGCATATGCACAAGCCTGGGATAACAACCTGGGTTATAAATGTGACCAAGATTCATGGTAAGTCTGTTTCCAAAGGTCCTTTAAGGGTATTCAGAATGTATCCCTGATCGAGGTTAATATTAAAATACTCACCCGGTGGTACAGATTCCCAACCCTTTTAGCGAAAATATACCCCGATGCTTCGCCACTTTGCTTCAGGGGATGCAACCATCTAGGCTCCCTAATTCACATATAGTGGGGTTGTCCCCACATAAGAACACTGTGGAAAAAGGTTTTTGCCTTGCTCCGCAAGCTTGCGGGCATCCCAGTGCCTCAAACCATTGAAACAGCCCTCTTAAACCACAAAGTAGACAATCTACCCAAAAACCCTCAAAAACAAGTATTCTTCATACTGCTGGGGACTAAGATCATCATAGCTAAATCCTGGAAAAAGGCCTCAGTGGCCTTCTTAGCAGTGAAACGGAAAGTATCTTGGGTTATGGTCCAAGAGAAACTGGTCAGCATTCTCCAAGACAAAGTTCTGTCCTCTGAATCTATCTGGGAACCCTGGGCCAGAAACCCAAACATCCCATTGTATCCTGGTATGATGGCTTCCCCGGCGGCACCTCCTTAAGGTCTCACACCCTGAAATAATCTATCCTCTCCCCCTGAACTCCCCACTTCTCCTCTTCTCTACTGCTTTCCCTCCTCTCCCTTATTTCCTCGCATCTCTAGACTTCTGACCGTCTGTACTGTGGTAACAGTAGACAATAAAAGCTAAGTATGACACCAGATGATATATTATGATACACTCCATTTTTACGAATGGTTGGGTGGGTACTAGACCCACTTTATTGTTGTCAATGTTTATGCCTTGTTTGATCATATACTTTTATCCCTATGACATTTGGGTATCATTTCTCGCTTTCACCTCATCGATCTGGCAGGGGTCCTGCCCAAACTGACCCCCCCTCAGGGGAACATGGGAAATAGGCAGGGCATGCCTCCCAGGCCACCTACCTTAATGGGGTGACCCTGGGGAGTATTCCAGGCTTGTCCTGGCCACAGCTTGATCCCATTGGGGTGGCTGGGGTCAGGCTGGGCATACTCCCGACCAGGGTTTTCCCTATCTCACTCTCCAGGGATAGCATGACCCCTCCCTATATATCTGAAATTATGAGCAAGAAACTATGTCCAGTAAAGAAGTCTATTAGCACTGTTTGCCCATTCAACTTCGAAAATATGACAAGAGTTTACATAGCAAAATGTCCTCTTTTTAATACACTGTACCCATCATCCACCATGTAGTTTTGATTTTCTACAAGCTTCTCTGTCGTTTCTCATACCATGATAACTGACATTTGTATCAGCTTTATTCCTATGTCTTAAAATTCAATAAAACTTTTGAAAAGAAAAAGATAAAAAAAAAATAATAATCATTTTGTGGTGATTCATTATTCTCTTGAAAGACTTAAAAATAATTTACAGTTCAATCCAGAAAATAGAAATCAGCATGAACTGTATTCACTGTTTATCTCTTGCTAGTAAGTTCATTTGAAAGCTTACTGACTTGTAAATATTTATGAAGCCTGTATAGAAAATATGTAAATAAACCTATAAAAAAAAACAAAAAACACTTATTAACAGTTATTATCTATGCTAAATGTTCCAGATTTTCAGCATGTAATCTGTGTGATATTTGCATTTGGTCTCATACTGATTCATTGTTAGTGTAATGTAGTTATGTGAAAGATATCCTCAATCAGCCTTATTTAAAATAAGTAATGTAGCACTTTTAAAATAACATAAAATAAACACAGCGGAGTGCGCATGCGCTCCGACATGGCCGTCTAGCCGGAGCTCCGAACCGCCGCCCGCTAACGGAGCCCGCTCTGCTCTCCTGAGCCCTCAAAGACAGCACCAGCAGGGAGATCCCAGCCCCTGAATGGAGCAGCTACACTCCTATATGGCCGTTAAAAAGGACCTGACCCCACTATTCACCGCGGCCTCCCAGCCTGTGTGTACCAAGATGGCTGCCGCTCCAGCCTCAGCTGCGAGACACCATGAGGCTAAATCCCCTCATGGCTCTGGCTGTGCTACCCCACAAGAACACAGGCAAGTGATCTCCCCAGCCACCCTCAGTTTTACCCCCATGACACAAGGAAGCCAGCTACAGATGGCAACACCATCACCCACATATACAGAATCACTATTAGGCTGCGTCCAAGGGGACTGTGGATCTACCCTCCTGGGGCCTAACATAACTACCCTGCAGTCACCAGGCACCCCAAGGTGGGAGGAGACCATATATGGGGAGGAAGCCATGTGATTGGGGTCAGAGTCCAGCCCAGCTCCTCTGGGGAAAGGAGCGTCCAGCCCAGCTCCGCTGGGGTAGGCCCCAGTCGCTCTCCCAGTTCGCTGGGAGGGGCCTGCATTTCAGAAGCCTCATGGCAGCTAGGCCTGAGTCCTTAGGCCTATTCAGGAGTCCCATGCCTGTCCGGAAGATGTAAAGTGTTGTGGTGCGCCTGCCCAGGATCTGCTTCAGTAAGGGGACTGAGAGAGTTCCATGGACCCGTGAGCGTACTCTGTTCATTTTCTATGTCAGGATCCACTTAAGCCCAAAGAACTGTGAGAGAGTTCTACCAGCCCAGAGAACTGTGAGAGAGTTCTACATGTTTGTGAGTACATTCTGTTGTTGCTAAATTGGGATCCACTGAAGTTTAGAGAACTAAGAGGGAGTTCTACAGATCCGCAAGTGTAATGTTCGTTTTTGGAGTTGCTAAGTGAGACAGCCACATGTCAGAGTGTTCAGAAGATGCTGCGGCCTGTTATGCTGTCTCACTGTATTTTTGCCTGAGAGTCTGCCTGCCTATCCATGTTTTTGATTGTCGCCGAGAGGGTGTCCTGAGCTCCCTACCCCTCTCTCCTTGTTCTTGTGTGAAGAATAAACGTTATCCTGTTTAAGAATAAGAAAAGTGATTGGTGTTCAACTTCTTTCAATATACCCCTAGACAACTGGAGATACGAGCGAGCAAAGGGTTGTACTGTCAGAGTAGTAAATTATATCCTCAAACTCAGCCGGTCCTACGGGGGTAAGCGCTACACAGGTTTCTTGTGCAGGGGTGGCCCCCCCTTTGGGAAGATCACATCCCCCATTCTATGGTAGCAGGAATGAGACTTTTCCACCCAATGCCTGGTCCCAGGAGCTAATTGATTGCCCCCTGGACACAGGCTATACTAGGCTCAGGGTTTCAATGTTTGTTTTATTAATTTGTTTTTACAGGGCTTCTAGGCGGGGCGGTTCCCCTGTGCCTCCACCTGTCCCTCAGACTTTCTCAGGTTGCTGGGGGACAGGCTGTCAGACCTTTGTTACTGGGCGTGTGTGTACTGTTGACGGGGTGGCCCAGGGTTTTTTTTTTCCCTCCTGGGTCACATTACCCACCATTGGAGAAAGCAGCCAGTGGATTTTCTGCTCAACAGTATAGTTTGTTTTTTTACTTCTCTCATCCCCCTCTTCCCATATCCTATTCTCCTCCTCTTTGTCTTTCCTTCTAACATTCTCATACTCTCTCTCGTTCTTTTTTCCCTGTTCTCCAGTGTTGTTGCCAGCCAGGTCGCCTCCATCCTCACAGGATTTGGACGACTAGTCTGTTCACTCACTCAGATTCCTAAGGAAGTCGGTTGACTCAAGGGAGGGTAAGTGACTGCAGATATACAATCTCCTTCTGTCACAAGTTTAATGGCTGACCACAACCGACTCCCCTTCCCATTCATGTAGCTACACACAATGAGCAGGGTCTAAACGCTCCCCTGAAGCGCAGAAAAATATGTGATCATTATAAATCCCTCAAATTTGATATTATCGTGCTTCAAGAAACAAATTTCCCCACCCAGTATAACCCCAAATTCCTACATTCCCACTTTCCACAATTTTATCTCACTAATGCGGCCAACAAAACCAAAGGGGTGGCGATCCTAATGTCCAAAAAGTGCAACTTTACATGGCTTTCCGACGTGAAAGACCCTGAAGGAAGGTACATCCTAGTAAAAGGGCTAATAGAAGGTCAACTTTTCTCACTGGTCTCGTACTATGCCCCTAACAAGGGACAGACCAGTTTTTTTCGTCACCTCCTTGATTCCTTATCCCCACTCCTGGAAGGCACGGTTATTTTTGGGGGGACTCCAACGTCGGCTTTGACCAGAGTCTAGACAAGACAAAACCCCCAGGACGTCAACTGTTGCGCCCTACTAAAGCCAGTCTTCGCATTGCCAAACTACTCCATTCCCATAACTTGGTAGACATGTGGAGGGAAGTTAATCCCTTGACAAGAGACTATATGTACTATTCTTGTCCACACAGCTCATATGCAAGGATTGATCACCTACTCACTCCCGCATATAACATACCTAACATCCCGGATTTGCATATACAGGACACTGTCCTCTCGGATCACGCTGTTGTCTCCCTCTCTAGCCGCTCCCAGCCCAAAGCATTTCACACCCCCCATTGAAGATTGAACAAATCCCTCCTATCTGAGCCGGTCCGTGTGGTAGAAATCAACAAAAGTTTGCAAGAGTACTTCTTGCTCAACAATACAGAGGACGTATCGGCACAATCAGTGTGGGCTGCTCACAAAGCTTTTATAAGAGGGAAGAACATACAGATGGCGTCCCAAATCAAAAAAGAGAGAAGGGCGGATTGGCTAAGGTTAGAAGAGGCCTTTTTAGCCATTAGGGCTGAACATAAAGAGAATCCTTCCCCCATCATACTAGATTGACTGGACAAGGCTACACTGGAGCTTAATTTGGCCCTCACAACAAAAGTGGAGAAAAGAATCCGCTGAAGTAAACACAAATTCTACACACAGGGGAGCAAGATGGGCTCTTTACTGGCAAGAAAGTTGACCCCGCGTATCAAACATCTCTCAATACCCAAGATTAGCGTGGCGGGCAACACCCCTACAGTGAATTCGGACAAAGTTCTAGGAGCCTTTCATAGTTTCTATGAGAAACTATACAGTTTGTCTCCAACAGAAAACATAGAAGGGATTTCTAGGTTCCTTGATAATACTCCAATTCCAAGTCTCTCGGACACACACAAAACCCTCATGGATGCAGCATTTACCGAGGAGGAGGCTCTGGAGGATATTAAGGGACTCAAGCGGGGTTCTGTGCCTGGCCCAGATGGCCTCTTTGCCCCATACTACAAGGCGGTAGCCAACACCTTAGCTCCTCACTTAGTTCGATTCTTTAACGCCAAAATGAAAGGAGACCCCCTTGAGACACATCTAAACACGGCATTTATCACAGTAATCCCGAAGCCAGAGAAGAACCCGGAGATGGTAGATAATTACCACCCAATCTCCCTCATAAACAAAGACCTGAAAATGCTTATCAAAATCCTGGCAAATCGCTTAGCCTTGTTCATAAGCACTTACATCCATAAGTACAGTTGAGCGGACACATGGATGTTCAGGTTCGTCGGGTTCGGCCGAACTTCGCGAAAAAGTTCGGGTTCGGTACCGAACTTGACCCAAACTTGACCCGGACCTCAAACCCCATTGAAGTCAATGATGACCCCAACTTTTGGACACAAAAATGGCTGTAAAAAAGTCCTGGAAAGCGCTAGAGGACTGCAAAAGGAAGCAAAATGGGGGTAAGAGTAGGACAAGTGCCCTGCAAACAAATGTGGATAGGGTAATAACTTAAAATCACATTTAAAAAAAATGGAGGAGGAGGGGGATGTGGAGTAGGAGGTTGAGTAGACAGTGACCGTGGCGATGTAGGTGGAAGTGGCGATGGAGGAGGAGGAGGAGGAATCCAACACTGTTTTTTGTTTGTTTTTTTTTCTAATTGGGGTAGCCCCCAAAATATTGAGACATATTCAAAAAAATCAAGTATAACAATGGTTGTGTGAGGCCGGTCTAAATCTCTATTCTACACAAGGTACAGACAAGTCTTGTGGGATCCATGCCTGGTTCATTTTAATAAACGTTAGCTTGTCCACGTTGGCTGTGCAAAGGCAGCTGCGCTTGTCTGTGATAACGCCCCCTGCCATGCTAAACACACGTTCAGACAATACATTGGCTGCAGGGCAGGCCAGCACCTCCAAGGCATAAAGGGCAAGCTCAGGCCATGTGGCCAATTTGGAGACCCAGAAGTTAATTGGGGCACACCCATCCGTCAGTATGTGTAGGCGGGTGCACACATACTGTTCCACCATGTTGCTGAAATTCTGCCTTCTGCTAAGACGTTGCCTATCAGCTGGTGGTGCTGTTTGTTGTGGCGTGCTGCTGACAAAGCTTTTCCACATTTTGGCCATGCTAACCCTGCCTTCTGAGGTGCTGAGGGTGCCACAGCTGCGTTGGTGACCTCTTCCTCCTCCTCCGCCTTCACCTTGTGCTTTCACTGAGCCCCCTGTGTCATTTGGGAATGCCCTCAGCAGCACATCTACCAGCGTGCGCTGGTAGTCGCGCATCTTCCAATCACGCTCCAGTGAGGGAATTAAGGACGGCACATTGTCCTTGTAACAGGAATCCAGCAGGGTGGCCACCCAGTAATCAGCACAAGTTACAATGTGGGCAACTCAGCTGTCAATGCGCAGGCACTGCAGCATGTAGTCACTCATGTGTGCCAGGCTGCTAAGAGGCAAAGACAAGCTGTCCTCTGTGGGAGGTGTATCATCTGTGTCCTCTGTATCCCCCCAGCCATGCCCCAGTGATGCCCACGAGCTGCGTTGGGTGCCACCCTGCTGTGAACACTGTTCTTCCTCCTCCTCATCATCATCCTCATCCTCCTCATCCTCCAGAACTGTGCCCTGGCTTGAAAATGTTTTACCTGGCCTATGCTGGTGCAGGAACCCACCCTCTGAGCCACTTGTGAATGACTGGCCTGATAACCATGGAAATGACCCTTCTTCCTCCTCCTCTTCCTCCTGTGCCACATCCTTTTCCATCATGGCCCGAAGTGTTTTTTCAAGGAGACATAGAAGTGGGATAGTAATGCTGAGAACAGCGTCATCGGCACTGGCCATGTTGATGGAGTACTCGAAACACTGCAATATAGTACACAGGTCTCGCATGGAGGCCCACTCGTTGGTGGTGAAGTGGTGCTGTTCCGCAGAGCGACTGACCTGTGCATGCTGCAGCTGAAACTACACTATTGCCTGCTGCTGCTCGCACAGTCTCATGTGCAAGGTGGAGTTCCACCTTGTGGGCACGTTGTATAGGAGGGGTGAGCAGGAAGGCCAAAGTTCTGCTGCAGCGCAGACAGGCGAGCAGCAGCAGGATGAGAACACCGAAAGCACGCACAGAAGGCCCACACTTTCTGCTGCAGCTCTGACATATCCGGGTAGTTTCTTAGAAATTTCTGCACCACCAAATTCAGCACATGCGTCAGGCAAGGGATGTGCGTCAAACCGGCTAGGACCAGAGCTGCTATGAGATTTCTCCAATTATCCCACACCACCAGGCCGGGCTTGAGGCTCAGTGGCAACAACAGTGGCTGATTTACAAGGGGCTGAGTTGAAAGACAGATGGCCATGGGGTTCAGGTGCCAACTCTGAGCTTTCAGCAAGGGACCGGGTGGGAGACAATTTGAAGGAACTGGAGGCATTGTCAGCCACCCAATCTACTATCACCTGTACTTGTTCTGGCCTCACCATTCGTTGAGCGGCATTCGGGCCTACGATATAACGTTGAAGGTTCTGTTGGCTACTCGCACCTGAGGAAGGTGTTTCAATTGTGCGTGTAGCTGGCACAGATCGACCACGTCCTCTCCTTGCAACAGGAGCTCCACCAACACCAGCAGTACCATCAGCACCACATCCCTTATTTGAAGCAAATGTACTATTTAGCAAACATTTAGCTTATTTTTTAAAACAGCAATGCCGACACACTTTTTAATTTTGTGCAAGAAATGCACAGTAAGGTGCAAATCTATTAACATAATAAAAAAAAATATATTATTCTTTTTTTTTTTAAAAACAGCAATGTAGACGCAGCAGGATCCTCTCCCTTCACCAGTATGAGATGATTTTAGAACGCTAATCTGTGTCCTCTGTATCCCCCCAGCCACGATCCAGTGATGCCCACAAGCTGCGTTGGGTGCCACCCTGCTGCGATTCTTCCTCCTCCTCCTCCTCATCTTCCTTGTCCTTCTAGTCCTCCAGAACTGTGCCCTGGCTTGAATATATTTGACCTGGCCTATGCTGGTGCAGGAACCCACCCTCCGAGCCACTTGCGAATGACTGGCCTGATAACCGTGGATATGATCCCTCTTCCTCCTCCTCATCCTCCTGTGCCACATCCTCTTCCATCATGGCCCGAACTGTTTTTTCAAGGAGACATAGAAGTGGGAAAGTAACGCTGAGAACAGCATCATCGGCACTGGCCATGTTGGTGGAGTACTCAAAACACCGCAATACGCTACACAGGTCTCGCATGGAGGCCCACTCATTGGTGGTGAAGTGGTGCTGTTCCGCAGAGCGACTGACCCGTGTGTGCTGCAGCTGAAACTCCACTATTGCCTGCTGCTGCTCGCACAGTCTCACCAGCATGTGTAAGGTGGAGTTCCACCTTGTGGGCACGTTGCATAGGAGGCAGTGAGCGGGACAGGCAAGCAGCAGAGGGCAAGGCAAGGGATGTGCGTCAAACTGGCTAGGCCCAGAGCTGCTAAGAGATTTCGCACATTATCGCACACCACCAGGCCGGGCTTGAAGCTCAGTGGCAACAACCACTCATCAGTCTGTTGTTCAATACCCATCCACAACTGCTGCGCAGTATGGGGTTTATCCCCCAAACATATCAGTTTTAAAACAGCCTGCTGTCGTTTCCCCCTGGATGTGCTGAAGTTGTTGGTGAAGGAGTTACGCTGAGCGGATGAGGAGGAGGTAGAGGAGGAGGAAGTGCAGTAGTAGGAGGAGGCAACAGGTAGCAAAGAGAAATGCCCTGCAATCCTCGGTGGCGGAAGGACATGCACCAAATGGCTAGCCGCCTCAGGCCCACCCGCCACTACATTTGCCCAGTGTGCAGTTAGCGAGATATAGCGTCCCTGCCCATGCTTACTGGTCCATGTATTAGTGGTTATGTGGACCTTGCCACAGATGGCGTTGCGCAGGGCACACTTGATCTCGTCCCCGACTTGTTTGTGCAGGGAAGAGATGGCTCGCCAGGAAAAGTAGGGGCGGCTGGGAACCACGTATTATGGGACAGCCACCGCCATCAGGTTTTTAAAACTGTCCATGTCCACCAGACGGAATGACAGCATTTCAAAGGCCAGGAATTTTGAAATGCTGGCATTCAGGGCCAGGGGTCGCGGGTGGGTAGGGGGAGATACTTCCTCTTTCTCTCCAGTGTTTGGGAGATGGACAGCTGTAAGCTTCCATGGGACCATGTGGAATTGCTTGGAGACGGTGGTGGACATGGTGGCGTTGCTGTCACATCGTCTGTATGCTGGGTGGCAGGTGATACTGTAGAGGTGGAGGAAGAGGCCGAGGCAGCAGCAGAAGAGGAAGCAGGAGGAGGCTGAGACCTTTCTTGGATTTTGAGGTACTTATTCCACTGCAGCTCGTACTTTGCATGTAGATGCCTGTTCATGCAGGTTGTGCTCAGGTTTAGAACATTTATGCCTACCTTCAGGCTCTGATTGCACAGCATGCAAACCACTCGTGTCATCAGCACATTGTCTGAAGAACTGCCACGCCAGGGAACGCCTTTGAGCTGCCTTTGGTGTGCTAGGTCTCTGGGTGCAGTGGGTAGTAGCAGGCGTACTGTCTAGGGGACGGTCGCTCCGCTTTTGCAACCTGCTTCCTCTTTTACTGTGCTGGTGCCTCTGTGCGACCACCACCTCTTCCTCCAAACTGCACACGTCACTCGCATGACCATCATTCCATGTGGGGTCTAGGACCTCATCATCCTCCTCCACATCATCTTCCACCCACGCTTCACCACTGCCCTCCTTGTCAGTCTGCACACTGTGGAAAGCCGCAGCAGTTGGCACCTGTGTTTCGTCATCATCAGAGACATGCTGCGGTGGTGTTTCCATATCCTCATCCTGAAACAGAAGTGGTTGGGCATTGGTGTACTCAATGTCTTCCACTTCTGGGGCAGGGCTATGTGGATGGCCCACGGAAAGTACACCAGGAGAGTCATCAAAAAGCCTCCCGTCACCACTTCGCACCCACCTTCTACTACACCTCCTCCTACTACTCCAGGATCTGGGGTGTACCTTACTACCAGTACGCTCACTGCACACGTCAAACCTCCTTCTCCACCACCAGCGTGTCTCCGTGGTCGTGTCATTTTCTCCTTCGTCCAACGTTTTCGCCTCGCTGGCAGGGGATCTGTCATGCGGACGATGATGGGTGACGTGGGTCTCTGGATCGTGTGGTTTCCGTCGAGTTTCCGCAAGGGACCGCACCGTCAAGAAGTCTG
>BLSH010304509.1:9209-58935 GCA_018402905.1 Glandirana rugosa | reverse complement strand
CTTAAGTAGGTCAAGTCAAACTTAAAGTAAACGTATACCCCTACAAAAGTACTATATACATAAACGAGAGGTTTACGGTCCACACAACCCGTACGGTCAACGGAGATCCCACTGTATCTAACCGCGTACTAGGCTGGTACTCTAGCTCAGATATACTCTTAACCTTTAAGGAACTTCACAGTTAAACAGGCAGTCCTTTATCAGTTAAGAGCTTATACACAACACGCGGTGGCTCACTATTCATATCAGAGAAAGGCTGCCCACCACCGATCTCAACTCGCTTGGAGACCTTCAAGCCCAAGACGACCAGGCAGGCTTGAAGCCCTGTTTCAGGCCCAGGCCCAGTTCGTTGTCCGTGCGATCGTTCCGGTTCCGTCCGGACCCGGACCCGGACTTTGTCCCGAAGTTCGGACGGACCAGCAGAACCCGAACTTCCAGAGGTTCGCTCAACTCTAGCCACCACCCGTCGGAAAGAGACTATACTTATCACTCGGTGGCGCACAACACATATTCGAGAATTGACTATTTCCTGACGGACAAATTGACACTTCAAGGAATTTCCAATTCTCATATAGACTCGATCTCATGGTCGGATCATGCGCCAATCTATGTCACCCTAGAGGCAACTGGCATGCCCAACACACCTGGCATTTGGAGAGCAAATACATATATCATGAAAACATCCCCATATGCAAATGAAATTCAAACTGAACTGGATGAATTCTTTAAACACAATGTAGGCACTGTGGAAAAATCCGCAACACTGTGGATGGCGCACAAGGCCTACATGAGAGGTGTACTGATTAAAATTTGTGCAGCTGCAAAAAAGAGGAGGACGCGGCGGATAGAGGAGGTCTTAACCCAGATCAAATCTCTAGACTCAGCCAACAAATTCTCCCCTTCCCAACAAATAAACCTAAAACTAGTAGAGCTGAGACAGGAACTGAGGGCACTGCTCTTGGATAAATATGAAACGACCCATAGAAAGCTCAAAGCTATACACTACTCCACTAGTAACAAAGCGGGTAAGCACATGGCAATGCGTCTACAGGGTATCCGCACCAAAGCCAAGATCCCTCACTTATACTACCCCACCCCTTCAAATAAAATTCTTAATCCTCAAAAAATAGCCGACGCCTTTAGTCAATACTATGAAACATTATACAATCTTCAAACAGATGCGAATACCCCACAACCGTCCCTGGAAAAAAATCAGAGAGTTCCTAGACCAAATCAGACTACCGAAATTAACCCCTGAACAACTAGACTCCTTGAACTCACCCTTTACAGAACTTGAAATTTATTCAGCCATCAACACCATTCCAAATGGGAAATCCCCGGGGCGGCCAGATGGTCTCCCAGGGGAATATTACAAACAATTCAAAAATTCTCTCACTCCCCACCTAAAAGACCTCTTCCTAGAAGCCGCCTCCTCCTCTACATTTCCGCAAGAAATGTTAAAAGCCTTGATAATAACTTTGCCTAAACCAGGCAAACCACCGAATGCACCTCAAAACTTCAGGCCCATCTCTCTGCTAAACGTAGATATCAAAATATACGCAAAAATATTAGCGACAAGGCTAATGGAATACATCCCCCAGCTGATCCACCAGGATCAATCAGGATTCGTCAAGGGCCGCCAGTCCTCTGACGCTACAAGACGACTGATAGACATCACACACTGGGCTAAATCTACAGGAACGCCTTCTCTGCTCCTCTCTTTGGACGCAGAGAAGGCATTTGATAGGGTCCACTGGGGCTATCTAAGGGAAGTGCTCCGCAAGTTTGGCCTAAACAACCAAATATTATCAGCCATTATGGCTTTATACTCAAATCCCTCAGCTAACTTCCTAGGGGCAGGCATGATATTTAAAACATTTATGATCACTAACGGCACACGCCAAGGTTGTCCCCTGTCGCCAATTATCTTTAATCTCGCAATTGAACCCTTGGCGGAACAAATACGGTCAACATCGAATCTAACCGGTTTTAGGATTGGCGACAGGGAACACAAAATAAGTCTATTTGCGGACGACATCATCCTCGTGATAACAAACCCGCACTCTTCCCTAAAAGCAGCCCAGGACCTTCTTGATAAGTTCAGCTCCATATCATTCTAAAGAGTGAACCCCGCTAAATCCCAAATTCTAAACCTAGGCATAGATAGTGTGTCTCAAAACCTCCTAGCCCAGAAATTCCCATATCAATGGTCATGTTCTCAGATCACATACCTAGGAATTGCATTAACAAGCAACCCAGAACACTTATTTAGAGCCAACTTCCTCCCTTTCAGACTAAAATACACGGAGTCACTAGCCTACCTAACTAAACATGAATTCTCATGGGTTGGAAGGTTAGCCGCATATAAAATGAATCTCCTTCCAAGCTACTTTACAAACTTCGCTCCATCCCCATCCCTATACCCCAAAATTATCTAAACTCTCTTCAAACCCTATTGGGCAAATACATATGGCGAAACAAAAAACCCAGGGTGAATAGAACTTGGCTATATAAACACAAGGCAGTGGGGGGATCGGCACTGACTAACATCTCGGATTAATACACGGCGACAATCTTAGCACAACTCAAAGCATGGCACCAACAAGTAGACCCACCACTGTGGAGCCAGATAAAATCATCTCATACTGGTACAGGGAGAGGTCCCTGTGGCTGGTGTGAGTGATAGATTACCGTTCTAAAATCATCTCATACTGGTATAGGGAGAGGTTCCTGCTCCTATTGTGAGGGACACAATAGCGTTCTAAAATCATCTCATATTGGTATAGGGAGAGGTTCCTGCTGCTGGTGTGGGGGACAGATTAGCGTTCTAAAATCATCTCATACTGGTATAGTAAGAGATTCCTGCTGCTGGTGTGAGGGACAGATTAGCGTTCTAAAATCATCTGATACTGGTTTAGGGAGAGGTTCCTGCTGCTGGTGCTAGGGACAGATTAGTGTTCTAAAATCATCTCATACTGGTTTAGGGAGATGTTCCTGCTGCTGGTGTGAGGGACAGATTAGCGTTCTAAAATTATCTCATACTGGTATAGGGAGAGGTTCCTGCTGCTGGTGTGAGGTTCAGATTAACCTTTCTAAAATCATCTCATACTGGTATAGGGAGAGGTTCCTGCTGCTGGTGTGAGGGACAGATTAGCCTTCTAAAATCATCTCATACTGGTATAGGGAGAGGTTCCTGCTGCATGGTGTGAGGGATAGATTAGCGTTCTAAAATCATTTCATACTGGTATAGGGAGAGGTTCCTGCTCCTGTTGTGAGGGACAGATTAGCGTTCTAAAATCATCTCATACTGGTGTAGGGAGAGGTTTTGTTAGAAGATTGTGCTAAGGGTTAATGGCAGTTGACTGTTGTTTCATCTAGCTCCTGGAAGGAGCAGCTCTATTTGAGCTTCCTGTAGCCAGTGCTGTTCGTTCTACAGCATTCCTGCACCTGTGACCCCCCCGGTATCTGTTCAGATTGACTTCCTGTTCCTGTGACCCCGGCTACCCCTTTGGACTTTGCTGCTATCTGCCTGCCCCGACCTTGGATTGTTTATGACCACTCTTCTGCCTGCTCCTTTTGTACATCAGCCGCCAGCCCGTTGCCGACCCAGCCTGCACCCGACTACCCATCTGCCTGATCCCTCTGTACCTCACTGCCAGCCAGTTGCTGACCCAGACCGCACCACTACTCTTCAGCCTGCATGAGCATCTGTGGACCTGTACCAGTCACCAGGGACCTGTCCAGCCCTCGTGCCCCCCTGTGCTCCGGAGCTCCCTGTCTGCACTACCAGGGGTTCCGGAACCAGGAGCGCAAGAGAGGTTGCCCCCGCATAGGCCAGACTCTTCCACCAGGTACGTGACAGCAACGAACAGCCATGTCTGAGTCTGCGCCGGGGCCCTCTCCTATGCAGGAACTGTGTGCTCACCTAGCGGGCCTGACCCAAGATGTGAAAGGCCTTCAGGAAGGCTACACCTGTCTGGAAAGTCAAGTCCAGAATCTGGCTACCCCAGCACCAGCCAGTGCCAGTCAGACTTCCTCCTGCACCCTAGTGACTTTACCTACCGAGCCTAAGGTGCCCATGCCCGAGCGATTCACGGGGGATTGCAGGAAGTTTCGGGCGTTTCGCAGCTCCTGCGAATTTTACTTTGCACTCCAGCCCCGCAACTTTTCCCTGGAAGCCACCAAAGTGGGTCTAGCCATTTCCCTCCTCCGGGATGAGCCCCAAGCCTGGGCTCACCGCTTGCTGGAGCAGAACGCCCCAGAGACCTCTAGCCTGGATGGATTCTTCAGCTCCATGGCCCAGTTATACCAGGATCCCCACCAGGCGGCCACGGCGGAAGCGGTACTTCATGCTCTGCAACAAGGCGGCCGCCCGGCTGAAGACTATGTGTCGGAATTTAGGCGCCGGAGCGCCGACACTGGCTGGAACGATGCCGCTCTCCGCCACCAGCTCAGACTGGGGCTCTCCGAGCCACTCAAGGATGAGCTGGCACGCGTTGGGGTTCCACGCACCCTGGACGCCCTGGTCAGTCTGGCAATCCAAATTGACCGCCGCCTGCGTGAACGCAGAGCGGAGAGAGCCACCGGAACCCTGCTCCCTGCTTGGGTGTCACCCCAAGTGTCCAGTCCCCCACGGCCGGGTCCAATCGCAGCATCCTCCTCCTCCTCTTCACAAGACCATCTTAAACCTATGCACACCGGACGGCCCCGCTCGTCTCTTTCTTCTGAAGAATGACAGAGACACATGACCCTCAGGCTATGCCTATATTGTGGGGGTTCAGGACATTTGGTGCGAACCTGCCCCACTAAGGCCAGTAGGGGTCCTATCCCAGCCTTAGGAGAAGTACTGTCGTGCCAAGTTCCAAATCACACCTTATCCTCACCCTGTCGCTACAGCTCCCCGGAAGGAGTGTTCAAGTTCCAGCCATCTTGGACTCAGGAGCCTGTAGCTGTTTTGTGAATATATCCTTTGCCACCCAGCATCGGATACCTCTTCGACCTAAGGACCACCAGATGATTATCATTATGATAATGTCTGGTACAGTCACACATGAGACTTTCCCCCTCTCGGTTCAGACGGCCGAAGGCCACACAGAATTCCTGTTACTAGATGCCATCGCATCTCCCCTCTTTCCAGTCATCCTCGGGCTCCCATGGCTCCGGATACACAGAACACATATTGACTGGAGTACCGGGGAGATTCAGTTTCTGTCCCCCTACTGCCGAACTCACTGCCTGAAGCCGTTCCAGAGGGCGTCGCCTATTATTTCTCGGTATCAACCTGGATCCTGACCCGGAGACCTGTAGTACTGTCCCTGAAGCATACCACGATTTCCTGGATGTCTTTAGTAAGAAGGGGGCAGATACCTTTCCTCCACACAGATCCTACGACAGCACGATTGATCTGCTGCCCAGATCTGAAGTCCCTTTTGGCAGGATATTCCCCCTTTCTGAGGTGGAGCTGGCGGCTCTCAAAACCTTGAAGAGAACCTGCAAAAGGGCTTTATCCGGCCCTCTACGTCCCCTGCGGGAGCAGGAATCTTTTTTGTAGAAAAAAAGGATCATACTCTCAGGCCCTGCATTGACTATAGGGAGCTCAACAACATTAAAGTCAAGAACCGGTACCCCTTGCCCCTGGTACCGGAACTCTTTCAGAGACTTGGCTCCGCAGACGTGTTCACCAAGTTGGATCTCCGCAGGGCCTACAACTTGGTCTGTATATGGGAGGGGGACGAATGGAAGACAGCCTTTCGGACTCGGTCTGGCCATTTTGAGTACTTGGTCATGCCCTTTGGGCTCTGCAATGCCCCGGCCACGTTTCAACATCTAGTGAACGATGTCTTCCGAGATTACCTTGATTTGTTTGTAGTGGTCTACCTGGATGACATCCTGATTTTTTCCCCCTCCCTAGAGGAACATCGCAGGCACGTTAAGTGTGTGCTCAGCCGTCTTCGGCAGCATGGGCTATACGCCAAGGCGGAAAAATGCACCTTTGAGTGCTCTGACATCTCCTTCCTGGGGTTCCACATCTCAACCACGGGCACTACCATGGACCCCCAGAAGGTCTCAGCTGTCATTGACTGGCCAACGCCAAAGGACAAGAAAGCAGTGCAGCGCTTTGTAGGCTTTGCCAACTTTTACCGGAAATTTATCCGAGGATTTTCATCAGTCATCGCCCCGATCACTCAGCTGACCAAGCAGAATTCCCGTTTTGTCTGGACTCTGGAGGCACAAGCAGCCTTCCAGACCTTGAAAAAGTTATTCACCTCTGCTCCTGTTCTAAAACATCCCGACTCCACACGGTCATATATCCTGGAAGTGGATGCTTCAGAGATCGCAGTCGGGGTGGTCTTATCCCAGTGACAGGGGCCTAAAGCTTCCCTACTCCCCATCGCCTTCTTCTCTCGGAAGCTTACTCCATCCGAGAGAAATTATGACATTGGGGACAGAGAACTGTTGGCGATCAAGTCTACCTTGGAAGAGTGGAGATATCTTCTAGAAGGGGCAATCCGCCCTGTTTTGGTCTTTACGGACCATAAAAATTTGGAGTATCGAAGGACTGCCAAAACACTCCGACCCCGCCAGACTCGCTGGGCCTTATTCTTTGCACGATTCCGGCTCCATATTACATACAGACCCGGTTCTAAGAACATCAAGCCAGACACATTATCTAGAATGTTTCAGGAAACCGAGGAGGGGTTCCCCCCAGACACCATCTTACCTGCCCACAGCTTTTTACTGGTCCAGGAGAACCTTCTAACTCGGATCAGGCAGACTCTAGCTGGCTCCACAATACCTGAGGACTCCGGACTTTCAATAGAGGATGGGCTGTGGTGGTCGGGGACTCAAATATTTGTGCCTGAAGAGCTCCACCTAGTTACCCTAGAACTTTGCCAACGACCACAAATTAGCTGGACATTTTGGCATCCACAAGACCATGGAACTGTTATCCTGCACCTTCTGGTGGCCCCATATGGTTGAGGACTGCAAAACCTATGTGGGTGCTTGCCCCACTTGTGACCAAAGCCTGGGGATGGTTGAACCCACTGCCTATCCCCGAGCGCCCCTGGTCTCAAATCGCTATGGACTTCATAGTTGAGTTGCCCCCATCTGCAGGATATAACACCATTTTAGTGGTGGTTGACCGCCTTACGAAAATGGCACATTTCATTCCGATGAAGGGCACCCCCTCAGCAATGGAAACAGCGAAAATTTTTATCAAAGAAATTGTCCGCCTGCATGGCATTCCCAACAACATTGTGTCCAAAAGAGGGGTGCAATTCACATCCTGGTTCTGGAAGTCCTTGTGTTCCACCTTAGGAATTGAACTGGCCTTTTCCTCGGCTTATCACCCCCAGTCAAATGTGCAAACAGAGAGGACCAACCAGACCCTCGAGCAGTACCTTCGCTGCTACTCCTCGTACTCCCAGGATGATTGGGTCTCCTTGCTGCCGGTAGCTGAGTTTGCCTACAACAATTCGGTCCATTCTGCCACAAAGCAGTCTCCGTTCTGGGCGAATCTCAGCTACCACCCTACGTTCCTACCCAACCTGTTATCTGAAAGTGTGATTCCCGCTGCACAGGAAATCACCCAGTTCTTGGAGAAGAACAATGAGCTCTTGCAGGAGACCCTCGCTCAAACCCAGGAGCAAAACAAGAGGACATTCAATAGAAGGAGGCGAGGAGAACTGGACCTACAACCTGGCGACCGGGTCTGGTTGGCAACCAAAAATCTGAGGCTATCATGTCCCTCCAGGAAATTGGGGCCAAGGTACATTGGGCCCCTTCCAGTTAAGAGAAAAATTAATGCCGTGGCCTACGAGCTTGATCTTCCCCCTTCACTCCGGGTCCATCCCGTATTTCATGTGAACCTCCTCAAACCAGTCACCAAGGATCCCTTTCCGGGGCGGAGAACAGTGCCACAAGAACCCATCCTGGTGGACGGAGAGGAGGAGTTCAAGGTGGAAACTATTCTTGACTGCAGAAGGAGAGCTGGCATAATGCAGTTCCTGGTAAAGTGGAGCGGATTTGTTAGGACTTTTTGGAGGAACAATCCAGCCAAGAGAGCTCCGGAGGCTGCCCCTTGGGGGGGGCAATGTTAGAAGACTGTGCTAAGGGTTAATGGCAGTTGATTGTTGTTTTATCTAGCTCATGGAAGGAGCAGCTCTATTTGAACTTCCTGCTTCCTGTAGCCAGTGCTGTTCATTCTACAGCGTTCCTGCACCTGTGACCCCCCGGTATCTGTTCAGAGTGACTTCCTGTTCCTGTGGCCCCAGCTACCCCTTTGGACTTTGCTGCTATCTGCCTGCCCCGAACTCGGATTGTTTACGACCACTCTTCTGCCTGCTCCTTTTGTACATTGGCCGACAGACCGTTGCCGACCCAGCCTGCACCCGACTACCCGTCTGCCTGATCCCTCTGTACCTCGCTGCCAGCCAGTTGCCGACCCGGACCGCACCACTACTCTTCAGCCTGCACGAGCATCTGTGGACCTGTACCAGTCATCAGAGACCTTTCCAGCCCTCGTGCCCCCCTGTGCTCCGGAGCTCCCTGTCTGCACTACCAGGGGTTCCGGAACCAGACCGCAAGAGAGGTTGCCCCGCATAAGCCAGACTCTACCACCAGGTACGTGACAGGTTTCTGCTGCTGGTGTGAGGGACAGATTAGTGTTCTAAAATCATCTCATACTGGTGTAGGGAGAGGTTCCTGCTGCTGGTGTGAGTGACAGATTAGCGTTCTAAAATCATCTCATACTGGTGTAGGGAGAGGATCCTGCTGCGTCTACATTGCTGATTTAAAAAAAAAAAGAATAGGGGGACGTGGCGTCCAGGGCGGAAGATGGCAGCCTAATCCTGCAGCTCTGCATGGCCACCCGGGACAACAGACTACAACGTCTACCTCCGCACCGCAAAGCAGCTACCATCAGCAGGATCTGACTCAGCAGAGCTCCAGCTACAGAACGGTATGACCCGAAGGAGGAAAGAGCTTCATCAAGTGAAGAAACTGGCGAGTTTCTTCCAAGCCTCCAGCACTAGGCCGCAAAAGCAGGGCAGTGTCCTACATCTACAATGACGGGTCGGTGCACAGAACGAAGGTACGAACGAAAAGACGGGCGTTCCGCAACTCCGAAAGGTGGGTAACCTGGATAGCGAGGGGTCTTCTGGGAGTTCCTCTCCCTCCACAAGAAGTCCAGCAAAGGCAAAGCCACGTAGGGAATCTCCACACAGGCAAGACCTGGAGGCCAACACGGAACTGGGCCCATCACAACCCGGAGAAGCAAACCAGGCGGTGGGCAAGGATCCTATAGCAGAATTCCCGACACAAGGTCAGCCAATCTCAGACGTGACACTAAAAAATATGCTACTATCGCTGAGATCCTCACTACAGGCTGACTGGCAGGGATTTATGCAACAATTCCAAACAGACCTCCATAAAGCAGAAACAAGAATAAAAAATATTGAGTCCTCAATGGAAGAATATACAACATCCCAAAACTCATTAGTGGATGCATACTTGGGTCAAAAGGAAGAACTAGAGTGGATCAAAGACAAAATGGCGGACTTGGAAGACCGCAGCAGACGGAACAATCTTAAGATTAGAGGCATTCCCGAGTCTGTACAGGCTGACCAACTACACCACTATGTTAAAACCCTCTTTGCAGTCCTAGTCCCAACTCTATCACCCACGGAACTAGCCATCGATAGGATCCATAGATTACCCAAGCCATCATTCATAGACTCGGAGCTACCCAGAGACACATTAATGAGGATCCACTTCTACCAAACCAAGGAAGCCATAATGTCATCTTTCAGACAGAAAAATACACTCCCAGAGCAATACAAAGGCCCCCAAATGCTCCCGGACTTGTCAAAACACACATTGCAAAAACAAAGGAATCTGGCCACAATAACTAAAGCGCTGAGGAATCACAACATCAATGGAGATACCCGGCGTGCCTGCTAATAACCTACAATGGCTCTACATCCCAAATCTCAACCCTGGAGAATGGAGTACAACAATGGGGAATCCTGCCTATCACTTCAGAGTCCCAACCATCCACAAGTGGGACCTCCATCACAACCCAAGAGGAATGGCAATTGGTATCCCGCAAACGCACAGCAAAGAAAAACCACACAAGCGGAGGTAACCATCCACCTCGACGTTACAGCACGATTAAAGTCCCAGGCCTACGATGACAAATCGTCCATTGGCCCGCCAAGTTACAAAGATGGGTCTCCCCATCACGGATCACAAGCATGATCCTCTTTTTATAACGAACCTGAATTTCTCCCACTTTCCTATCATCTCTCCCTCTCCCCACCAACTCAGCATTGAAGGTACAGAGTCTCTTCTCCAATTCGACCCGACCTCAACAACATATAGCACAACAAAATACCTCCACCCTAAAAGACCAAAACCCCACTTGCTAATGCACCACTACAAGGACCAACACAGCTATGAAAATTAAAAATGAATATCAAGTGTTTATCTATTAACGCAAATGGGCTAAACCACCCAGCCAAAAGATTCTCACTCTGGAAAGAAGCCATCATCAGCAAAGCAGACATCCTGGCTGTCCAAGAAACACACTTTACCACTCGACAACCACCCAAATTTGAACACAAAGACTATCCAAACATTTTCTTCTCCAATGCATTTGAAAAAAAAGAGGAGTCCTCCTGGCAATCAGACGCTCGGTAAATTTTAAGTTGCACAACTTAATAACGGACACACAAGGACGGTTTATCATACTGGCATGTGAGCTGAACAACAAACCGTTAATACTGGTCACGGTCTATGCTCCAAACTCACATCAGCTGAGATTTACCAGAAGACTATTCCAAAGGATAGAAAAGGTTAAGTATGGGGACTTGTTGATGTGTGGAGATTTCAATGCAACAGTCGACCCGGGGCTGGACACTACCTCCTCAGCCAAGGGCCGACTGCCATCACTGGGGAAATTGTTTCAGGAGGAATGGGTATACGATGTCTGGAGGTGCCAACTTGCCTCAGAAAGAGATTACATGCACTTCTCCGCCAGACATCGTACCTACTCAAGAATAGATATGTTTGTTGTGAGCCTGGGCCTACTCTGGGGGGGGGCCTCCTTGTCCTCCATCAAGGACATCACATGGTCAGACCATGCGGCAGTTGAATTAGTGGTGGAGGAGCAGGGGTCCCCGGACCGCAGCCAGATATGGCGATGCAATGTTAAAAGCCTGCAGCATCCACAATGCAACAAGCACATATCTCAACAACTTAAAGAATTCTTCCACTTGAACACGAACTCAGTCTCAGACCCTTGGGTCTTATGGAATGCGCACAAAGCATTTATAAGGGGAGTTTGTATTCAGCAAAGTGCTAGACTCAAAAAACAATACAACGCGACACTCACAAAAACACTTAAAGACATCCACGAACTAGAAACACTAAACAAGAAAAAATCTAATATAGCAACATCAGACCAACTACACAACCTAAGACACGAATTAAGAATCCTTATGACAGAACAGTACGACAAGCACCTAAATAGACTAAAGCTCAACCACTACGCCCAATCAAACAAGACAGGCAAGCACTAGAATTTCACACCTCATACACCCCAGCAACAAAAAGAAAATAACACACCCCCAAGAGATCGCAGATGAGTTTGCGGAATACTACAGTTCCCTGTATAACTTACGAGAAGACAAGTCCACTCACCAACCAACAGAAAGGGAAATACAAGAATTCCTAGACAAAATAAACCTCCCTACCCTTTCAAAACCCCAACTTGACACACTTAACACCCCGATTTCTGAGAAAGAGGTATTACAAACCATAGCATCCCTACCAAATGGGAAATCGCCAGGCCCAGATGGACTACCCAATGACTTTTACAAGCTATTTAAACAAGACTTAGCCCCACACCTGCTACAAGTTTTCAACAAAGCAACTGATCAATCAGCCCTCCCACAAGAGATGCTCAAAGCCCACATCATCACCCTACCTAAACCAGGGAAAGATCCCACATCCCCAGCAAACTTTAGGCCTATCTCTCTATTAAATTCAGACGTGAAAATACTAGCAAAACTAATAGCAAAACAAATCACGACCATCCTACCCCTATTAATACAAAAAGATCAAACAGGGTTCATCGCAGGGCGTCAAACGTCAGAAGCAACTAGGAGAGTTATAAACATCATGGACCAGGCTGAAAAAACAGGAACACCTTTTCTGCTTCTAGCTTTGGATGCAGAGAAGGCATTTGACAGAGTGCATTGGCTATATATGAACAAAACCCTACAGAAATTCGGCTTTTCAGGCAATATCCTCTCCACTATCCAAGCTTTATACTCGTGCCCCTCCGCACAAGTGTATGGCTCAAACACCCTCTCCAAACAATTTAATATTACTAACGGAACGAGACAAGGGTGCCCCCTTTCTCCCATCATTTTAAACCTAGTACTAGAACCACTGGCTGAAGCAATTCGCTCAAACCCCTCAATAACAGGATTTAACATCCGAGGCAGACAACATAAAATAAGTCTGTTCGCAGATGACATCATATTATTATTGACAAACCCAAAGAAATCTCTAATTTCGGCGTACCACACACTACAACAGTTCAGCGGAATCTCTTATTACAAAATAAATACAACAAAATCCACCATATTAGATCTTGGCATGCCTCCGCCCACTATACAGAGCCTCAAATCCCAATTCCCATTTACATGGGAACCAAACTGCATAAGATACCTAGGTATCAATCTAACTAAAAAAATCATCCAAACTAGTAGCCGCTAACATAAACCCACTAATAGTAAAAATATCAAACGACCTCTCATCTGCATCCAAACATGAAATATCCTGGGGAGGAAGACTAATGGTAGTCAAAATGAACATTCTCCCCCAAATACTATACATCCTTAGGGCACTCCCAATTCCCCTACCAAAACACCAACTGAATAAATGAAAAAATATCCTAAAAAAATTCATCTGGCATGGCAAAAAGGCAAGATGTGCAGAAACCATACTTACGAAACTTAAATCAATAGGGGGAGCAAGCATGCCAGACCTAGTTGACTACTACTGGGCAGTACACTTAGAACAACTTGAATACTGGTTCCCAAAGGAGGAAACCCCCCTATGGGTAGAGATAGAAAGAAGTGTATCAACCACTACAGACCTCAGAAACACTCCACTGATTGAGAACTGGAAACCAGGACACCTCTCCCACTTCACACTCCCAATGAAAGCAACAATACAGGCTTGGAGACAAGTATCCAAACAATTTAACAAATCCGACACAACAACCACAATCCCCACTCCCCTAGAAGTACTGGACTCAATGATCCCATGGCTCAGTACAAAACCCTTAAGAAATTGCAAAATACAAAACATCCAACAACTACACGACAGTAGAGGAGTTAAAACACAAACACAGTTGATGGAAGAATTTCACATCCCTCAACAACAACTCTACAATGTAACCCGCATAACACAATTCCTCAAAAACCACCCACTAAAAGACACTAAGGTAAACCCAAAGATATGGAACTATCTATCTAACACAAAAAGTGAAAAAAAAAGGGATCAGCATGTTTTACAATACCCTAAATGAGAAAAAGACATTTGGCAAAACAGGGCCAATGGCGAAATGGGAAAAAGATCTTCAACGTACATTTACAAACGACCAATGGAAGACAGCCATTGACTCCATTGATAAACTCTTACACTGCACCTCACACTGGGAGATGTCCTTAAAAATAATAAACAGATGGTACCTTACGCCACACAGGATGGCTAAGTTCTCGCCTGACAGCTCCTCCTCCTGCTGGAGGGAATGTGGTCAGGTGGGAAACCTGGTACACATATTATGGGAATGCCCAGCTCTAACGAGCTATTGGAACTCAGTGTTCAGACTGATAGCTTCTAACACAGGGATACTCAAAAAACCATGCCCCAACCTGACAATTTTAAATATAGGAATAGACACATACCCTCCTATATATAGGTCGGTAGTCACACATACACTACAGGCAGCAAGATCACTAATACTTCAGCAATGGAAGAACAGTGACACACCAACCATCTCTGAGGTCAAAAAATTAGTGGATATAAACTTAACATATGAGAAACTTTTGGCCTTCAACTCATTATCGTACAAAAAATGGCAAGATACATGGAGTTGTTGGTCAAACACTAGAGTGTACTAATGGTAAACATGAAAGAACTGGAGTAACTAAGTAATAAAACAAAGCAAGGAAATACTCTGTAATCCTTCCCCTCTTACCCCTCATACCCCCCCTTTTCTTTTCTGTACCCCCTAATCCTTTCTCCCCTCTCTTATGTTGCAATGCTCGCAAACCATTGTAGTCCCACAAACACCTCAAGAACTGTTAATTAGCTGTTAACTATCTGTTTGTTTACCTATATTGTACCTGACATTGTTTCTTCTCAATAAGTGATATTCCAATGGTTTGTACCATACCCTTTTATGCGTAAAATTCAATAAAAAATATTATTAAAAAAAAAAAAAAAAAGGAATAATGTATTTTTTTTTATTATGTTAATAGATTTGCACCTTGCTGTGCATTTCTTGCACAAAATTAAAAAGTGCGTCGACATTGTTGGTTTAAAAAAATCTAAATTTGTGCTAAATAGTACATTTGCTTCCAGAATGAGGAGAGCGTCAAATAAGGGACGTGGTGCTGATGGTGCTGCTGGTGTTGGTGGTGTTGGTGAAGCTCCTGTTGCAAGGAGAGGACGTGGTCAATCTGTGCCAGCTACACGCACAATTGAAACACCTTCCTCAGGTGCGAGTAGCCAACAGAACCTTCAACGTTATATCGTAGGCCCGAATGCCGCTCAACGAATGGTGAGGCCAGGACAAGTACAGGTGATAGTAGATTGGGTGGCTGACAATGCCTCCAGTTCCTTCAAATTGTCTCCCACCCTTGCTGAAAGCTCAGAGTTGGCACCTGAACCCTATGGCCATCTGTCTTTCACCTCAGCCCCTTGTAAATCAGCCACTGTTGTTGCCACTGAGCCTCAAGCCCGGCCTGGTGGTGTGAGATAATTGGCGAAATCTCATAGCAGCTCTGGGCCTAGCCGGTTTGACGCACATCCCTTGCCTGACGCATGTGCTGAATTTGGTGGTGCAGAAATTTCTAAAAAACTACCCGGATATGTCAGAGCTGCAGCAGAAAGTGTGGGCCTTCTGTGCGTGCTTTCGGTGTTCTCACCCTACTGCTGCTCGCCTGTCTGCGCTGCAGCGGAACTTTGGCCTTCCTGCTCACCCCCTCCTATACAACGTGCCCACAAGGTGGAACCTTGCACATGAGACTGTGCGAGCAGCAGCAGGCAATAGTGGAGTTTGAGCTGCAGCATGCACGGGTCAGTCGCTCTGCGGAACAGCACCACTTCACCACCAATGAGTGGGCCTCCATGCGAGATCTGTGTACCATATTGCTGTGTTTTGAGTACTCCACCAACATGGCCAGTGCCAATGATGCTGTTCCCAGCGTTACTATCCCATTTCTATGTCTCCTTGAAAAAACACTTCGGGCGATGATGGAAGAGGATGTGGCACAGGAGGAAGAGGAGGAGGAAGAGGAGTCATTTCCATGGTTATCAGGCCAGTCATTCACAAGTGGCTCAGAGGGTGGGTTCCTGCACCAGCATAGGCCAGGTAAAAAATGTTCAAGCCAGGGCACAGTTCTGGAGGATGAGGAGGACAAGGATGATGAGGAGGAGGAGAAAGAGGAGGAACCGTGTTCACAGCAGGGTGGCACCCAACGCAGCTCATGGGCATCACTGGAGCATGGCTGGGGGGATACGGAGGACACAGATGATACACCTCCCACAGAGGACAGCTTGTCTTTGCCTCTGGGCAACCTGGCACACATGAGCAATTACATGCTGCAGTGCCTGCACAACAACAGCTGAGTTGCCCACATTGTAACTTTTGCTGATTACTAGGTGGCCACCCTGCTGGATCCCCATTACAAGGACAACGTGCCGTCCTTAATTCCCTCACTGGAGCGTGATCAGAAGATGCGCGACAACAAGCGCACGCTGGTAGACGCGCTGCTGACGGCATTCCCAAATGACACCGGGGGCTCAGTGGAAGCACAAGGCGAAGGCAGAGGAGGAGGAAGAGGTCACCAACACAGCTGTGGCACCACCAGCACCTCAGAAGGCATGGTTAGCATGGCTGAAATGTGGAAAAGCTTTGTCAGCAGCATGCCACAACAAACAGCACCACCAGCTGATAGGCAACGTCTTAGCAGGAGGCAGCATTTCAGCAACATGGTGGAACAGTATGTGTGCATACGCCTACACGTACTGACTGATGGGTCCACCCTATTCAACTTCTGGGTCTCCAAATTGGGCACATGGCCTGAGCTTGCCCTTTATGCCTTGGGGGTGCTGGCCTGCCATGCAGCCAGTGTATTGTCTGAACGTGTGTTTAGCACGGCAAGGGTCGTTATCACAGACAAGCGCAACCGCCTGTCTGCAGCCAACCTGGACAAGCAAACCTTTATTAAAATGAACCAGGCATGTATCCCACAAGACTTTTCTGTACCTTCTGCAGTTTAGAAATTTAGACCGGCCTCACACAGCCATTGGTATACTTGTTTTTTTGAATATGCCTCAATATTTTGGGGGCTACCCCAATTAGAAAAAAAAACAAACAACAAAAAGTGTTGGCTACCTCCTCCTCCTCCTTCACCACTGCCTACACAGCCACGGTCACCTCCTCCTCAACCTCCTACTCCACAACCACCTCCTCCTCCATTTTTTATTTTTTTTTATGTGATTTTAAGTTATTTCCCTATCCGCGTCCCCTATCCTTATTTCCCTATCCACATCTGTTTGCAGGGCACTTGTCCTACTCTTACCCCCATTTTGCTTCCTTTTTCAGGCCTCTAGCCCTTTCCAGGACTTTTTTAGAGCCCTTTTTGTGCCCAAAAGTTTGGGTCACCATTGACATCAATGGGGTTAGGTATTAAGTTTGGGTCATGTTCTGGGCCGAACCCAAACTTTTTTGCGAAGTTCAGCCAAACCCGCCAGACCCGAACATCCAGGTGTCTGCTCAACTCTACTCCTTACCCATTCCCATTCAGAGGGACCACCTTTTGTCTTTTCAGCATAAAATCCTTAAGTTTACCTGGGGGGTGTAGAATATAGGATACCTCAACAGTCTCTTTACCACCATAGGATGAGGGGAGGTCTAGGTCTCCCTCACCTTCTTAAATACTATTTTGCGGCAAGATGACACAATTATCCTTAGTTTATACTAGATTTGAGAAACCGGACTGGGTGCGGATAGAGAGGCAGGCCACACTACACCACACATTATACTATATTTTGTGGTGTTCCCCCAAAAACAGACCCCTGTTCATGGCCCCGACCCTCTCGCACGTTTTGGCATTATGGGACAAACTTAGCCACTTTCCATCGCTAATATCCTTGGCTAAACCTTTAGCGCACCTGTTTCACAATCCGGATTTTCCACTTGGGTTAAACATTAAAGCCTTCCAATGGTAGCTGAATAAAGGACTTTTTCGCATAGGACACTACTACACCTTTACAGACCCGATAACTGTTAGTTATTGTGTGAGTAAACTAGACCCTCCTAACTCAAAAAGATTTAGGCTCAGCCAAATAACCAACTTCTTAAACAAAAATTGGAAAGAGAAACCTTTCCCCCCTAGTTTTACCACTTATGAAAAGTGGTGTGATCAGCCTATTGAACAAAAAGGAGGTATCTCAGTCATTTATGAGGCTCTTACACGGCCCATGGAGAAATCAGCCTTTATGACAGCTTGGGAATCGGACTTTAAGTTTCAATGGGACCTCAACAGCTGTCAGACAGCGTTTTTCAAATCATTCAAAGGTGTTTTGAACACAACCATTTCAGAAGCTAGTCTAAAGGTCTTATCGAGATGGTACCTCACTCCAGTCAGGCTAGGTACTACCCATCGGCAGACCCTCTTTGTTTCAGAGGCTGCCAGCTGTCAGGGACCATGGCACATATATGGTGGGAATGCCCCAGTATACGCCCTTTTTGGTCCAAAATTTTATGGCTAATTAAGAGGGTTACTGGCTACCAGCTACCGAGGTCCCCCACTATTGCATTATTAAATGAATTCATCCCGAGGATATCTAAGTCAACCCATAAATTGATACATCACATCCTCTTAGGGGCCAAGATCACCATAGCAGGGGCGTGGAAGCAACAAAAGGTGTCACTGAGAGCGGCAAAATGCAAAATTTCATGGCTGATGACCCAGGAAAAAATGGCCAGTATCATATCAGACAGCGTGCATAAATTTGAAATGATTTGGGAACCCTGGGTGACACACATAGGTATTTCTTTCATGCCTGGCGCTCCAGCAACTTAAGCTCATAAAAGGGGGCGACAGGGTTGGCACAACACTATTCTCTTCCTCTTTCTCTTAGGCTCTATAAGCCTCCCTTTCTTCTCTCTTCTTTCTTCCCTCCCTATAACTTCTCTCTTCCCTGTTGGTAGGTTCATGCAGGTAATGATAGTTGATTCTGGGTGAAAAGAACCTTAGGACAGATCTCATTATACATAATCTCAGCTGAGTCCTTCCCCCAGACCCTCAAGAGCCGATGGACGGTTCTGGGCTTCCCATAGTGACGGGTGGGGGGGCGGGACCGCTTATGGTCCCTTTCGGGGGGCTGGGGGACAGGTGGCCCCCTCAGCCTTCTTCCAATGGCTAAAACGTAATGCTTGGGGAGACCGGACCAGGGTTGGCCAAGAGCTCTGGCTACCTGGACTTGGTCAGACTTTCTGTCTCTGGGATTACTAGTACCAAAATATGTACAATGTATGCTGATAATATTGAACTCTTGCCGTCAGCTCATAGTCGTTTTTTTTTCACTGGTTTTACACCTGCCAAACTTTGTTTATATGTGGCATTTGACAGCTTCTGTTTTGAATCCATGAAAAATCTTCAATAAACTCCTTTGAAATAAATAAAGACAGCACCATAACCTCTTAAGGACCGCCCCACGTATATTTACTGCGGCAGGGCGGCCCTTGAGCACTAAATCAGGTACCTGTACGTGATTCCTTACTCCGAGTCTGGGGCGCCCGCCGCCAAAGACTAACTCCCGTTGTCATTGGACACAGTGGGTCCAGCGATCGCTCATAGAGAAGCACAACGGCAGTCTGCCTATGTAACCAAGGCAGAAAGCTGTTCTGCTAGTAAGAAAGACAGATCCTATGTTTCTGCTAAACAGGAACACAGATCTCTGTCTTTCTTCAGTTCAGCACATCACCCCACAGTTAGAAAACACTCAAAAAAAAAAAAGAAAACACATTTAACCGCCCTAATGTTAACCCCTTCCCTGCCAGTGTCATTTATACAATGACAGTGCATTTTTTTTAGCACTGATCACTGTATTGATGTCACTGGTCTCCAAAAAGGGCTTGTTTACACTTGCTTTGGCTTCAAACACACATTAAAGCCCCTACTGCTTCAACAAGCTTTTATGATGTATTATTGAGGTTTCGGTGATGCTTCAATGAGGATTTGGTGGTGCTTCAGTGATGTTCTTTTGAAGCTTTGTTGAACCTTGGCCGATGCCCTGTTGTGTTTATTGATATCTCACACCTGCAATTTTTCCAAAACAAAGTGAAGCTAAAGCTGAATTAAAGTCTCTGAAAAGCCACAGGTGCTTCAAGCAAGCTTTAAACAAGCTTTGTCATAGAGTTCTATGGAGGTGTTGAAGAGGCTTTGAAGCACAACTAAAGCTACATGGGGTATAATTTTTGATGCAAAGCTGAAAAAAAGCAAAGCTAATGCAAAATGTAAACAGGACTGTAAGCTAACCATTTTTTTAGTGTCATGAGCTTTGACTGGCATTAACAGAGCTTTAACAAAGCCTGTCTGACGCCCTGTTTTGAAGCAAGTGTAAATGAGACCCTAGTGTCAGCTTTGAACACTGCAATGCTGCAATGTCGCAGTCCCGCTAAAAATTGTTGATCGCTGCCATTACTAGTAAAAATTTTAAAAAAACAATAAAAATTCCATAAAAATATCCCATAGTTTGTATGCATAATAACTTTCACGCAAACCAATCAATATATGCTTATTGGGATTTTTTACCAAAAACATGTAGCAGAATACAAATTGGCCTAAATTGATAAAGAAATTTGATTATTTACATTTTTTATTGGATATGTTTTATAGCAGAAAGTAAAAATATTGTTTTTTTTTTTTCAAAAGTGACGGTCTTTTTTCATTTATAGTGCAAAAAATTAAAGCCACAGAAGTGATCAAATAGCACCAAAATAAATACTTTTTATTTGGGTACAGTGTCGTATGGCCACGTAAGTTAAAGCAATGCAGTGCCGTATCACAAAAAATGGCCTGGTCAGGAAGAGGGTAAAACCTTCCAGAGTTGAAGTGGTTAAAGAGGAACTACAAGTGAAAAAATAGCCAGCCCCCTCTCGTGGCCCCACTCACCAGACAAAATGGACCCCCAGCTTTGCGCTAATAAATTACTCAAACCGTACTTCACCATGGAGGCTGTCTTTCTTTTTTGAATATTATATGTGGAGGAGTTGGAGCTCACAGCCTACAGCCCAATAGGAACGGGTCTCGAATTGCCTGTATTGTCATCTTTATCTGACCATCACCTGGAACAAGCCTTTTATGACCCCCAGACTGCAAAGCTGGGGGTCCATTTTGTCTGGTGAGTGGGGCCACGAGTACACCCCTAAGTAAAAATGTCCAAATTGGGCCCAAAGTGTCAATATTTTGTGTGGCCACCATTATCTTCCAGCACTGCCTTAACCCTCTTGGGCATGGAGTTAACAAGAGCTTCACAGGTTCACAGGTTGCCACTGGAGTCCTCTTCCACTCCTCCATGACGACATCATGGAGCTGGTGGATGTTAAAGGCCTTGCACTCCTTCACCTTCCATTTGAGGATGCCCCACAGATGCTCAATAGGGATTAGGTCTGGAGACATGCTTGACCAATCTATCAGCTTTACCCTCAGCTTCTTTAGCAAGGCAGTGGTCGTCTTGGAGGTGTGTTTGGGGTTGTTATCATATTGGAATAGTGCCCTGTGACCCAGTCTCAGTACGTTACAGTACATGTTGCCATTCATGGTTCCCTAAATGAACTCTAGCTCCCCAGTGCCAGCAGCACTCATGCAGCCCCAGACCATGACACTCCAACCACCATGCTTGACCGTAGGCAAGACAAACTTGTCTTTGTACTCCTCACCTGGTTGCTGCCGCACACGCTTGACACCATCTGAACCAAATAAGTTTATCTTGGTCTCATCAGACCACAGGACATGGTTCCAGAAATCCATGTCCTTAGTCTGCTTGTCTTTAGCAAACTGTTTGTGGGCTTTCTTATGCATCATCTTTAGAAGAGGCTTCCTACTGGGATGACAGGCATGCAGACCAATTTGATGCAGTGTGCGGCCTATGGTCTGAGCACTGACAGGCTGACCCACCACCCCTTCAACCTCTGCAGCAATTCTGGCAGCACTCATACATCTATTTCTCAAAGACAGCCTCTAGATATGATACTGAGCATACTTCTTTGGTGGACCATAACGAGGCCTGTTCTAAGTGGTACCTGTCCTGTTAAACCACTGTATGGTCTTGGTCACCATGCTGCAGCTCAGTTTCAGGGTTTTAGCAATCTTCTTATAGCCTAGGCCATCTTTATGTAGAGCAACAATTCTTTTTTCAGATACTCCGAGAGTTCTTTGCCATGAGCTGCCATGTAGAACTTCCAGTGACTAGTATGAGAGAGTGAGAGCTACAACACCAAATTTAACACACTTGCTCCCCATTCACACCTGAGACCTTATAATACTAATGATTCACATGACACCTGGAAGGGAAATGGCTAATTGGGCCAATTTGGACATTTTCACTTAGGGGTGTACTCACTTTTGTTGCCAGCGGTTTTAACATTGATAGCTATGTGTTGAGTTATTTTGAGGGGACAGCACATTTACACTGTTATACAAGCTGTACATTCACTCATTTACATTGTAGCAAAGTGTCATTTCTTCAGTGTTGTCACATAAAAAGATATATTAAAATATTTACAAAAATGTGAGGGGTGTACTCACCTTTGTGAGATACTGTATATACACACTCACCAGCCACTTTATTAGGTATACCTTGTTAGTACTGGGTTTGACCCTTTTTTTCTTTCAGAATTGCCTTCATTCTTCGTGGCATAGATTCAACAAGGTGTTGGAAACATTCCTCAGAATGGTCCATATTGACATGATAGCATCATGCAGTTGCTGCAGATTTGTCGGCTGAACATCCATGATGCATATCTCCCATTCCACCACATCCCAAATGTTCATCCATGCTTTTGTGTTGTTTATGCCAAATTCTAGCCCTATCATCTGAATGTCACAGCTGAAATCGAGACTCATCAGACCAGGCAACATTTTTCCAATCTTCTATTGTCCAATTTTGGTGAACCTGTGCAAATTGTAGCCTCGGTTTCCTGTTCTTAGCTGACAGGAGGGGCACCAGGTTAGGTCTTCTGCTGCTGTAGCCCATCTGCTTCAAGGTTCGAAGTGTTGTGCATTCAGAGATGGTATTCTGCATACATGGGTTGTAACGAGTGGTTATTTGAGTTACTGTTGCCTTTCTATCAACTTGAACCATTCTGCCTATTCTCCTCTGGCCTCTGACATCAACAAGGCATTTTCGTCCACACAACAGCCACTCACAGGATATTTTCTCTTTTTCAGAACATTCTCTGTAAATCCTAGAGATGGTTGTGCGTGAAAATCCGAGTAGATCAGCAGTTTTTGAAATACTCAACCCAGTCCGTCTGTCACCAACAACCATTCCACATTCAAAGTCACTTAAATTCCCATTGTTTCTCATTCTGATGCTTAGCTTGAACTTCAGCAAGTCATCTTCACCACGTCTAGATGCCTAAATGCATTGAGTTGCTGCCATGTGATTGGCTGATTAGCAATCTGTGTTACCAAGTAATTGAACAAGTAGATCTAATAAAGTGTCCGGTGAGTGTATATATATATATATATATATATATATATATATATATATATATTCACACACAAGGCTTTTTTCAGCGGGAATGTGGGGAAACGCAGTTCCGGCACCTCAAGCACAGACTATATGTAATGGTAAGGGGTGCTGGGGTGTGCTGCATGGTCTATTGATTCTGGCTGCTGGGGGGATCTATTCTAGCTGGAGGGGATCTATTTTTGCAGGGGGATCTAGTGTTGTTGGTGGGGGACCTATTGTTGCTGGGGGTGGGTCTTATATTGCTGAATGGAGAGATCTACTGTTGAGGGAGGAGTCTATTGATGCTGGCTGTAGGGAGATCTGTTGTGGGGGGTTGTTTCAGGTTATTGTTGTTGGAGGGATCTATTCTTGCTGGATGGGCCCTATTGTTACTGGCTACAGGGGATCTATTTTACTGCTTTTCTGGTTATCATTAACAAATTCCATACAAACTACTTATCACCACAAAATGATACTTTGTTCTATATTCTCTAAAAGGTGGGTGCGGGGGAGAAAAGGGGTGACTCAGAAAGGGGGAGTTCCTGCACCTATGCTCTGAGAAAAAAACACATATATATATATATATATATATATATATATATATATATATATATATATATATATACATACACACACACACAGTGGGGGTCATTTATTATAGCGCTGCTGCAAAACAGCAGCAAAATTACAGCGATTTACGATAAAATTACAGCGATTTGCGGTAAACTACCGCAATTCACTGTAAATAGCACTAAAACGGTATTCACAATAGCGCTGGCAGTAAATAACGGCCAAAATGGAATTCACTATTGCTCCCAGGTCACAGATAACGGCCAACTCCTTACTCCAGTCCAGACCTGGAGTAGTGCAAATAGTCATAGGCCCTGATTTACTATACCTCCCAAATCTACTCCAGCAGTGCCTTAAAAAAACTCCCAATTAAAGGCAATTACAACTTCAACTCTCACGGACTCGAGTAAAATAGCACACATGCGAGCTCTATTTGCCTGTGAAGATGCCTCTCAGGTTACGTGTTGATGTTGGCTGGGATAAACGTGTGGTTGTATGCAAGTTCATTGCCATAAAAAAAAAAATGAAAAATAACATTACCACCCCTCTCTCTAATTTTAACAGCCTTAGCCCCAGGGGACATGTCTGAATAGATAAAACGTTTCTAATATTTCTTTTTTTTCAGGATCAGTGGTTTTAATAATGGTTAAAGTGAAAAAAAAATATTCCTTTAACCACTTCAGCCCCAGAAGGAATTCACGCTTTAGGACCTGAGCACTTTTTGCGATTTGGCACTGCGTTGCTTTAACTGACATTTGCGCGGTCGTGCGATGTTGTACCCAAACACAATTTGCATCCTTTTTTACCCACAAATATAGCTTTATTTTGGTGATATTTGATCTCCTCTGCGTCATTTGTGATCGCCGCTCTAAATAAAAAAAGAGCGACAATTTTTCAAAATAACCAGTTTTTCTTCGTTTTTGCTAAAATACAAATCCAATTGGTCTAAAAATGCACTGCTTACTGTAGAAATGCCATTGGCAGTGAAGGGGTTAACCTGGAGAGTGTTAACTGTGTTCCTTATGCGGAGTTCTAACTGTATGGGGCCTGAGCTGCCAGGGGGAGGGAAGTGATCACGGCTTCCATATACAGGAAGCCTGTGATCACCGCCCTTCCCCCACTGTCCAAATGGAGATCCATGTTTACATACATGGACCTCCGTTCTTTCACTGCAGAGGGGCCATCACGGGTAGCCAGTGGTGATCAAGTTCGCCCTACCCGCTCCCTGACCCCCCCAGAACACAGTGAGCACGTGAGAGTGCCTCCGGCAGCACGCACGCGCTCACAATGCTAGTCATCGCAGCTGCCGTCAGGTGAGGGCGGTTTGCGTTAACGAACCACTTTGCCACCATCACGCTGCGGCTGGCGGGTGGCAAGTGCTTAAATATAGTGCTTGGGGGTGTCCCCTTAGTATGGATCTCTGTGATGTTTAGAACAGTGGCACCGCAAAATGACATTCGTAAAGGAAAAATTGTCATTTAAAATCGGTCGTGGCCGGAATGTATCGCTGGTTCCCTGTAATATAGATAAAGATCACTGAAAAAGCATTGTGTTGGGAGTCTCCCCAATCCATACCAGGCCCTTCGGATCTGGTATGGATTTTAAGGGGAACCCCACGCCAAATTGTTAAAAAATGGTGTTGGTGTCCCCCCAAAATCCAAATCAAACCCTTATCTGAGCATGCAGCCCTGGCATGGCAGGGGGGGTGGGGACGGGTGAGTGCGCCCCTCTGAATCTTACCAGGTCACAAGTCCTCAACAAGGGGAGGGTGCTTTGGGGTCTGGTTTTGTTTTTGGGAGGACCCCCGTGCCTGTTTTTTGTTGACTTTTCTGTGGGGTTGCCGTTTAAATCCATACTATACCTGAGGGGCCTGGTTTGGATTTTGGGGTGCCCTTATACATTTTGTCAAATTAAATTGAGCATGTGGTTCTCCTTTAAATACTTACCAGACCCAAAGGGCCTTTTATGCGCCTGGGGTGTGACCCTACTCCGTTTTGGGGGGTTTGACTTAGGCATGGCGTTCCCCTTAAAATCAAGGACACACCTGCAGCACTCCATAATATTGAATATATATATGTACCATTGCATACATTTACAAACTTCATAGTATGGAAGCCCCAAAAAGGTTGGTAATCAGTGTCTGCATCATTTTCAACATCCAATGCAAATTTGAGCAGGTGACACCTGGGAATCAAACCCATGGAACCAACTGTGAAAGGTAGATGAGCTAACCACTACACTACCCAGCTGAGTGGAATTAAACATTCAAAATCCAAGTAATAATGTTTGCCTGATTTAAATTGGAGCTAATAAAGGTTTGGCATTTCAATTCTAATAACAACCATACTCATACTGATGTGGCATTACCTATTAGCGGTGCTGAGTAGAATGCAAGCTTTCAGTAGGTGATACCATCTGGGTCATTTTAAGTCATTTGAACACAATTATATAGAGAAAATACCTTTACTACTGTTTGCTGGTGTCACTATTTGATCTTATAGGCATGACGTTCCCCTTAAAATCAAGAACACACCTGCAGCACCCCATAATATTAAATATGTATGTACCATTGCATACATTTACAAACTTCATTGTATGGAAGCCCCAAAAAGCTTGTTAATCAGCATAATTTTCAACATACAATGTAAATTTGAAGCAGGTGACACCTGAGAATCAAACCCATGGAACCAACTGTGGAAGGTTGATGAGCTAACCACTACACTACCCAGCCGAGCAGAATTAAACATACACAATCCAAGTAATAATATGTGCCTGGTCTTCATCTTACAGTGTTTGCTAAATGTACATTTAAAAACAAAGACATTCAGCAATCTGATTGCATGATGCATTCACAGCTTACGTCTAGGAATTTGAACAAAGAGGTCACATACATGGTATTTGAAAACATTTTTATTTATTCAAGCCACTCATGGAGCAATGTAGCCAGCCACGGCTTTTTGCACCATGTACAGATTTGGGAAAGATGCAGGACTCTGATATCTGGTACAGGTTCTTGACCAAACAAGAAGCAATTATACACCCCCACCAGCTGCATACAGGAAAGGCATGGCCAGGTTGCTGGGCAGCTTCCAAGCCACATCTGATGTGCCAGGCTATTTATGCAGGTCATAGATGCCAGTTCTTGCCTTGTATCACAAACGATCCACTTTCCACAAATGAAGATGAGTGCAGGATATAAAGGTGCCTTTCTACCACCTTGAACCGAAAGCAGTACCACTCCTGTAAAATGTGAACAATGGATAATTGACATTTCATCATGACAATCAATTCTCAGTGCAGCCTACCTTGAGTTTATGTTACAGTTTTTTCCAGATCAGGACTGATGTTAGCAATGATTGCCCTAGAACATTCTTTACAAAGGCAGAAGTGTTTGTACCTTCATGGCTTCTATGTATGAATGTAACAAATATTCTCTAGCCAGCAGCCCCCACAGCCACTCAAATACTTACCTGAGCTCCATCGCTATGCACTAATGGGCACAAGAGCCTTGGCTGTATGTGTACTTATTCTTCAGATTAGCAGAGGCAGCAGTAACTGCTATTAGCTAACAATGTATGGGGTGGAGGTCAGAGCTAGGAGTGTCTATGTTGCCAGCCATGCACAGAGGTGGCTCTTCAGCAAGGCTTGGGTGCCCTCCAAAACAATCTGTGTGCTCTGTGTGCACTTGACTGGGGTAGGGCCCAGGAACTCCAGTATCATCACCCATGAAAAGAAAGATCATGTCTGCTCTGTTGCTAACCACTGCAGTGAGCTGGTAAGTTCAAGATTTGACTTTTTTTAGCCAATACAAAAACCTAAGATAAGATTTCAAAACACACCTGTGACGCCAGACAGTCGTCCCAAAAAGATTCCCAGGGTACATGCCATGGCTGCCTAAACAGACGGATCCCCTGAAAATACAAAAACACATTTAGATACTTAGCTGAGGTTCTTGTTCATTTAACATATATACAGGTGGCACAGAAAAAAGCAAACACCTGCCAGGTGTTCCACTCCCTCTCCAATCTCTTCAAAAATTGGCACACATTTGAGAAAAGATGTCAGTGTTAGTGGGCAAGCAAACAGTGTTTGTCATGTTGACTACACACTAGATAAAGGGTCAACCCCAACTGGCATATGTGTGTTAGCATCTGGGTTCCTGTGAGAACTAGCCTGCAAAGTTGGTATTTTTACACAGTCTCAATCTCTAGCTATGTTCTAAAACGTACCTGTAAAGTAGCCAGCAATCAATCGATTCCGGGTGCCAATCCCGCCTGTTGTGTTTTGGTCCCTAGGGACTGGCAGCTGACGTTACAAAAAGTCCTGCAAGCAGCATCTTTGGAGCGGTGCGATGAGCGGTAATATACGGCTCCTCCACCGCCCCTGCCCATTGAAAACATGGGCAGCTCTTCCAAAGTGGCTGCACACCACCTCAGAAGCGAAGAGAGTGGGCACTTTTAAACCCGTTTTAACCCCTTGAGGGGGGTTCTAAGTGCCCCACTCCCGCAGCCTTAGCGCCACTCTAACAGCAGTAAATCCCTGCTGTGACTAGCGGGGATTTACAGCTAATGCCCCACTGCCCCAAATGTGATAGTGCCCATAAGCTTTTTTAAAGTCCTATGTGCAAGAAGCAGCACAGACATTTATTTTGTACCATATCTTGCACCATGTTTAGCCTAAACCTACATTGACTCATTCCTACATCAAATTACTCCTTGTTCATGTGGGAATACCATTGTAATGACTAGTGTGTTCATCTTCTGTATAGGGGCAAACCTTTCCAGCTTGCTGCACATTAATGTTGTTAGCTAAAAACAACCTCTCTAATGTTCCTGGGATGAGCTGCCAGGCTGGGTGCACACAAGTGGATCAAGATGTCAGCTTGTGTCCAACCAAGGTGTCAGCTTGTGTCCAACCAATCTGTTTCTCTGTGTTGAGCCTCTAATTTTGCCAAACATGTATGTCTGTATGTAACTTTACATTTGAGTTTTAGATAAAAAAAAATATACTGTACCAATAAGCCACCCGGGTGGCATTTGGCCACATTCAAATTTCCTGAAGAGTCCAGACTGCTTCAAGATGTAGGCATCATGGCAGGACCCTGGGAAAGCTGCTTGGACACTCATAATCCGCTGCCTGGCGTCACAGACAACTGAGGGTGTGGTACTGTTTTCGGTTCCGATAACCAACTTCACTGATCCTGGGGGCCCTGATTGCCACATGTGTACAATCAATAGCCCCCAGGATTTGTGGCATTTGAGCACGGTGGTAGAATGTCACCTTCACATCATTCCACTCATCTTCATTTTGTGACCAGTGTATAAATTGTGGTACAAGGTCAAGAATGGCATTTATGACCTGCATAAACACCCTGGGCACTGTGGGTTGGCTTATGCCCATAATACTTGCAGAAGTGGCTAGGAAAGCTGCCTCATCCCAAGATATATAAGGTCACCAATAGCCTGACCATGCCTGGCACAGCATGATTGCGTTCTGTCATTGGTTTGATTTTCTCCTGTATGAAGTGGTAGAGGTGCATAATTGCTGGTCTCCTTAAGCGAAACCTGCTCCAGAAATCAGTCCCGCATGTTTTCCAAAAATGCCCGTGGGGCAAAAAGCAGCGGCTGGCAAAGATGAAACAAAGGTGCCGCAATATCCTGGCCTGCTTCTTGATGGGCTGCCTCACAAAAGGCACCCACAAAAGCTGCCACGGCCAGCATAACATGTTCTTCTCCCTCTGCCATTGCTCTGTGCCAATGATATTAATACCACTGCCATTTATATATGCTAATACGCACAAGTGTGCATATAAGCGCATTTGTGCACAAATATTCGCATCGGCATGCAAACATATACTTGTGATGTGCACATATATGGCTGTGTGTATTGATGCGCATATATATATGGCTGTGTGTGTGCGCATTGATGTGCATATATATGGCTGTGTGTGCATTGATGCGCATATATATATGTGTGTGCACATACAGTATATATAGCTGTATGTGCACTGATATATGATTTTTTTTTAGATTTCCAGGACCCTCATTTTTAGTCAAAACCAATTGGAGCAACACTTGTCTAACATCCTCCCAGCACCGGAACTTCCTGGTGATCACAAATAGTTCTGGGTGATAGTTATCGGTGAGGGCCGATTCACACTGCTCCAACCTTGGAGAAAGCATATGATTCGCACACTGCAGTGTGACTCGTATGCAAGCTCTGTGCAATACAAATTCAGCCATAGAGATTGCTTTGCAAATTCAGACATACAATCGGAGCAAACACACACAGCCCTTTTTTTTTACACAGGGTCTGAATTGGAGCACAGGGCTGTTTACATCATGCAATAAGACTCCTATGTGAGTTTGCACTGCGATATGTTAACTGATTTGGGGCTGTTACCTTTGTACGGTCACTCCCCACAGTTCACATAGAGCAGTGTGAACTGCAACCAGGAGACAAGCGATGCGCGTTCCTGCATTGCTGCAGTGTGAACCGGCCCTAAGGCAGTTTGCTAAGAAATGGTGTCCCTGGGATTACAGCAGGTGAATAACAAATGCAGAGGACAGTTTCACACACAGAAAACTGCATATCCACCAGCTGAATTCATTACCTGCAATTTTCTCCAGCTGATAAATCTAAAGACTCCACCTAAACACCTGGATAATTGACTTGCCGGTGTGCTAAAGATTAGGTTTTGAGGTACACAATTACAGCTTAGAATTTACATAATTCTAAAGAAAGATATTTCACCTCCAACATAAAAAGTAATAGAAACAACAAACAAGGAGGTCAATAATTGACATTTATTTTGCAAGCATAAAAACACAATTATATACACACATTCAGTTCCTACCGTTTAAATATTAAAAGTAAAAATGGTGAATGACACAAAAATGAAAACCCTTAGGTTGGAACAGCCCTGCTCATAGGATCTTACAATCTAAAATAGTTAGAAACCTTACAGTGGACGCCAACACACATCACATTTTGAACAGCAAAATTGAAAACTTAGTCATTATAACAAAGCTTCACAACTTAAAATTAAGAACATATTCTAACACCCACCGCCACACCAAATTCTACGCACATACATTGGTTAGTCTGTTCAGTTTTAAGCTGCATTTCAATGTACATGATTAAGCAATGAGATCAAACAATCAGCAGATTCTCCCAAACTAGGAATGCATGGTAAGGCAAAAACAATACACACAACAATTGACAGAATCACCACAGAAAACCACTTTTGATGGTCAAAATGCACAATAATTTCAGCAAACAGCTCTAGTGAGGAATTACTCATTATGCACAAGAGTATTACTCCCACAAACACCACAGGAAAAAGAAACAGGCCTCTTCTCAGACCCGACCAAACAGAGCCCAGCTACTGCAGGCATTATATAGGATAGCTTGTATTGTTAGCATCGACACACCCAATGGAAGTACACGCCCACCAGTGTCATTCAATCTGTCTCTTCATTAATGTTTCAAATGCTTACACCTGATGAGCAGTAACACCACATGCAAAATGTTATGATTTACACTGCACAGGTCCATGTACTTTGAAAACTGTTGGTTTGTTTATGTGCATGCGAATGGACTAAGAGCCCATACACATTATTAGACTTTGTGCATATTTTTGTGTTCTCATATAACTAAACCATGTAGTGTAAGGACCTGCCTGATTGCATACACATTTAAACTCTTAAAGTTTGCCCTCATATTAAAGGGTCTGGGTCAATTTGAATCCAAAGATCTGTCGCAAATCTAATAGTGTTAGTCCATAGCCATGCTCAGCATACCAAGCAATATGCCTTTGTAAGGTCAGGCACTGATGTTGGACGAGAAGGCCTGGCTTTCAGTTTCCACTCTAATTGATCCCCAAGGTGTCCTATTGTATTGGAGTCAGGAGTCCAGGCCAGTCAAGTTCCACCACCCCAAATTCCTTCACTCATGTCTTTATGCACTGGTCCAAATAAATAGGTAGAGGGGGTATTCTGATGTGATTTATGATTTCAGCAGTTGTTTTTGACCTCTTAGTTCCAGTGAAGGGAACTGATCAGCATACCAACACATTTGGACAATTTCCTGATCTGAAGTTTGTAGGACCAGTTTGGAGATGGCCTGTTCCTATTCCAACATGACTGCACACCAATGCACAAGGCTCATAAACACAATAAAACACATTTTTTCTTAATTAGAGCATAGACTGCAAGCTAGGCCTTCTCATCCAGCATCAGTTCCTGACCTCACAAATGCTCTTCTGGAAGAACGGTCAAACATTCCCATAGACACTCCTAAACCTTGTGGACAGCCTTCCCAGAAGAGTTGTGGCTGTTGTAGCTGCAAAGGGGGTGGCAAATCCTATTTTCACACAATGGACGAAGACTGGGCTGCCATTAATGTTCATGTGTGTGTAAAGGCAGCCGTCCCCCTACTTTGGCCTAGATCAGTGGTTCTCAACTCCGGTCCTTGGGACCCACCAACAGGCCAGATTTTAAGTATTACCTTGGGGAGATGCAGATTAGAATACTGCAATCACTGAGCAGCAAATGATATCACCTGTTGATGTATTTCAGTTATCCTGCAAACCTGGCCTGTTGGGGGGTCCCGAGTTGAGAACCACTGGCCTAGATAGTGTATCTGGGAAGATTTGCAATGGTGGTGTAACCCTCCTACCCAAAAATACAACATTTTGACCGAAAGAGAAGTTAGGCCAGTATTTCCAAGTTATTTTTAACAACATAGGGAAATGAGAGTATTTCTTGACATTTAATAGCATGTTCACAATTGTAACCCAGAAACTCAGTGCTGCCAGGGTGAACAACATAAGTAGAAATTACAACAGGACATGGCTTGAGTGGGATTCAAACCCAAGCAACAAACAATGCTAACCAGCCAATCTACCTTCTGAGCCACTGCAAAGCTGCATAGTCTGTTTATCTACACAGATATTCTGCATTTCTGTGGACATATAGGTGATGGAATGACAGGTGTTAGGATTTCTACTTCAGGTTATCTATTTCAATTTTTCATCATTGAATTAAATTAATAAATTACACTAATTTGACATTTGCATAAGCAATGGTATTGTTTGTGTTTGAACAACATGACAAGTTCAGATGTATTCTTATGGATTTCTTCAGTGCTATTTGAAGTTTTTCTAGAAAAAATATAAAAAATTAAAATTTCCATAAGCAATGGTATTGTTTGTGGTTTGTAAAGACATCTGTGTGAGTTTAGGGATTTTTTTTTTGGGACATGGAGAGCAGCAAAGTGAAATTGACCAAGAAAAAAAAAATATTTACAAAACATGAAGATATTTCACATTCTAGCATTCTTAAAAACAAAATAGATTCTCAAATGTGCAACATTGTTGCCAGGAGAATTTCTTTGAGTGAAAGATACATTTATTTTCAACATGAAATGGATTTATTAGATAAAGTAACAATTGTACCAGTAGAATGAATGGCAGAAACTTGCACTTGACAAAATAACTCTCATCTTCACTCCCAAAAAATGTGTGTAAAATAACTCACATTTTAGTATTTACTAACTACTCAAGGAATTACTCTATGAGAGTTATTTTGAGAGTTGTTTTGTGTCTGAGAATGCTCAGTTGTGCTCAGCTGTGCTCTGCGCCTAGGAGTAAAGAGACGGGGTATTTATCTCTTCTCAGACTTTTTAAGATATTTCAGTGTAGAAATCACTTTTTCACACAGTTTAAAAGCAGATTATCTTTAAACAATATACCACATATTTTAGTACAATTTAGGGGATCAGGTCATGCTCCAAACATTATTTCTATTTGCACAACTCCAGGTCTGGGCTGGAGTAAGGAGTTTGCCGTTATCTGTGACCTGGGAGCTTTAGTGAATTCCATTTTGGCCATTATTTACCGCCAACGCTATTGTGAATACCGTTTTAGTGCTATTTACAGCTATTTTGGTGCAATTTTGCCGCTATTTTGTGGCAGCGCTATAGTAAATGACCCCCACAATGTTTAGAGCATGATCTGATCCCCTAAATTGTACTAAAATATGTATATTGTTTGAAGAGAATCTGCTTTTAAACTGTGTGAAAAAGTGATTTCTACACTGAAATATCTTAAAAAGTCTGAGAAGAGATAAATTCCCTGTCTCTTTACTCCTAGGCACAGAGCACAGCTGAGCATAACTGAGCATGCTCAGACACAAAACAAATCTCAAAATTCCTTGAGTAGTTAGTAAATACCAAAATAAGTTATTTTACACAGATTTTTTGGGAGTGAAGATGAGAGTTATTTTGCCAAGTGCAAGTTTCAGCCATTCATTCTAATGGTACAATTGTTACTTTATCAAATAAATCCATTTCATGTTTAAAAGAAATGTATCTTTCTCTCAAAGAAATTGTCCTGGCAACAATGTTGCACATTTGATAATCTATTTTGTTTTTAAGAATGCTAGAATGTGAAATCTCTTCATGTTTTGTAAATATATTTTTTCTCTGGCACTTTCACTTGCTGCTGTCCATGTCACAAAAATATTTCCCCAAACTCACACAGATATCGTTACAAACCACAAACAATGCCATTGCTTATGGAAATTTAAAATTAGTCCCATTTTTTTTGTTTTTATTCTTTTCAAGTGATCCTAATTTGAGCCCCAAAAATGGGATATGTGTACCAACATCAGAAATAAAAATGTCATTACCAAAAATCTGAGGATAACTTTAATATAATTTGTTTTTTTATTATATAATAATTTATTATATAATAATTAATATATTCTATGTTCACGCAGAAAGAACCACCAAAAATCACACATTACATTTAGAAGGTCAACTCCTGACTAATGTAAATCCTATATATTCCTAGACATGCAGTATCTGTGTATTTATGTGTAGAAGGACTTGATGTGTAGTAGGACTTGATGTGCAGTAGGACTTAATGTGTAGTAGCCCTGTGGTTTAAAAGGATTGAGTCTACCATTGCAGACATACTGAGTTTGATTCCCAAGCATATCACTTCATGTAGAGGTGTTGTTTGTCCTCTCTATGTTGTTAAACATGACTCAGGGCCTTACCTAAATTATGTCTAAATGTAGTATTTATGTGTAGGAGGGTTCCACCACCATTGCAAATCTTGGCAGATATACTAGCTAGGCAATGGGGATGCCTGTCTTCACATGCACATGGTCTTTAATGGCATGCAGTCTTAGTCCATAGGGTTCAATATTGAGTTGGCCCACCATTTGCAGCTATAACAGCTTCAACTCTTCTGGGAAGGCTGTCCATAAGGTTTGGTATGTTTGTCTATGGGAGTATTTGGCCATTCTTCCATTGACCATTGGTGAGGGCAGGCACTGATGTTAAATGAGAAGGCCTGGCTCACAGTCTCCGCTCTAATTCAGCCAAACGATGTCCTATCTGGTTGGGGTCAGGACTCTGTGCCAGCCAGTCACAATCCAAAGACAGGCTGGCATTTTATTTGTCTCTTGTCCAAATAGTCTGTAATGTAAGCAAATTATTTTGGGACTTTAAATTGGAAGCTCATTGCAGCCAGGGACTTGGGCATTTCAGATTGTAGGGTTTACACTGCACATGTACATCTGGTTAGAAACTGTTGCTTGGATCAGTGTTTCTCAACTGCAGTCCTCAAAGCATCCCAACAGGTCATGCTTTCAGGATTTCCCTCAAATGAAACAGCTGTGGCACTTAATAAGGCAGTGAAACTGATCAAATCACTTGGGCAAAATAATAGAAAGCCTGAAAACAGGACCTGGTGGGGGTACTTGAGGACAGGGTTGAGAACCACTGACTTAGAATTTTGTCCTGGAGTTATACTGATCTGATGTACATAGCCAAGGGTTGACCAGCAAATAGTATTAGGTATTGCAGACCCACAGGTGAAATAAATTAGAAAAGACAGATTGAAAGATACTGGTGGGCATGTACTTCTATTGGGCGTGTGTCAGTGTTAGCTTATATAAGGCACTTCAGTGGAGGGTGTTGGCTTGACCTGATGAGAGGTCAGGTTTTTTGCTGTGGTTTTTGCGGGAGAAGGAAAGATATTTTGCTAATGACAAATGATTTACTAGAGCTGTTTGTTTGCTGACATTATTGTGCATTTTGACCATCAAAAGTGGCTTGATTTGGCCATTCTGTCTGATTGGGGTGTGTCTTGTTTGTCTTACCATGCATTCTTCTAGGAGAAATACTCACCAATGTTCTTGGTTTAATATGTGCCTTTTTTAATAATATGTTGTAATGCTTTGTTAGAAAGACTGTTAATTATCTTTTTGTAATTTTGCAGCTAATAATGTCATGTGGGTGTTTAGTCGTTTTATGAAATGTGTGGGCGGTTATGGACAGTGAAACTAAAACTGTCCACTGTAATGTTGTGTAATATTTCACATACATAAGGTTTAGTCCAATTTTAGATTGTAAACTCCTATGAGCAGGACCCTTTGAACCCAATTGCTAACTGTTTTGCTAAATGTGTATATACTTTAACGCCAGTAAATATGTACATACTTGTGTTTCTGTTGGCAAAATAAAATTAAATTGATTTTGCTTGTTCTCTTTTGTAACTTACTTTTTTCATTCGTTTTGGGGGTGGTGGTTTTGGGGAAGTGGATTACCTTCCTTAGGGCCGGTTCACACTGCTGCAGTGTCCGAGATCGGATGTGATTCACACCTCAGTGCAAATCACATGTGATCTGTTCTATGCAAATTCAGCCACACATGTAGTATGGCTGAATTTGTATTGCATCCTGACAAAACTCGCACAGGACCCTTTTTTTTGCTAAGCAGCAGAATCATATCACGTAAGTGTTCACACCCATGCAATCCGATTCCTGTCTGAATTTGCAGTTTGCAGTGCGATCTGCAAACTGACTTGGGGGTGTCATTAGCTTTCTATTGACACCCCCAGCAGTTTGCATATGGCAGTGTGAAGTCGGATGCAATGCGGAAACCCGCAGTGGATTTGCAGGGTTCCCGCATTGCACTAGTGTGAACCAGCACTGGTAAGTCATCTTCTCATTTATATGTGCATAGTCCTTACAGATATACATTAGCAGGAAGTATAATGTGGCTGGAAACAGGAAGTGCTGTGTGCACATGGGCTGCAAGCAATTGTGTGGTGACGCCAAATAAATCAATGGACCCCACCCACACAACATCTAGCTCCCACATCCTCCCCTACATTGATCAAAAATGTAATTTCAACTTGCTTGCGGCTATAATGTATTGCCCCCCCCCCCCAATCCATACCAAGCCCTTTGGCTCAGGGATGGATTTTAAGGGGAAGCTCACTCCAAATTTTATTACAAACCGGAGTGGGATCCCCCAAACTCCAGACCCTTTCTGAGCATGCAGCCTGGAAGTCAGGATGGGGGACATGTGAGGGCCTGCTCCCTTCCTGGACCAAACCAGGCCACATGCCTTTAACATGAGGGGGTCATGCCCCCCCACCCCAAAGCATCTTGTACCTATGTTGATGGGGACAAGGGCCTCTTCCCGACAACCGTGGTTGTTGGGGTCTGCGGTTGGGGGGGCTGATCAAAATGTGGAAGCCCCCATTAACAAGGGGGCCACCAGATCCTGCCCCCCCCATGTGAATGGGTATTGGGTATATCATACCCATTCACCTAAAAAGTGTAAAAAAGGAGACATTTTTTGTCCAATCTTTTATGTTAAAAAAGTGTCCCGTGATGTACATCCATGGTCAATAGGGATGATCCCCCGGTTCGAGTCAAAAGTATGTTTGACTCGAACATAGGGTGGTTGCCAAATCCTGAACATTATGGGGTGCTCATGGGAAATTTGAGTGGCCCATAATGCAGTGAAATTGTGGGGGAATGCTGCCCGCTGATTGGCCAAAGCATGCACATGACCTGCGTGCTTTGGCCAATCTCAGCATGCTCTGCTGTGAGAGCCAATCATTGCTCAATGGGTCGGAGTCCAAGCCCACACTATATAATGCCACTTACACAGCGGCCGAATATAGTGAAAACATTTGCCGAGATAGCAAAAGGTTAAGTAGTGGCATATATATGTACAGTATGGTATATATATAATACACTGCATTTAGTGTATTTATTTATTTCAGGTACTTATTTAGTGCTGTCGCTTTACATATATATTGTACATTCACATCAGTCCCTACCCTCAAGGAGCTTACAATCTATGGTCCCTAACTCACATTCATACATATACTAGGGCCATACTAGGGAGAGCATGCAAACTCCAGGCAGGTAGTGTTGTGGTTGAGATTTGAACCAGTGACCCGTTTCCTCCCAGGCAAAAGTGCTAACCACTACACTACTGTGTAGACTATATACAGTGCATGCACGCTCAGATAAGGGTTTGGCATAGATTTTAAGAGGAACTCCATGCCAAAATTAAACACAAATTTTGGGTAGGGGTCCCCCGCAAAGTCCGTACCAGGCCCTTCAGGTCTGGTATGGATTTTAAGGGGAACGCCATGCCAAATTTTGGGAAAAGTGGCGTTGGGGTCCCCCAAAATACAAACCAGACCCCAAAGCACCCTCCCCATGTTGAGGGCATGTGGCCTGATAAGGTTCAGAGGGGACACGCTCACTCTTTCCCCCCCACCATGCCAGGACTGCATGCTCGGATAAGGGTCTGGTTTGGATTTTGTGGGGACTCCAACACCATTTTTCTAAATTTGGCATGGGGTTCCCCTTAAAGCCATACCAGACCCGAAGGGAACCAGCAATACATTCCAGCCACGACCGATTGCCGGAGTCGTGTGACGTCACTCCTGCGCATGCGCGCGGGAGCCGCCAGTCATGCCACGGTATCAGTGAAGAAACGGCACAGAGGCCATTTCTTCACTGCGCATGTGCCGAAATGACATTGGCACTGCATATCTCCTGAACCGTGCAGGTTTGGGAGATATGCAGGGAACCCACAAGTAAGCCTTATTCTAGGCTTACCTGTGGGTTAAAGTGGTTGTCACAGGTTGACAACCACTTTAAATGTCAATTTTTTCCAAGCCATCTTCCAGGATGGCTTACAGAGAGAGAGGCTCCTCCCACCTAACAGGAAACACATGGTCCACATTATAAAAAAGACTGCTCACCAGCAGTACCTCAGTATATGTGTTTCCTCCGGCCTGACAAGAACTCTGAAGAAGTTTGTTATTTTTCTGGCCTTGGTGCTAGGCAGCAGGAGCCTCCTGGCTACAGCATCCCAGAACAGGGGCAGTGAACCTGGGGATGCATGTAGCTTGGGCTTGTTCAGGCTGCCCTGGAAAGGAGCCTTGAATTTTTACTCCAGGAGACCACCTCTCTCCATGGGAGTCTGGTCAGCAGCATGCCTGTATTTCAGGTACACTGGTAGTGTGGGATTTTGACTCAGTGAGTCTTCCGGGGGACAGTGTGGTCTAGTGGTGTCCTCATGCTTGCAGAAGGCCATGTTATTGTTAGCAAACACTGACCTGGTGGTTGGGGTTGCAAGCTCCATGCACTGTCCCAGGTGAGGCGTCCGATCCACAGTGCCAGACCGGGATCCGCACTACTTGACCTTTCAAGGCTACAGAGAGGATGGTGGAAGCCATTCTGTCCTGTGCTGGTAAAGTCACCAGTGGAGACTGTAATCAAGAAGCAGGTCTGGGACACCTGCAGACTCTGACCCTAAGGTAAGAAAGAGGATAAAGGCAAGTTTCTCCTTTCTTACTCCCTGGTGTAGGGGGCACCAGAGGATTTGGGATGATTCTTCATACAATCCACAGACCAGCAGACCGGTCCTGGGGAGTCTGGCTGTTTGTATATCCCTCTTTTCCCTACCAGTGGTGGGGCTTCATTTGGGTCTCCCTAGCAGGCAGAGTGCTGGTCATAGTATGCACCCTCATCTCTCCTTGTAAAAGGCTCATAACACCTTGTGTCCTCTCCCTGTAGGACAAAGGGAGGGAGTATAAGGGGAACCGCCTAAGGGACAGATGTGCATATTATCCCCTGCCTGGATACCAGCTCCAGTGCTGCAACACTGTAAGAAGTTTCCTAGAGAGCATTGCAGAGAAATGACAGAGTGTCTTGGTTTTCATTTGCTGGCTGAGCTCCTGATTAATATGGATTGATCAAGGCCGCTGGATTCCCCAAATCTTTTTGGAGGGAATACTGTATGCCAGGAGCAGAGGCATCCAGAATCCCTGACTACTCTCAGTTGGGGGGAGGGGCACATGTTCGTGGAGGCTGGTAAACTATGTTGGTAAGCCAAAACAGAATGCAACCTGCTAAGCTGCAGATCCCCCTGAAGGGACAGAGGTGGTTTTGTAAGTATTCCCTGGTGCCATCCCAGGAGTATTACAGTAGACTTTATCTGGTCTGCAAAGCTACACCATGTACTCTGGTCCTGCCATGACACTTGCTATAATTTGTGGCAGCTAGCCACAAGGTGGTTACCCTTAGGAGGAGTTCCTCCCTTTGGGTATTTGTTGCTGTGGGTGTTTGCATGCCTCCCACAAACAGAGTGCATGTGCTTTGTGTTCTTATCCACCGTTCTGTGGTCATTTGGAGGCAGAGGGCCTTACACCTATAAACTGCAGAGCTGAGGCTGGCTAACCCAGAGATCAGAAGAAGCTGCAACCTGTTAACCCCTTCCTACACTTAGGTCACGCTTGAGCAGGGCTCCGGGGTCTACTTACTCCATAAATTACACCCTGTTTTCAGGGTCTGCTGTGGGTTAAGCAAGACTTTCTGTTTTTGGATTTAGGGCCAGTTCACACCATAGAAACACAGTCTGGATGCGTTCCAGATGCTTTTCTGCATGCATGTTTTTGGTGCGTTTTTGATGCAGTCCAGTGCAGTTTTTTCACCCTACTTAAAATAAGGACACGTGAGTTCCAGTGCATTTAGGTGCTTTGGTGCGCTTCGGTGCGTTTTTGATGCATTTTACTGCGTTCCAGTACAGTTAAGTGCAGAAAAAATGCAGCATGTTCTACTTTTTTTCTCTGTAGCTGGAACACACTGGAACTGACTGCACTGGTGTGAACTAAGCTATGGAAAGCCATATAACCTACTTTCCATGAGAAAAAAAAATGCACACTGCATGTGGTGTGACTTGGCCCTTAGGCAAATACCCATTCCTAGGCTGAACTAAAACTTTAATGTGGAATCCTGCATGATTCAATTGGCAGACTCCTGGGTGTAACCTCGCATGGACACACCCAAGTTTAATGATTGCTCGTTAATGCCTGCAGGTGTTGGCCTTCTGATGGCTTCAAGGCTTATTCAAAGGTGCCAGAAGCTTTCATTTATCCTAGATTTGGATATGTTATGAGCTGGGTGGTTTTATCTGTCTCCCACCTTAGTGTGCACTATATAAAGTAAGTTAAGAATACAGCAATCACTGTTAATTTACATTGTTTAAATATACAGTTAAGGAGACTCAGTTTTGCTCTGTTCCAAATAAGTTATTTGGTTATGTCTAGGAGTTGAAGCTGTACCTACTATAGGGTAACAGTATCTGCTGTGCACTCCAGTGTGTGTGCCTAGACTTCTGTCACCTGGAGCTCCCTGAGTTCCACCATATAAATGTGTAATGTATTGGAGCCAGAGACTAGGCTATAACTATGACTTATGATTCTACCAATTGTTGGCTTTGTGGCATTGTCATTAGTCACGTATAAATGGCTGTGTGTGGTGTATTAGATAAATACTTTGTCTCTGTCCTTATACTTCTCCAGGTATGTTTTAACTCTATGTATTTAAATACTCAACATTGGAGCTTATGCTTGTGTTTTGGGTTATATTCTTATGGTAACATTGTGGTTCATGCCTCCTATGCAATCTAATATACAGTATTAACTCTCTGAGGCTACATTTTCAATGTTGCGACCCAAAGGTCTCTTGATTTGGAGTGCGGCTTTGATCCATCTTCACAGTCTCTGGATTTGGGTTGCATCAGAGATCGCATCTCTATGGTTAAGGGACCATTTCCTGGGTGGCTTTAACCTTGAATCGCATAGGTTGAAACAATTGCCATTTGAAATCTATGGGCTGTGACTTGTCATGTGACTTTGTGTTCAGGGTCGCATGGCAAGTCGCACTAGTCGTAACTGAACCTAATAGTTAAAATGACCTGCTGGAAGTTTAGCCCTCATTGTTATACGTGGCTGTATGAATTGGGAGGCTTTTACCGGGCCTTTACATTGTCTTGCGCAATTGGTTGCCCTAATGCATTAAGGTTCATAGACAGCAAGGGTATAAATGGTATCTTCATGCAATTTCTAAAACATGCCATACAGACAAACCCATTTTGTCTTTTGTTGGTAAAGTCACCGGCAGGAAGCAGGTGAGACACCTGCAGACTCTGACCTTAAGGTAAGAAAGAGGCTATAACTGAGTTTCTCCTTTCTTACTCCCTGATGTAGGGGGCACCAGAGGTTTTGGGTTGACTCTCTGTACAATCCACAGACCAACAGAGTGGGGTCTGTGGAGTCTGGCTGTTTGAGTATTCCTCTTTTCCCTACCACTGGTGGGGCTTCATTTGGGTCTCCCTAGGCGGTTGAGTACTGGTCATAGTATGATTGTCTGCACCCTTGTCTCTTCTTGTAAAAGGCTCATACCACCTTGTGTCCTCTCTCTGTAGGACAACGGAAGGGAGAAAAAGGGGAACCGCCTAAGGGACAGATGCACAGCTTGCACGTACAGATTATCTCCTGCCTGGATATCAGCTCCAGTGCTGCAATACTCTAGGAAGTTTCCTAGAAAGCATTGCTGAGAAATGATAAAGTGTCTTGGTTTTAACAAAGATTCCTTCTCCGCTGGAAGAGAAGCAGCTATTCTAGTGAGCACTGAGGCTCTAGTGGAGCCCTCCCTCACTCCCTTTTGGGTCAAGCACCATATCTTCATTTGCTGGCCTGATTAATATGGATTGATCATGGCAGCTTGCTTCCCCAAATCTTTTTTGGAGGGAATATTGCACAGTAAATCTCTTTTACACAGCCTTCCTAACAGAAAACTATAGCAAGTCAAAGTAAATATTCTGTTAATGCTACAGGCTCAGTCGTGGTGATCTGCATAACTTGCCACCAGTATCACAATGTGCCATATGAAGTCAGACTTCCAACATTGGGCAGAGCACCTGTCATTTATAAAATTGTCAGGTTCATTTTTACCTAGTTCCTTTCCAAACACTCAACAGCCACCGTACCAGCTTTTAGAGGGGAGAAAGGTCATAGGTGTGGGCATATGCATTTTGGGTATGTATAGCATTGTGGCAGAACTCTCGCTGGATAACTAAAAGGGCCTATTGTCTAAATGTCCATAGGTATCTCTTGAATGAAAATTATGTAGTAAGAGATCTATAGATTGGAGATCAACCTCTAGTTTGCTTGTTCGGTTCTGGAGCCCAGATAAAAGCAAGAGGGTGCCAAAATATTGCTATCACAAGGTGATTAAAATATGTAGTGATGGAAGCTTACCAGGCATCATAACTGTTTTCTCTATAAAACATCAAAGCTCTTTCAAACAGAGCATGAGCCATTTCTTGGGCTGACAGCATCATCAGGTCTCATCCCCAGATCTGCAAGTCAGTAACCAGGTCCAGCTTCCAAACCTTCATGAAACCTTTCCGACTGGGTCTGTTCTCTAACCAGGAACAGATTGTCGGGAGGAGGTTGCTTAAAGCTGTGGTCCCACCCTAATTATGTAGTTCTATGTTGTCCGTCTATGATGAAAACAATTCCTTTAACTGTAATGGCACAGTAACAAACATTTAACTGTACTTAAAATGCACATGTACGGTCAGCCAAAGTACTAAAAATACCTATTTTCTGAAAGAAAGAATACAGCGTTTTTTCCTTTTCAGGTTATATTGCTAAAGCCCATACTATATTTTATTCTAGCAGCAGAGAGAAATTGTGATTGCTGCACAGCATTGCACACAGTCTTATTTGAATTTTTATCTATATTATGGATTTTTCGATTAATTAAAGCTCTCACTCAGGGAATATTTAAATGAGCATTAATGAATTCTCTAAACACATTGTGCAGTTTGATCAAAATGTTTTAAATATTTAGAGAGAAGCACAAAATATGAATAAAGTAACCTATATAATTAAAACCTTTGAAGCAACCCCAGTAAGCTGTTGTATATTGAAAGGAAGCTTACTAAAAGATAAAGTATTAGATTATATGGGTCATGTTGGATCCTTATCATGCTCTCATTTATCTGAGCAGAACTGACCTATGGAAAAAATCTTGAAATCTAGTGAAAAACTTTTCTGTTCTGCTACTGTTGAGTAGGGATGAGCTCAGTGTTCTGCATGGTCCAACATGAAAGTTAATTACTGCCCTTGTGGTCCCATGTGAACTACAAGTCCATTTGCCACAAGTCCATCATTGCCCAAATATGGGTACGGACACATTTGAGCAATGATGTCGCCATTATCTTCACCCCTCCCTTTAAATAACCAATGATAACTTGAGGAGCTGTAATTTAGCTAGTGTTACCATGGGAGATTGGCCGTGCACAGTGGGCCGTTGGTTTTTTTTCCACAAGTCTTTTGTGGTTGGCATCATGATTGACAATGGATTTACAACAAGGGTTTAAAAAAATAATAATAAAGGACTTGTCTAATGTTTGGGTGTCTTTACCTCTAGGCTAGGCTCCCTTAAAGGTCTGGTATGGATTTCCTGAGGGAACTCACTCCCCCCCCCCCCCCCTAAAATCCATATTAGACTCAGACGCTTGTATGCATATTGTAGTTGGATCTATGCAATTTTGCATGTGTCACAGCAAAAATTATATTTACAAAGAAAAAAGGTGAATCAGTTAAAAATGCTGGAAAATTACATTCATTAAATAAACAGAATCAGCACAATCAAAATTAGTCATTATTGTGTAAAAAAAGATCCTTGCAACAAGTTGCTTACTAAAACACTAAAAGTGATTTGACCCACCGCATAAAACAGTGTAGTGCAAATTCCTTAAAAATACATATCTCACTCAAAAAGATCAATGTCAAGTTTTAACAAATATAAAGTATACAGGTGCTGGTCATATAATTAGAATATCATCAAAAAGTTGATTTATTTCACTAATTCCATTCAAAAAGTGAACATTTTATATTATATTCATTCATTACACACAGACTGATATATTTCAAATGTTTATTTCTTTTAATTTTGATGATTATAACTGACAACTAAGGAAAATCCCAAATTCAGTATCTCAGAAAAGTAGAATATTACTTAAGACCAATACAAAGAAAGGATTTTTAGAAATCTTAGCCAACTAAAAAGTATGAACATGAAAAGTATGAGCATGTACAGCACGCAACACTTAGTTGGGTCTCCTTTTGCCTGAATTACTGCAGCAATGCGGCGTGGCATGGAGTCGACCAGTCTGTGGCACTGCTCAGGTGTTATGAGAGCCCAGGTTGCTCTAATAGTGGCCTTCCACTCTTCTGCATTGTTGGGTCTGGCATATCACATCTTCCTCTTCACAATACCTCATAGATTTTCTATGGGGTTAAGGTCAGGCGAGTTTGCTGGCCAATTAAGAACAGAGATACCATGGTCCTTAAACCAGGTACTGGTAGCATTGGCACTGTGTGCAGGTGCCAAGTCCTGTTGGAAAATGAAATCTGCATCTCCATAAAGTTGGTCAGCAGCAGGAAGCATGAAGTGCTCTAAAACTTCCTGGTATACGGCTACGTTGACCTTAGACCTCAGAAAACACAGTGGACCAACACCAGCAGATGACATGGCACCCCAAACCATCACTGACTGTGGGAACTTTACACTGGACCTCAAGCAACATAGATTGTGTGCATCTCCTCTCTTCCCCCATACTCTGGGACCCTGATTTACAAAGGAAATGCAAAATTTACTTTCATCAGAGAACTTAACTTTGGACCACTCAGCAGCAGTCCAGTCCTTTGCAAGTGTTTTGAGTTAATTAGCTGATCAGAGTGTGGCACCAGATGTCTTCAATATTGAACCTTTTCACAATATTCTAATTTTCTGAGATACTGAATTTGGGATTTTCCTTAGTCGCCAGTTATAATTATCAAAATTAAAAGAAATAAACATTTGAAATATATCAGTCTGTGTGCAATGAATGAATATAATATACAAGTTTCACTTTTTGAATGGAATTAGTGAAATAAATCAACTTTTTGATGATATTCTAATTATATGACAAGCACCTGTATATAATATATTAAACCACAAAAGTACAATTTTCAATAATATCCACAGTCCAGTGTCTATATTAACCCCTCCAGATCCGGGTTATTGCTGAAGTACGGCTCCAGCATGGATCTGAATTGCCGGGACGATGTGCATGGACGTCGTCCCCTTTGCTCGCCCTCCGCCTGCGATCGCGGGCGCGCTGCCCGGAATTTCTGTAATCGATGTGTCCCTTGGACACAGCCAATCACAGATTGTGGTAAATGGCTAATCACAGCGGCCATTTACCACATGATCGGCGGGTCCAATGAGAGATGATCTCAAATGTAAACATATCATCTCTCGTTGCCTGCCTTCTCTCCTCACACAGACACCGCTGTGTGAGGAGAGAGTGATCTATCCATGCTGCTGTGAGTTGAAAAAAACACTTTTCACTGTGCCCATTAGTGCCATCAATCAGTGCCACGTAGCATCAGTGCCACATAGCATCAGTGCCAGTGCCATGTGTCATAAAAAGTGCCACCTGACCTGTCATCAGTTTCACGTGTCAGTGCCATCAATCAGTGCCACGTGTCAAAGTGCCACCTGACATGTCATCAGTGCCACCTGACCTGTCATCAGTACCACGTGTCAGTGCCACCAGTGCCACCAGACCTGTCATCAGTGCCACATATCAGTTCCACCTAACCCGTCACCAGTGCCACATATCTTCAGTGCTACCTGATCTGTCATCAGTGTCACTTGACCTGTCATCAGTGCCACGTGTCAGTGCCACCTGACCTGTCATCAGTGCCACGTGTCAGTGCCACCAGTGCCACCGGACCTGTCATCAGTGCCACATATCAGTTCCACCTAACCTGTCACCAGTGCCACATATCAGTGCCACCTGATCTGCCATCAGTGTCACCTGACATAAGTGCCCATCACCTCATTAGTGCCATACGTGTCATCAGTGCCAATTAGTGATGCAACAATGGCAAAAAGATCTTTTTCTGCTGAGGAGGACTACAATATTCTTGCGGCCGACGAGAGCAATGGGGAGCTCTCTCCTGCAAGTTCCTCTGAGTCTGATATGGCCTACGATCCGGTTTCAAATAGCAAATTAGAGCTGGACTCAAATGAGGAATATTGTCCGCCCGCCAGACAAAGGTGCATTGATGAGGAGGCAATACCATCCACCAGCACAGCTTTGCCATCCACCAGCACTACTGTGCTATCCGCCAGCACCCCAGTACCATCCACCTGCACCCCAGTGAAATCCACCAGCACACCAGTGCCATCCACCAGCACCGCTGTACCTCCCCCAAAGGGTTAGGTCTCATGCCGGCCTTCCCTACTCACTCCAGCACCCCATATGGCTTCCTCCTAATTCAGGAGAAGCTAGGATTCCCCCTTTCACTGCCCAGCCAGGAGGACACAGAAAATTTTTCGCCCATTCATTTTTTGATTTAGCTTTTACATAGGACATGCTGCGATCCATTGTGGCCCAGTGCAACCTATATGCACAGCAATTTATCCAGGCTAACCCAACCTCATATTATACCCGTCCCTATGAGTGGAGAGACGTAATGGTGGAAGAGTTCAAAACTTTTTCGGGCCTTGTGTTCTGCATGGGACTTAACAACAAAAATGAACTCCGCTCCTGCTGGTCCACCCGCCCCATCTACCACATGACGGTGTTCTAATCAATAATGCCCAGGACAAGATTTTCCATGGTCATGAGATTTCTACATTTTAAGGACAATTCCCAGTGCCCTCCCCGAAATGCCCCAAATCATGACTGGCTTTATAAGATTCACCCAATTCTAAATTATTTTTCAGAAATATTTCCACAATTATTTACCCTAGACCAGCATATATGCATTGACAAATCCCTGGTATAATTTAGAGGAAGACTGGGAATAAAACAATATATCCCCAGTAAAAGGGCCCGCTATGGAGTGAAGGTCTACAAATTATGCGACCGAACCACGGGGTATGTTTACGCCTTCAGAGTCTGCGAAGGGAAGGATTCCCAGCTGAATCCCCCTAATTGCCCAGACTATATAGGTGCAAGTGGTAAAATATTTTGGCAACTAATTTACCCACTCCTGGACAAAGGCTACAACCTGTATGTCGATAATTTTTATACTAGTTTACCCCTGTTCCCGAACCTCTACAGGAAGAGTATACCAGCTTATGGCACAGCCAGAAAAAATCGGATGGGCTTTCCTCAAAGACTCATCAACATGTGGCTTAGAAAAGGAGAGACGGCGAGTCTACGGAATGAGGAAATTCTGGCTGTCAAGTGGAGGGACAGAAGGGATGTGTATACTGTATGTTATCGTCTATACACAACAATTCATTTTTGGAGATCCCCAGAAGAAATGACCCAATACAGAAGCCAACCTGCATCCACAATTACAATTTGTACATGGGAGGAGTCGATCTAAATGATCAAATGTTGGAACCTTATTTATTTACCAGAAGAACATACTACTGGTATAAAAAGGTTGCCCTCTATTTTTTCTTTTTGGCCATATACAATACCTATGTCATATATTGAAATTCCACCAAAAACCCCAAACCATTCCTTGGCTACCAGAAGGAAATCGTCACCACACTTTTATACCCCAACGGCCCACCAGAAAATATTAGATTTGATGTGTGTAGCAGACTCTCCGAGCGCCATTTCCCTGATAAAATACATTATTATAATTGTGCCCAGTCCCCTTCCCAACCAGGTCTATGCATAGGTGACTGCTTCCGGCGTTATCACACCCTAGTCAATTATTAATGATTCCTCAGTTACTTTTTTCTAGTTTGCCCCCCTTATGCCACTGCCTGCTCTGGAACTGACCCTGGCTTGTTATTCGACCATGCTCCTGCCTACCGATTTTGTACATACTTCTGCCTGATCTGGAACTGACCATGGACAGTTTGACCACGTTTTTTGCCTGCCTCTTGGACTGATTTTGTAGCCTGCAACTGGAGTAGTGGGATTCATAACACATGGGTCTCACATATGAATGAATGAACTTTATTGCCAGGTATGTTCACACATACGAGGAATTTGTTTTCGTGACAGAAGCTCCACAGTGCAACAAAATGACAGCGACAGAACAAAAACACAAAATGGAATGAAAAATTAAAAACATTTTTAAAAAATACAAATAGGTAGGTAAGGAATGAAAATATACAAATTGACAATGTATGGCAGGTATATTACAATGAGCATTATGTATGTGCAGGTATATTATGTGCAAAAAATGTAAGTGTACGCTAAGTATGTGTGTTAGATAAATAAGTGTATGTATATATAAATAGTGTAGTGTGTTCCACAGTTCTTTTTTTTTTTCAATTGTTCATTAGATGGATTGCCTGAGGGAAGAAACTTTTCCTGTGTCTGGTCGTTCTGGTGCTCAGTGCTCTGTAGCATCGACCAGATGGCAACAGTTCAAAGAGGGAGTGTGCTGGATGTGAGGGGTCCAGAGTGATTTTGCCGGCCCTTTTGCTCACTCTGGATAGATACAGTTCTTGAATAGACGGGAGGGTTGAACCGATGATTCGCTCGGCAGTCCGGACTACCCTCTGTAGTCTTCTGAGGTCAAATTTAGAAGCTGAGCTGAACCAGACAGTTACTGAAGTACAAAGGATGGATTTGATGATGGTGGAGTAGAACTGTTTCAGCAGCTCCTGTGGCAGGTTAAACTTCCTCAGCTGGCGAAGGAAGTACAACCTCTGTTATCAGGCCTGACGGCTCGCTTAGTAGCCAAGTTGGGAGGGCAGATAAGTTCTTGACATAGATAGGTCTCACTCGTTTTCCCGGCCGTTTTAGTGAGACCTGGGGAGTGTAGGTCGTGTGAGGGAGAAACTTGACAACGGTAGACCAGCTACGATGTCTCGTGACTCGTGGTCTTGCTGGTCTGTGTCCTTTTCAAAGAAGGGAGTCCGTTAGGTAGATTACTTGTTAACTTTTTTTT